>OY744536.1:3889017-3984017 GCA_963556195.1 Sepiola atlantica | reverse complement strand
ATGAAAGGACTAATATCATATATGGAATTGACAAAGATCAAAGAGATTAAAAATAGCCGCTACATTTCACCTGCGGACACGGTTTTCATGTGTAACCAATGTGACTGGGATTATTTTTCTCACATTGGATTGAATCTTCTTAAACGTCATTCATTTCTGAATTAAGGATGCGTATACCTGGTCACTCTTGATAGCCATTGTGGAGTATAAATATTGAGAAATATTCTTATTTTATGTAACACGTTTTCTGAAAGAAAATAATTAACAGACAGTATCGTTACGAAGACAGACAGACATATTTGTCTATTTATATAAAACTCAATGTGTGTATGTATGTGTGTATGTGTGTATGTGTGTGCTTACGGGATGTTTGTGCGTTCCCCCTATAAAGAAATGTTAGAGAATCTACATAAAATATTTTTATGAAAAATTGACCTGAAAAGACAACGGAAGTGTTCCCGTATTTATACGGTATGGAGGACATAACCTTCTTGATACTCAACTATCAATTCATTTCTCTCGCCCCTATTTCTCTATCTGTATTGAACCACTCTCTAATATGTATTTACATTTATTTGATCATTTAGAGAAAGAGTAAGCGTATTTTTTTTCAGCGTAGTCATCTAATTTATAGGAGTGTGTCTCTACACATGATATGATTGTAAATTAGATGCAAAAATAAGACTCATTACCTATATATAATAAAAAATTTAAAAAATAATAATACTTGGGTACATAATTAATAATAATGATGATAATGATTATAATAATAATAAAATAATAATAATGATGATAATAAAATACTAATAATGATAATACTAATAATAAAAGGAAATAAAGGAAAAAAATTAAACAAATTTAAAAATAAAAAAAATTAAAATTAAACTTTTTTTTTTAAATTAATTTAAAAAATATTATTTTATTTATTTATTTTTTAATTTTTAATTTTATTTTTAACTGGTGCCGGCCTAGGCTGACACCAGACAAAATATTTGTAAAGGGTCGAGGAGCATGAGAAGACCGAGGAGGGACAGCACAAACCAGACCTCTACTGGAAAAGTGCAGAGAATGCTGGGACCTTGGTGAGGCTTATTGCCACCCAAATCCCAGAGAAGACCAATTGTCCTTACCAGTGAGACATCAATGGTAAGAGGCTGTTGCGATACCGCATCGTTGTCGAAAAGAGGTGAAGAATACTGGAAATCTTGGGAGACTTGTCATTCAGACTCCAGGAAATACCACTGGTTGTTGTCGGTGAGTAATCACTGACGATGATCTGTGTGAGAACTCCTAATGAGTACAAATAATAATAATATACATGTAAAGAGACTTGTTAGTTTTAGTTATGCAAGATGGATAGTGCTTCTTTGCAAGGATATCTCACCCGTGGAACACAATATCGCGAAACTGCTTCTTTACTGACTACAACTTGGTCGTCTTCAAATTCAATGTCAAAGAATTCTTGTCATGGATCGAGCCATAAGTAATCCAACATCGTTTATACCATTAGTACTACCATAGTGTTTCTTTCGGCTTGCAATCATTTTCGTCTCAGTATTCGTATGAAAATAAAAACGGAAAATACCACAAATACGGAAACAAACATAATAAAACAAATTATGCTTAAAATACTTCCGAAGTTATACTACTGTAAGCATATTAATTATCTATCTATTTATCTATCTGAATGCTGATTTCTCTGTCGCTTTCCACATTCCTTGAGGGAAGTCATGCTAAACAAAATGTCCATTAAATGCCAACAGACTAACATATTTACGTATGGATATGCGTTTCCTATACTCATGTGGATCTTTCTCCTAATACTTATACCCTTCGGCCGTCTTCCGGTGCCACATTTCTCCCGCAGTCATTGTCACAATGCAACAGCCATTCATATGTAAACAAAATGGCCGCCTCTTGAACTCTGCCATTTTATGGGCAGTCTAACGAGATGCGCAAAACACGTAAATAGCTAACGGAAGTGGACAAAGCCAAATATGAACACTTTACCGACTTGAGGTCGACAGTTTTGTTTTGTTTTTAAGTTTTATGTTCGTCTTTCTTCTCTGTCCGTTTTTCTTTTTTTTCTGTCTGTCTAAAGTTTTCTGCTTTATTTTTTTCTATTTCAATCACGTACTTCTCTTCTCTTTCTGTCTTTTATTCTTAATCCATCTTATTTATTTCTCAATCTTTTTTGTGTATTCCTCCTTACTCCTTCTTTCATTCTTTCTTTCTGTTTTTCTAAAGTTTTCGGGGTTTTTGTTTTAATTTTTCTCTCATATTATTTCTATTCTTTCATTTGTTCTTCTTTTTTTCTTTATTTATTTTCTTAGTAAATCTTTTTGTTTTAGTTTTTCTTTATTATTCGCATATGCTTTAGTATGTATTTAATTATTTATTCTTTATATCTAACTCTTCCAGTTCTATGTATTTTTCTATTTTTCTCACATATTCTGTCTTCTCTTTCAGTCTTTTTGTCGTTACTAAACCGTTTCATGAATTTCTCGTATTTTCTGGCGTATTTTTCTCTCTCCTGCTTGCATTACTCCTAGTTTTTTTTCTTTCTATTTTTCTCATGTATTTCTTCTCTTTCTGTCGTTTTCCTTTCTTTCTTCATTAATCTTTTCGTTTTATGTATTTTCTCAATATTTCTTGTATATTTATTGCATCTTCCTTTTTCTTTCTATTTTTCTTTCCTTCCTTGTAAAACTTTCCATTTTATCTTTTGTCTCCTCTTTCTTGCTTTCTTTCTTTCTTAACTGTTCCCTTTAATATATTTATCGCGTGTTTCTTTCTTTTTCATTTCGTTTCTTTCAACTTTTTACCCACGTAATTTATATTTTCTGGCGTTGTCACTCTCTTTCTTTCTAATGTTTTTTTTACACTTTTTTCGAATATTTTTCCCTTTATAAACGTGTTCTTGTTTCTTTTCTGTTTTTTATGCTTACATTTCTGCGATGTTTCTTATTTTGGATTGAAGAGCAATTATCAGGTGTATGGTTGTTGACTCGTTCATTGTATTGCATCTATAAATATACTAGAAAATATGATCCGTTGGCTCACCCAATGATCTCTGATTAAAATGTTTGAATTAGGAAAACATGAGTTTACTGTGTCAGTTTATTATAAAAAATAAGAATGTAACATCCAAATAAAGCCTCTTTCTTCTCTCTCTCTCTCTCTCTCTCTCTCTCTCTCTCTCTCTCTCTCTATATATATATATATATATATATATATATATATATATATATATATATATATATATATATATAGGTAGAAGGATGAAAAGGAATTAGAAAAGCGACGGAGGCAGATCTTTTCTTAATTCAGTTGCTCAATGCAAGGTATATTCCGCAAAAAAGTCATATGATGCACGTATCCATCCGGGTTATTAGAAACACGAATTTTATTTTCGCTCGTTTTCTTCAATTTTATTATTTAATTTGGTTATATATGTTTTAGATAGCCATACATAAAATATGTTTTACAGGTTTTCACTTTGGCAGTACCGCGCACACCGGGAATAGATTTTGTAAAACACATATATCTTTAGCACCGTTATACTAATTTCATATTTTAATAATGCAACTGTAAACAATACTCTATATTTTCTTAATAGACAATGTATTCTTCCTTCCCATATACGTTTACGTTTTAGACGCCTTTTGGATGGATGATCCACATAATTTATGAAACATTTGACCAGTCGCTCTATTTCGATTAGCAGAATATTAAAATTTCAAAAAGACAAATAACTAACGCATAATTTGGGTTTCTTTGTCCAAACACAAGTAAATAGTAATCTTACCAAATTTATTTTACTTAAACATAAACCTGATAAGTTACCTTTAAAAGGAATATGTATTTAATTAGTTATTAAATTACTATGTTATTTCATACCTATAATTCTACAATTCTTATAAAAAAATAGTAATTAGTGGGGAACCATAGCAAACACACTGTACTGATTTGACCCTGTGCTATTCTATTTGCGGAGTATGCTTGCCCTGTTTAAGAGAGATAAATGCATGAATGCTACTAATCTGAACGACCTGCATGTCCTTACTGGCATTCAATCCTGGGATGTGAGACGAGAAGTTTCCAGTAGAGATCACAAGACTATCAGTGATGAACACTAGCTCCATCATGTACGCGAACTAACAGTCACACGACTTAAGTAAATAGAAGCTTCCCCAGCCATGGTGAACCCGTAATAAATCTCAGGAAGAGACCAGACTACAGCTGTGGATCAGACGGCTTAAGAATGCCTCTCCTCTTACTGACATGATAATCTCCACTTCTGAGGCCTTCACTCTCGGTTAAAAGGCGCCAGTGGAAAACATTCAACTGCCTGAAAACGAGAATGCGGCGAGCAAAAGTTGTTATGACTAGATAAGGCTACAAAACTACCCAATTATCTGCGACAACAAAACAGAGTGGCATCGTATGGTATTCCTGATTATACGATGCCATTCTGTTTTTTTCCGCCTTCTACTGTCAAACTGGTGCAGCTTGAAACATTATGCAGAGTAAAAAAAGAATGCAAAAGATTGCGTAAACAAATATTCATTAACAGTATACGACTATTAACGAACGCAAACTGTGGCTGTTTCATCCAAACATAAGTACATAATAAACTAATTGTCTGTTTCAAACTTAAATTATTCTCCTGAAATAAATATAAATTATATTATATTTAACTTTTGAGACATCGGCTATGTATTTCATACTTTGTACTTTCTTTTTTGTTGACTCAAGAAATAACTGAGATTAGTTCCCAATTAAATAATAGTTACACATACGATGTGTAAACAATAACGACCAAATCTTTCCGTATTTATTTAAAACAAGTTTTATTAAAAATTCGAAAATTTGATTAAACCGTTTCTTTGAATACATATATAACACTTCAATTTACTATCTTTCCGGATATGTACATATATCTTTCATTTAATAATTTAGTAAGACAATCCTTAAGAAGGTCTAATTTTAACAAACAAAATTAATAATTTATAACAAACAAACCAGCATGAACCTGTAAGCAGTTAGTTACTTATAAAAATAAATACATTTAAATGTTTGTTTTAGATCTTTAATTGCAGTAATTATATTTCTCTATTTTACAAATATAATATTTAACCTTAAATTAAATTTTCAAAAACAATATTCTAATCTTTTGGTTTAGGTTTGTAATACCCGATTGCCAGAATACCAGATTTGAAGACTGTCTGTAAATCTTGAATCAAATTAATTGTCTGTCTTATTGCCATGCTATAAAACGAAATCTGATATTTTATTATGTTAAATATTTAACTTTCATACCATGTTCTATCTCTGGCTGCAATATATTTCTATATTTATTTAAGCTTGGTAAGTTCTAAAGAATATTTTGAATCATTATATTCTTATCCCTCGGACCAAGCAACGCTGATTCATGGAGTGTAACAATAATATTGTCGAGTCTGCATTTTCGCAGGTCATCCATGAACAGGAAATACTAAGTTTTATTTTATTCATAACTTGAAGATTTCATGAGTATACAAATTAAACAATAAGAATGAAAATAGTAATATAAGGTTCAGGAATGGGTTCATTAGTTTCTTCCTTTTGACTGACGACATCGAGTATTTCACAAGTCCTGCTATTGTAATACTAAAACTGCAATCATCTAGCTGCTATACGAAACAGGGAAAGAGAGAAAGAGAAGTATTAGTAGTAAAGACAACAGTGTAAAAATGAGAGTAGCGTTTTGATGTAAATAATTACGTAAATCAAAGTAAAAGAAAAAGACTAAAGTAGTAGTAATAACAGTAATGAAAGATGAGGAGAATAAGAGGATGACTTAAATAAATAATAAAAAAATTAACTTTGATAAATAACTTGAAATTACCGAAACTTATGAAATTGTAACATATGGTTAAGAGAGAGTGTTATATTATGAGGGGCCCTGTATGCCTAAAAGCGTGTAGGTCCACTAGTTTTGATTGTGAGAGGAGTGAACTTTGTCCGAGTTACGTGCAGGTCGAAGGGACGTCCATTTTGAGACAAATAGATTTGTCTCAGGATGAGTAATCCCAAGAAGTCATAACAACTAGTGAAACCTGGCCGACTTCAAAAGTTGAAGTTCAATAAAAGTCAGCCCAGTTCTGGTTATGATTTGTATGACAGGACAAAGGACTGTGACGTCACTCCTTCTTCGTGAGAAACTAAGGTGTTTAAAAGAGTGACGGGTTTGGATGCGAGCCGGACGGTCGACCTCTCTGTGGGTCTTCAAATGAAACAGAAGGGCTCTGGAAGTGAGAGCGTCAAGTCGACGATGTAATCGTTCGTCGTAATGACTGGATCTCTTTGAGATGCAGCAGAAATCCCCGTGCATAGTTGCATCCCCCAGCGATAAGGATGAATGAGAATCGAGCGAACGAATGGAAAAACCTTCCGCAAGGAAGTCCAGAATAAAAGACTTGAATCTCTCTGAGGAAAAATTGTCTCCACGTTTGTCTGCTGCCGATATATAAAATTGTATCCACAGATCAATGATCACCAACATCGATCACGGCCAAAGATACGCAATCGAAACCGACGGCACCAACGGTGATCACAACTAGACGACAAAGAAAAGCTAAGGTAACTTTTTGTTCATCACATTTTTGGGTCCTAAACTGTCAAACCTCGAAAGACTTAAAACAGAAAGAAAACGAGAACAATGCTTAATTTGATATGCTTAACGAACACTGTTTGAAGTGTTCAAATGAGATACAATATTTAATGAACTGTGTTTAATGAGAAAAGAATTTAAAAAGAACTATGTTTAAAAAGAAAAATGTTTTAATAACGGGAAGTGTTTAAAAAGTAATGTGTAATAAGACTGGCAGTTTAAAGGCTTAAAAACGCCCTTAAAGAAATGTAATTAAAAGTGCCTTAAAGAGGAGCGTTAAAGAAGCTTGACGACTTTTCATAAGATTTCATATGATTTCATAAACTTTCGTATTGCTTTCGTATTTTGAGAAGCGCTTAACAGACTTTCGTGGCGATGATTTACATCATTCATAACGTAACAAATGTTGGTTTTTGGTGTGCTATGCAACAGAGAGCAGCAATGCATATGAGTCCTCATCACTACAGAGCAACACTCGTAGGCCTTCTAATTATATTATAAAGATAATCATTATAAAACGATATATATATATATATTTATATATATATATATATATATATATATATATATATAAATTCCCGAAACAGTTTTTCATAGTAAACAACTGATGATCCGTTAAAATAGTGTTAGAAACTAACTAATATAATAACTGTAAAAAATAAATTGACTTACATGAGTGATTTTCCACTGGAAGACTTGAGACTATAAGTTTTTTTGTTTTTTTTATATATTTTTTTTTATATATAGTTTTAATGGTTGAGAAACTTCCGAGACTATATATATATATGTAAATATTAGAAAATTTTTGATCGCTATATATATATATTATATATATATATATATATATATATATATATATATATATATATATATATATATATATATATATATATATATATATATTATTTTTATTTCGTATTAAACCACAACAAAATGCGAGAAAAGTCAAATCCACATCTTTTCAGAAAATTGTGTTTATTATTTCCGGTATACAATTGTTTCGGCTGATACCAGGAATTATAAAATATTCAGAAAATAGTTTTAAAATTTTAGCAATATTAATTGGCCCTTTCTTGAATTTTTACGTGGTTTAAAACTAAATAAAAATATTTCATATTATAGCTCTAGCCTCGTACTATTGAGCTATAAAACTATTTTATTTTATTAAAACTTTACATTGGAAATATACAAAAATCTTAAATGCAAATAGAAATACACACACAAACATATATATATATATGTATATATAAATATATTTACATTTAACTCAATTAGAAAAGTGTCAGATCTATCGTCAAAACTCGTACAGTTCTATAGTTCATTGTATAGGAAGATAGAACTGATTATATATATATATATATATATATATATATATATATATATATTAACGACATGTATTCTATTCGAAATAAAGAGTACATCCATAGGGCCAAAGTGTTTTACAGCTGTTTTCAGACGATATCTATTTTCAGTTACATGATATAACATAACATTTGTTTAAACAGCGTATTTCTTCAGAACAGTATTTTGAGCATTTTTTGGTTTTATACAGACATGAGAATAACAATGTCAAAAAGTGTTCATCCTAGACCAATAGAAAACCAACATTCCCCAGAATAGATCCCATGTCAAATATGTCCGTTACATGTGAAATTAATTCACATTCATGTACATATTATATAAACCAGGAAAAAGACGAGGTTTCAAAGCGGTTTGTAATAGAAAATTTGCCAATCATTGACATTGGTCAAGGGGACGTCACTCTTTCTTAGTCTGATAATTAAGGTTTATTTAAATAGATTTCGTTATCTTCATATATTTTTTGCTTTATTCTAGTTCTACTCTTACTCATATTGGCTAACATGGGTGTCTGTTCACAAAGAAAGAATTTTAATATTCTGTTTTTTATACAAAGGTAATAAATAAAAGTACAATTTTAATTCAAGTTGTAATTTTAACTTTTAATTTAGTAATTTTATTAATCTGAAGATTATACACACTTATTAAATTTTATTAAGATCAATTTAAATCAATATTTAAGTCAAGTGTATATTTTATGTAATCTTAAAGGATGAATTTATTTATTTACTAAAATAAGATTTTTGAGGATGACCATTATTCAGGCAGTTACTAATAGAAATACACATCATAAGGTATACTTACACACACAAAAATATATAACATATATTATGAGGTTTCACTTACAAAAGTTAAGATTTAGAGCCCCTGATCAGTAAGATTATAACAAAAATAGTTGGGGTGTATTAAGTCCTTGACAAACGTGACACTATATAGTTGATCAATGAATCGAAAACTTCCGACGTTGTCACTTGTTGAGAAATATAAATTAGGTAAAGCGCGACCCACAGATACTGCAAGACTGTCGACACCCACTAATGAAGAATTATTAAGCATCCATAAAAAATGGCCTAAAATGAAAGGGAAAACAAACGGTAGAAAATAATTGGCGCTGTAGCATGTCGGAGAGCAAGTTCAGGTTTCCATTAATAGTGGTCCACAAAATCCCTTGTTAACCAGAATAAAATAGTTTCGGAAAGAAATTCATCATCTTGAGGATGGCCACGCATTGTTACAACTGTAGATCAAATAAAACAGTGTGCATAGATCAAGTGGAAGAGTTCCAAAAACAGGGAAATCACATAGCGTTATCCCAAATACATGATGCCTAAAAATGTAAGTTTTCTCATAAAGGTAGTCTACAATATTTTACCAACACCATTTAACCATCATGCCTGGGGGTTAACTACACTCGATCGATGCAGTGCATGTGGGAAAACTGCCAACATAAAACATATTCTCACTGGATGCGAGCATGCCCTTAGAACCTACACATGGAGACACAATGAAGTATTTAAGATTGTTGCGAAGGCTTTAGAAATATGTTGTGAGTCTGCTAAGAATGATCACAATGAAACTAGTAGAACGATTCATTTCGTTACAGAAGGAAATAGGTCAAAGTCTTTGTGACAAAATATTCGACTTGGAATGCCGGATCGTATTTCCAACTGAAATAGCGTTACCGGATCAACATCGGGATATTGTCATTTGGTCCGATAATTTGGAAAAAAAAGTTTTCGTCATTGAATTAATGTTTCGTCATTAAATTAACATTTCATTTTGATGAAAATGTTGACTGGGCACACCAGCGGTACTTTGAAAAATATAGGGATCTACGAGAACAATATGTCTGAAATAGCGGGAAAACCATTGTATATCCTATCAAAGTCGTGTGCCGAGGTTTTATTGCAAACTAAACCTCCGCGTTCTTGAATAAGCTTGGCCTCACTAAATCAGAAAAAAGAAAATACATAAATACAATGTCAGAAGGCTCTATCTGCATAAGCGTGTATATTGTAATCTGACAAAGTGACGACAATCCGACAAAGTCTAGTAGTATCTTGATATAATATTGGCCGTGTTAGATTAGTGGTAAAGATGTGTTGGTCCCGAAACTATCCCTGAATCCAGATCATCATCTTGTTTAGGCTTAGCTAGAAGCAATGCTGCTATGAAAACAACAGTTATTGCATAAACATAATATATAATTACATATATATATATATATATATATATGTATATATATATATATATGTATATATATATGTATATATATATACATGTATATATATATATGTATGTAAAAATATATATATATATATATATATATATATATATATATATATATTTATATATATATATATATATGTATATATATATACATGTATATATATATGTATGTAAATATATATATATATATATATATATTTATATATATATACACGTGTATATATGTATGTGCGTGTTTCTATGTATATATATACACTCCAGAGCCAAAAACTCAGGCTTAACTAATTTCAATAAATGTCAAAAAAATCTAGCTTCGCTAATTTTGGCTATTTCTGAATAATCATTTTGAAAAACATTTACAAACACCCACATTAGAAAATTCGCATTTAACTAATAAATGATAACTCCTCTATTAGTTTTCAGCACCAAGACTATTCGTTTTGACCGGCTATAACTCAGTTTTCACCTTAGTTGCGAAGTGATATCTTCCAGAGCGACTTTTTGTTTGCCAGTGTTCAACCAATGAGATTTGTGTTAACTGTACTTTATCAGTTTTTGATCGGGTTCAGATCAGATCTTGTACAAATCAGAACATTGTCTGAAAAGACTTCTTATTCAACCATTTCTTGGTTATTTTTGCATGTTATCTGGAGACTTATCGCGCAGAAACAAAACATCACCCGGACACAGTTAAGAAAACACCTTTTGAACTGCCTAGAGTATGTTTTTATTTATAAAATATAAATGTATGTTTTGGCGTCAATAGTCTTATTACACAGAATTAACTCTCCAATACGAAGTGGTAAAAATGCACTTCGAACCATATATTCCCTATTTCCATGCTTAACTGTAGTTTGAACAAAATACAACCTGATTTTCTCACCTGATTTTTAAGGAAGCATTATTCACAAGAGAAACCCCGATTCGCCTGACCAAATAACTGTTTGAAACATTCCAAGGAGAGGGTGCCGTATCCAGTAACAAGGCTCATCCTATCCATGATATTCCGTTGGGTAAACAAAACTTTTTGAGAATCGTCTTGATAATATACCGTTTTCATTCAATCTCCTGGCTATTGTTTAGCGAGCAAGACATCCTCTCCACTTTTTAACTCTTTCGCAAATGTGTAACGGTGTCTGTCCTTTAGCGAAAATATTTTCAATAGCGAAAATATTTTCAATAGCGAATATTTATCATTTTCAACCTTAGATAATTTTTTCTTGTTGATCAATTGGGACGGCGTGAGGTGTATCTCTTTCCACATTACCTGTTTGTTTATACGGTTTGTCAATTCTTTTCTCCGTGGGAAAAGAAGTGGAAACTTTCTTTGTTAAAAACGGTAAAAAATTGTTTATACTCCAAGCCACTCTTTCTTATCTTTTCAATTCTGGTGTTCATAATTTGATTCAAATGCTTTTTTTATTTCTTAAGAAACATTTTATATTAATTATTAAGATGAATTTAGTACCTAGACACTGATTCCAGAAAAACAAGATCTGATAGCAATAAAATTACTTGAAAACACAGTTTATTAAAATTGTTGAAAAATTAGACGGACTCATTTTTATCGCAATAAAGTGTAGAGAGAGAAAGAGAGTGTGAGGGAAAGCGAGCGAGATAGGAAACGAAAGATAAAGAGACAGAGATATACAGTTAGAAAAATAGACAGAGAGAGGGAGAGAGTCAACCACAGACACGCGTTTCGTCTCTTAAAAACTAATCACTGTGGCTAGACGCTAGATGCAGAAGCCGCATCAACACTTAGATTTGAACACTGGGGCTTCCTTATTATTGACGGTCACAGTCCAACGGCCTTATCAATCTGGACAACTTACCTTCTGCTGAGATGATAGTAATTTATATATTTTTTAGTAAATTTTCTTTATATTAATGAATTAGTTTTTTATGGCATTACTACCGATAGAAAATTCAATTCTTTTTCGCGAAAAAAAACCCCGGGTCAATTCAAATTCAAATGCTATAATATTTGAATGAAAATGAATTCCAATGATCGCTGTTCTCGAGGTGTAAGGATTGCTATACAGTAAAACATACATTTTGCATTTTATTTTGTGTAGTCATTTTTCTAGGGATTTTCTTCCAGTAAACCAAATACAGGCGGTAGTAATAATGACAAGAATTATTAAGGTCACTTACATATCATATAGGGATGGTCTATACAGTAGTACCTTCTAGTTAATGGACTCTTTTATTCAATAATTCCGTAATTAAAATATATTTAAATCAAGATCATATTTTTCTTGTGAAATATAGGATAGGCATGGAGAAAAAACAATTAATAGAACAGATTCACACCTGACACAGATATAAAGCATATCTATAAACCATATATAATAGACATTATTCAGAGTATAATTGGGGTATCGAGAAAAAACAATTAATAGATATAAACCATATATAATAGACATTTTTCCGGATATAGGAGGGGCATGGAGAAAAACAATTAATAGATATAAACCATATATAATAGACATCATTCCGGATATAGGAGGGGTATGGAGAAAAAACAATTAATAGATATAAACCATATATAATAGACATTATTCCGGATATAGAAGGGGCATGGAGAAAAACAATTAATAGATATAAACCATATATAATAGACATTATTTCGGATATCGGATGGGCATGGAGAAAAACAATTAATAGATATAAACCATATATAATAGACATTATTCCGGATATAGGAGGGGTATGGAGAAAAAACCATTAATAGATATAAACCATATATAATAGACATTATTCCGGATATAGAAGGGGCATGGAGAAAAACAATTAATAGATATAAACCATATATAATAGACATTATTTCGGATATCGGATGGGCATGGAGAAAAACAATTAATAGATATAAACCATATATAATAGACATTATTCAGGATATAGGGTGGGCATGGAGAAAAAACCATTAATAGATATAAACCATATATAATAGACATTATTCAGAGTATAATTGGGGTATGGAGAAAAAACAATTAATAGATATAAACCATATATAATAGACATCATTCAGGATATAAGAGGGGTATCGAGAAAAAACAATTAATAGATATAAACCATATATAATAGACATTTTTCCGGATATAGGAGGGGCATGGAGAAAAACAATTAATAGATATAAACCATATATAATAGACATCATTCCGGATATAGGAGGGGTATGGAGAAAAAACAATTAATAGATATAAACCATATATAATAGACATTATTCCGGATATAGAAGGGGCATGGAGAAAAAACAATTAATAGATATAAACCATATATAATAGACATTATTCCGGATATAGAAGGGGCATGGAGAAAAACAATTAATAGATATAAACCATATATAATAGACATTATTTCGGATATCGGATGGGCATGGAGAAAAACAATTAATAGATATAAACCATATATAATAGACATTATTCAGGATATAGGGTGGGCATGGAGAAAAAACCATTAATAGATATAAACCATATATAATAGACATTATTCAGAGTATAATTGGGGTATGGAGAAAAAACAATTAATAGATATAAACCATATATAATAGACATCATTCAGGATATAAGAGGGGTATCGAGAAAAAACAATTAATAGATATAAACCATATATAATAGACATTTTTCCGGATATAGGAGGGGCATGGTGAAAAACAATTAATAGATATAAACCATATATAATAGACATCATTCCGGATATAGAAGGGGCATGGAGAAAAAACAATTAATAGATATAAACCATATATAATAGACATTATTCCGGATATAGAAGGGGCATGGAGAAAAACAATTAATAGATATAAACCATATATAATAGACATTATTTCGGATATCGGATGGGCATGGAGAAAAACAATTAATAGATATAAACCATATATAATAGACATTATTCCGGATATAGGAGGGGTATGGAGAAAAAACAATTAATAGATATAAACCATATATAATAGACATTATTCCGGATATAGAAGGGGCATGGAGAAAAACAATTAATAGATATAAACCATATATAATAGACATTATTTCGGATATCGGATGGGCATGGAGAAAAACAATTAATAGATATAAACCATATATAATAGACATTATTCAGGATATAGGGTGGGCATGGAGAAAAAACCATTAATAGATATAAACCATATATAATAGACATTATTCAGAGTATAATTGGGGTATGGAGAAAAAACAATTAATAGATATAAACCATAAATAATAGACATCATTCAGGATATAAGAGGGGTATCGAGAAAAAACAATTAATAGATATAAACCATATATAATAGACATTTTTCCGGATATAGGAGGGGCATGGAGAAAAACAATTAATAGATATAAACCATATATAATAGACATCATTCCGGATATAGGAGGGGTATGGAGAAAAAACAATTAATAGATATAAACCATATATAATAGACATTATTCCGGATATAGAAGGGGCATGGAGAAAAAACAATTAATAGATATAAACCATATATAATAGACATTATTCCGGATATAGAAGGGGCATGGAGAAAAACAATTAATAGATATAAACCATATATAATAGACATTATTTCGGATATCGGATGGGCATGGAGAAAAACAATTAATAGATATAAACCATATATAATAGACATTATTCAGGATATAGGGTGGGCATGGAGAAAAAACCATTAATAGATATAAACCATATATAATAGACATTATTCAGAGTATAATTGGGGTATGGAGAAAAAACAATTAATAGATATAAACCATATATAATAGACATCATTCAGGATATAAGAGGGGTATCGAGAAAAAACAATTAATAGATATAAACCATATATAATAGACATTTTTCCGGATATAGGAGGGGCATGGAGAAAAACAATTAATAGATATAAACCATATATAATAGACATCATTCCGGATATAGAAGGGGCATGGAGAAAAAACAATTAATAGATATAAACCATATATAATAGACATTATTCCGGATATAGAAGGGGCATGGAGAAAAACAATTAATAGATATAAACCATATATAATAGACATTATTTCGGATATCGGATGGGCATGGAGAAAAACAATTAATAGATATAAACCATATATAATAGACATTATTCCGGATATAGGAGGGGTATGGAGAAAAAACAATTAATAGATATAAACCATATATAATAGACATTATTCCGGATATAGAAGGGGCATGGAGAAAAACAATTAATAGATATAAACCATATATAATAGACATTATTTCGGATATCGGATGGGCATGGAGAAAAACAATTAATAGATATAAACCATATATAATAGACATTATTCAGGATATAGGGTGGGCATGGAGAAAAAACCATTAATAGATATAAACCATATATAATAGACATTATTCAGAGTATAATTGGGGTATGGAGAAAAAACAATTAATAGATATAAACCATATATAATAGACATCATTCAGGATATAAGAGGGGTATCGAGAAAAAACAATTAATAGATATAAACCATATATAATAGACATTTTTCCGGATATAGGAGGGGCATGGAGAAAAACAATTAATAGATATAAACCATATATAATAGACATCATTCCGGATATAGGAGGGGTATGGAGAAAAAACAATTAATAGATATAAACCATATATAATAGACATTATTCCGGATATAGAAGGGGCATGGAGAAAAAACAATTAATAGATATAAACCATATATAATAGACATTATTCCGGATATAGAAGGGGCATGGAGAAAAACAATTAATAGATATAAACCATATATAATAGACATTATTTCGGATATCGGATGGGCATGGAGAAAAACAATTAATAGATATAAACCATATATAATAGACATTATTCAGGATATAGGGTGGGCATGGAGAAAAAACCATTAATAGATATAAACCATATATAATAGACATTATTCAGAGTATAATTGGGGTATGGAGAAAAAACAATTAATAGATATAAACCATATATAATAGACATCATTCAGGATATAAGAGGGGTATCGAGAAAAAACAATTAATAGATATAAACCATATATAATAGACATTTTTCCGGATATAGGAGGGGCATGGAGAAAAACAATTAATAGATATAAACCATATATAATAGACATTATTCCGGATATAGGAGGGGCATGGAGAAAAACAATTAATAGATATAAACCATATATAATAGACATCATTCCGGATATAGGAGGGGTATGGAGAAAAAACAATTAATAGATATAAACCATATATAATAGACATTATTCCGGATATAGAAGGGGCATGGAGAAAAAACAATTAATAGATATAAACCATATATAATAGACATTATTCCGGATATCGGATGGGCATGGAGAAAAACAATTAATAGATATAAACCATATATAATAGACATTATTCAGGATATAGGGTGGGCATGGAGAAAAAACAATTAATAGATATAAACCATATATAATAGGCATTATTCAGCATATAGGATGGGCATGGAGAAAAAACAATTAATAGATATAAACCATATATAATAGGCATTATTCAGGATATAGAATGGGCATGGAGAAAAAACAATTAATAGATATAAACCATATATAATAGACATTATTCAGCATATAGGATGGGCATGGAGAAAAAACAATTAATAGATATAAACCATATATAATAGGCATTATTCAGGATATAGGATGGGCATGGAGAAAAAACAATTAATAGATATAAACCATATATAATAGACATTATTCAGCATATAGGATGGGCATGGAGAAAAAAACAATTAATAGATATAAACCATATATAATAGACATTATTCAGGATATAGGATGGGCATGGAGTAAAAAACCATTAATAGATATAAACCATATATAATAGGCATTATTCAGGATATAGGATGGGCATGGAGAAAAAACAATTAATAGATATAAACCATATATAATAGGCATTATTCAGGATATAGGATGGGCATGGAGAAAAAACAATTAATAGATATAAACCATATATAATAGACATTATTCCGGATATAGGATTGGCATGGAGAAAAAAACAATTAATAGATATAAACCATATATAATAGAAATTATTCAGGATATAGGATGGGCATGAAGAAAAAACCATTAATAGATATAAACCATATATAATAGACATTATTCCGGATATAGGATGGGCATGGAGAAAAAAGAATTTATAGATATAAACCATATATAATAGACATTATTCAGGATATAGGATGGGCATGGAGCAAAAACAATTAATAGATATACACCATATATAATAGACATTATTCCGGATATAGGAGGAGCATGGAGAAAAACAAGTAATAGATATAAACCATATATAATAGACATTATTCCGGATATAGGAGGGGCATAGAGAAAAACAATTGATAGATATACACCATATATAATAGACATTATTCCGGATATAGGAGGGGCATGGAGAAAAACAAGTAATAGATATAAACCATATATAATAGACATTATTCCGGATATAGGAGGGGCATGGAGAAAAACAATTAATAGATATAAACCATATATAATAGACATTATTCCGGATATAGAAGGGGCATGGAGAAAAAACAATTAATAGATATAAACCATATATAATAGACATTATTCCGGATATAGAAGGGGCATGGAGAAAAAACAATTAATAGATATAAACCATATATAATAGACATTATTCAGGATATACGATGGGCATAGAGCAAAAACAAATAATAGATATAAACCATATATAATAGAAATTATTCAGGATATAGGAGGGGCATGGAGAAAAAACAATTAATAGATATAAACCATATATAATAGACATTATTCAGGATATGTAATAATGTTTTTTTTCATCAACGATGTAAAATTCGTCGATTAAGACAATAGATAAAACAGGACTTGAACACTGTTTGTCAGTTCCAGACGCTTGGACGAAGCAGAGAATTAAGGAAGACATATTTATTTTGAAAATGGAAGATCGTCTAAATTGTAAAAGACGTTTGTCATGTTTTGATGTAGGTTTGACCGCCATTGTCGCAAAGCTGGCCAAGACGAGGAGTAACAAAACATCCATCGAACGTTGTTTGGACGTTGCCAGGGTTATGCTGACGTCACACACGCACGTACGGACGCACGCGCATACAGGTTTACGGTATATCTGTCTGTTCCTGTGCGAAAAGGAATAACATATAAAGAATATCAACACTGAGGTGAGAGGCTTGTGATTGGGAGAGAAGGGAGAAAATGGGAAGGTAGTATATAGATATATATATATATATATAATGCACATACACACACATACACACACACACACATATATATATATATATATATATATATATATATATATATATATATACATATATATATATGCATTAGAGAGTGAGAGGGGGAGAGGGGAGAGGGAGATGAGAAGGTAGAAACAAAAGGATTAACGACAGATCCAATGGAAACAAAGAAAAGAAGATTGCCTTAATTGCTTGCTAGATAAAAACAGAACGACTTTAAAAGGAGAAGACATCACATGGAAAATCTGGTAAGAATGGAACGACATAAGCACAACGGCTGGACAAGATTAGATTCGATGCACGTTCAAGCTGAGGTGGAATAAATAAATGAGAACAGACAGCCACATATAATGAAGCAGTAAAGAATCATGATACAGGGATTAATAAGAAAAGATACTATTCATTGTGTGACCATATTTCCAAAATGAGCTATATTCTTGGTTCATGATATATTTCGAACCATTTCACTTGTTTTGGCTTTCACAAGGTTTCGCCGGTTATAAACACCCGCGTTTCTCAAATGCATGTTGTTGTTAACGGTCACCTACTGACAATTTACAACTGGACCCTTTCATTAATTATGTGATGGTAATTAAAAACGTTTTCACTTTATTTATAATAAAAAAAAATTACCAGAGTTTTAAAAAAGTCTCCCTCTATCGCTATCTGATTCTACAAATCTTCATCAATGTTACTTTTTTAACACACGCCCTTTCTCCTTCTCTCTAACCCTTATCTCATCACTGCACAACATTTGATAAAATATAAAGAGAAAAAATTTTAAAAAATGAACCAAGAAAAAAAATCATTTTGTTATGAACAGCTAGATTACTCTCTGGTGATTTAGTGTTTTTTCCCCGACAATTAAGGAACTAAGTGGTCCGTGATGACACCAATCGAAGAAATATTAGGGAATTTTACCATAACAAAGTCGGGGTCTTCTTCTTTCGTATGAATCAGACGATTCTGGTGTTGGCATTAGTTTCCCCGTTGTTTTTCCAGTTAGACATCTTTCTGGAAAGACAGCGAGTACTTACGGGAACGACCACAAGTAGGTTGCCAACGTCCCTAAGTGAAAGTGGTACTGTGGAACCGACTGGATTCGAACTTGGAACACCCAGGTCTTCAGTCCGTGTCGTTATACACTTAACCACCGTCACCTCCCACAAAGTCGGGGGCATACTGAATAAGAACATCTAGAGTATGCAATTGTATCTTTTATAGTTAAACCGGACACGTAGACATATAGAAATACAGTCTTATGTTATATAATACTAGCAGGGCTACACGGCGTTGCTCCGGGCCATCAAAAACAAGATTGAAGACGTTAAATAGTGCAACATATTTCTATTAAGACTCCTACTCCTCTACCTCTCTCTATCCGTCTCTCGATTTCTCTCTCCTTCCACCTACCCTGTTTTCTCATTCTTTCTTCCTAACACCCATATCTCTCTCGTCCGCAAAGCCCACTCCCCGCTCTTGTTTTAAATATTGAAAATAATAATATTGTAAGTTATTTACCAGGGTTTCAGGTTTAAAGTTATTGCAACACTGAGTTTGTGAACCCCTCTTCTTTCAAAATTAAATCTATATTTGTGTTAATGTATTCTCGGGCAATGCTGATTTACTTATCTTCTCTCCTATTCTTAATGCTATAATGAAACTTTTTTTCAATTTCGTGTGTTGATAAAGCATACAATTTTATTCCAGGACAAGAAATACAATTTCAAATCAACAATAAATAAACAATCATGGTTGCCATTGTGAAGACAAACCAAAACAAGTCAAATTATTTATAAAACAATAATGTAAGAGAAAGAGAAGCAAAGAGACAGATACAGACATAGGTAGATAGAGAGGGGGAAAGAAAGAAAGAGAGAGTCAACAGATATTTGTTTTCGTTATTCCCTGGTAACACTGAGTATCTTCTTTATCAGGCATGTACCACAAAGTAAATATACTACTTCATTATTACACACAGCTGCTTTATCTAGGCAATTGATCACCTACACATTTAGCATATACAACTTACCAAGTGTAACACTGTATGATTGCACACTCCAGCTCTATAACGGATATTGATTAATTCTGATTCGGCATATATCATTTACCAAGTATAATGATGTATTCTTACACACACTTGCTATATCTAGCACATTGAGCATTTTTCGATTCAGTATATATCTCTTATTACAAAACCCCGGTTGAAACGTTATGAACTTACGTATCTGTCGTGAGTATGCAAACATTTCGGATACACATGCCGACTTATTCTAGACTTGGTTATCAAATTAATGTCATTGCTTAGGTTGATGTATTTATTAGCGGGGCGTGTGGAAATTCCACAGTTGTATACTTCATACGTTGTATATTGCGGCCGTGCTTATATACTATTGCTGAAAATATTTCTATTCGATGGGCTTCCGGGGCAAAAGCAGACCCTACGATATTATTATACCACCTTTTTTTCAAACTTAAATATACTTGTGTAATTTGTATTATTCGGACTACTGCTTTCATCTTTCCAACGTTTCGACCGCTGTAACCCCCGGATTTCTTTAGGTGTATTTTTTAGAACACGGGAATATTTCTGTCGAACTCGGGAATTTGGGCGAAATTTCGAACGGAAGCCTTTATTTAATTTACGGGGGTAGCATGGTCTCTGAGAAAAGTGCTCAGTAATTCGTAATTTTTCGTATCGCCCGCACTGAGGATAGAACCTTCAACCTTCAGATGACTGTCACTTAGAACTGAATTGTACTTAGTATTATCTCTACTGCGCCACGGGTCCTTGCGGTCAGTAGTCTGAATAATCTAAAATACACTAATTATGAATCCTCATGTAAAAAAATTTGTGCCTAACTCCTGGAGAGGAGTAAATAATATTCTTGTTAATGTAATTTCAGAATATATCTGGTTGTGGGGGTCTATCTCCAAACCCTTTCTAAGTGTGTGTGCGATATTTCAACTATATGAACGCACAGCGCGAACAAAGACCCCACGATATTAGATACCCATTTGGCAAAGAATGTGTATTTTATTTCGAGTTTCCCGTTCGCCATAACAGCGACAACCAGATAAATTTTCAAACAAACTTTTATATTTCATCTTCGATGGTTGGGCGATCCCATTCATTAAAAGATAGGTGGAGAGTGATCACGTATTTATGAACATAAAATTGCCCCAGCGTATTAATATATAGATTTATGAAATATAAAACAACACATATTAAATATTGTTATAACATTCACGTATTGAATGATTGGTAATGCCCTTCTTTTCTGTTAACTTTTTTACGCGTTTTCTTTTGATTGTGTAATTGCATTTGCATTTAATTTCACTATTATATTGATTGTAAAACCACTTTAACATATAGTGGAATTACAGGCAAAAGTATATTGTTTATAAATCTAGTAATTAGAATTGCTATATGTAAAACAATTTTTTTTTTACATTTTCTCTAAATATATCCCAAATTTCCAATTGATGAAGATAGAAATCCCAAAATATTTTAAATATCCAGAGTAGCTGCAGGACTAGTAAAGAATGGTCTATTTTCCGTTTCTGGTTTGACACGAATTCCACATAATTTGTCAAAAGTACGAAAACACATGAATCCTTTAAGTACAAAATTCAATAAAAAGACGATATTTAAGTCCCGAAACTCCTAAAGTAAGTGCAAGGGAATGCCTCTACCTACTTGCCTCCTCACGAGGGCGTAGTTAGACAAAAGGGCGTTTTTTTAATGACGGGAAAATCTAGATTTGCATAAAATAAAAATTGCCTCACTCTAGAAGGAGTTATCTTTCACTGATCAAGGACAGAAAAGATAAAGTGTTAATCAGAACAGATACTACACTTTGCTTTTATCCAAAAGGTCAAGTTTTAGTGTGTGTCTCTTATACAAAGATTCTTACTAACCATGTAATACACAAAATACAGCTTTATACAAGATAAATGTTGTTCTGTATTTGTTGTATTGCTACTAGTTGCGGTGTCTGCCTTCCTAAACAATAGTATTTATTTATTTTGTTGTATGTCAATTTTGAGGATATTATTAGTAAAATGTCAACGTTTGCAAACTTTAGGTGACCATATTTTGAAACAAAATACACTTTTCTTTTTTATTTTCTCTTTAGTTTACCTATGAAAAAATGTATTTTCGTTATATATCAACGATTTCGTACCCTATATTATTTGAGTTAAGATAATAAAAAGCTGATATTTTATAACATAATGTACCGATAGGTTGATCTCTCTCTCTCTCTCTCTCTCTCTCTCTCTCTCTCTCTCTATATATATATATATATATATATATATATATATATATATATATATATATTCTCTCTCTCTCTCTCTATCTATCTATATATATATATATATATATATATAGTAAGCTATGAAAATATATTCATGGCAATTAAGCTACACAGAGGCTCCCGCGTTTCATCCCCGGGGGAAATCTTCAGCCATTTTAGCCTGAAGATTCCCCCGGGGATGAAACGCGGGAGCCTCTGTGTAGCTTAATTGCCATACATATATTTTCATAGCTTACTACCTATCTCTACTTACGTATAGAGCACTATTGAAGTTAATACTGAAAATTGATACATAAAAAATGATATCTCCTTATAAAATTGTATGTGGATACATGAAATAGTAATATTTATATATAAATATATATATATAAATATATATATATTTATATATATGTGTGTGTGTGTGTGTGTGTGTGTATATGTATGCACAAGACACACACATAAGTCAAACATAATCTGGATTATTTATGTTCACGTTTACCCATCCAAAAAACACTCCTCCGTCGAAGAGAAATATTTAAACTTCGCCTAAAACATTCTATATTCAGACCAGCCGACTCAGTCAGAAAATCGCTTAATAGTTTATAAACTTAGTCGACTTTTTATTCAGCATAGTTCGATATGCTCAATTTCATCGGCAATCGATGACAGATATTTAAAATAGTTCATTCTTGGGTTTCATTTTTAGACGACATACCGACATAAATTAACATATCTATTTTCTTAAAACGATTAGGGGAAATAACTAGCTTCCATATCATCAATGAATGCGATGAATAATAAACTGCTCGACATGCGGTGACTTTGGTTTTTACCTTAAATATATGTTTATAAATCCCACAGTGTGCCTCATTGGTCTAATGGATGTCGTCCCGGTCAATGGAATCGGCAATATTGAGTTTGAACCCATTAAAAACATCTTATAAATTAAATAAACTTTTGATCTGTTTAAGTCCTTCAAATTAGAGTTAGATTCACAAAATTAAAGTCAGAGTTTTCGGCATAGCATTATTACCTCCTCCAAAGGGGTTATGGTTTTAATCCAGTTTGTTTTATTTGTTTGTGTTAATCGTAGTGTCTATATCGCTTGACGAATCGTAACCAACCTTGATCAAAGTATCGGTCATGATCTCACTTATAACTGGTTTAATTTGGAGATACCCAACTCAAAAGTCAAGACTCAGCTAACGGATGAAGATAAAACCAACACTTTTGGCGATAAGTTCGGTTCTGTCTATTTTAGGAACCCGATACTTAACTCATATTTTATCCAACGATGTTCCTCATATGAAATTACATTTAACTCGATACTTAACTCATATTTTAGCAAATCAAGTTCCTCATATGAAATTACATTGAACTTGTACCTCAACCTTGAAATATTCGGTCATGTTAGAAGTTTTTACAGAATTTGAACTTCTGATTTTATTAAAATTTGATGTTTGGATCTGATTCCCGTTGACAACATAAGCAGTAAGAACCATGCCGAATTTCAGGGTGATCATACAATTGTTTTTGCGTTATTAACGTTTCCATAACATGTATACTCAATAGAATATGGAAAAGTTAGGTCTAAATAAGATCTTGGTCCATTCTTATGTGGGCAGGTGCATGTATGCGGGCTCACAACTGATTTATGTTCTTAGTAAGGCATTGGATTACAAAGAAATACTAATACTTTATAATGATCTTTCATTCTTCGTCACTGTCAAATATTTACTTTATTAGAATCTCAGTAAAATACAATGATGTATCTCGAGTTGTTTTGTATAATCAAAGAAATCCAATTGTAGCAGCTTTTGTTGGGGATGTGGCATTCCATTTGGAATTTTATTCATGAACAAAAAAGAGTACTCATTTTACACAGTACTGCCTCTTTCTTGTAATTTCACACAAGTTTTTCGAATTTCTACAACGGAAAATAGTAATTGGGATATATTTAAGGAGAATAGAAAGGTGAAATTCGGTTTGCTTTCGGCAGTCGCGTAAATCTCGCTTCCCTTATTTTGTCTTGTAGTCCACACATTCCATTAGCGAAGTTTCTGGCAAAGGATGAAGAATTGTGGGTTTCAAGGTGGGAATCTATCCACCTAACATTTATCATTGGCTATTTTTTTATCTTGAAGTAGTATTTTTCTTTTTTAACTGCTTACATTAAGTTGCTTTATGCATTGTCTTGAGCGATTTCCATAAAATAATGATAACTAACAATGATTTATTGTTTTAATAGAGAAAAATTAGTATTATTAATGCATATTTGAAAATATACTTCAGTATGTTATCTAATTATCGACATAAGAAATAAGTATGTACTTTTTATTATTGTTATTTTTATTTTAACCATATTCTCAACAATCATAAATATATATATATATATGTGTGTGTGTATATGTGTATATCGTGTGACATTCCTGAGTAGAATGCACATTTATGACATAATTTATATTTTTTAATGATCATGCTAAAAACTTAAACATACAACAATAATTGTCCATGTGTACATATATTTCCGAAATTTCAATTTATTATCACCATTTAGCTCAATTTCACATGCAGTATTTATTTGTAGGGTGGGGATTTCTACCATTTTATTTTTTTATAAAATTATCCGTGTTATCCATTTTCCTTGTGATATAACTAAAGTTACAGTTATCGAACTAAATTATTCTTTAACTATATATTTATGTATTATTTTATTCATTTTACTTCAGTTCAAGTTCTCAGAAATCAAGGGGCCCTTTTCCTGGAGCTAACATTTTATCTCTATATGAGATACATAGATATTCGAGTGTTCCACTAAAGTTCTTATTTTACTTCTCAAGCGTTGAGTTTGTAAAGAAGTTAAGAACATTACATTTCCTCTCCTGAAATGACCAGTGGAATATGTTATAGTATATCTTTTTGGCAGTCTCTTTTTGTTTTACCGGATTCCAGGACAAGAATTCATCTGATCTGGTGGAGTAGCCATCAAAATGTTGTAACATCACTACAAAAAGGTGCACCATTCCTCGTCAAGGTGTGTAGCCAAACTGAGAGAATCTTATTTGTGCTTTGAATACTATGTTATTTTGAATATTTTGTAAGGGGTTACATATAGGGTGAAGTATTTTTATGCCAAGTTGTCCTGACAAACCATTTTACAGAGATACCGAAGACACTCGAGCATGGTGTCTAGTAGGTAACTCAAACTCTCCTTATATATATATATATATATATATATATATATATATATATATATATATATATATATATATATATAACTGCTACCAACTGATGATGATTGTATTTTAACAATTGAAATATTTTGAACTATTCAATATGTGTTTTTGAGTTTATTTTTGTTAGTTGTTGATTTGCTTATCCTTTATTCCATTTTTATTTTTACATTTTGTCTGAAACATTGTTTCTTTTATTTCTCATATATATATATATATATATATATATATATATATATATATATATGTATATATATATATGTATATATATATATATGTGTGTGTGTGTCTTTGTGTGTGGTTAAGTTATAGTTATCGAACTTATCTTTTTTATTTCAATATGTATATATATATTTTGTATATAAAGTAAAACCCATTTTCCTCAGTACCTTTGTCAAGAATACGAAAATAAGCACATACATCACAGGCTATTTAATTAACAACTCTATTCACGTTATTCACTTGAGCCTGCTTCAAGAAATGTATGACTATTTTCATCATCTAACAAAAAAAGTGCTGCATTTGGACCGCCATCTCAGACTCTCACAAAAACATACTTCATACAGATGGTAGCAAAAAAAATTCTCTCTAATCTGTATCTACTCCTACTCTCCCAGTTAACACCGGATACTAAATTATTATTATTATTATTATTATTATTATTATTATTATTATTATTATTATTATTATTATTATTATTATTATTATTATTATTATTATTATCATCATCATCATCAGGATCATCATCATCATCATCATGATTATGATTATTATCATTATCATTATCATTATCATTATCATTATCATTATTATTATTATTATTATTATTATTATTATGATTATTATTATTATTATTATTATTATTATTATTATTATTATTATCATCATAATCATCATGATCATCAGGATCATCATCATCATCATCATGATTATGATTATTATCATTATCATTATCATTATCATTATCATTATCATTATTATTATTATTATTATTATGATTATTATTATTATTATTATTATTATTATTATTATTATTATTATTATTATTATTATTATTATTTCATATGATTTTGATTTTTCTTTTACAATTCTCGGAAAATTCGATACTTCGAGTTATTTTAATTTTAATTACGTTTTAATCATTTCTTCTTTTTCTGTCACTTCTATTTTTTACCTATTATGACCATCCGCTCTTTACGTCTCACTCTCTCTTTTATTTTTTTACTTATTACAATACAAATAAGACTCTTTTCTCAGAGTTAATTTAAATCCTTCTAGACTGCGGCAATTTTTACTTTCTTCTCCAGTAGATAACTTTTAAACTGTAACATTATAATTAACTTGACAGTGTAGTGTATGTTACTCAATCTATTGTCTTCTCGGTCAGTGACGTAACAAACTTATTCTTTTCTTTCCTATGTCAGTGAAGATGAAACCCTTTTAGACTGCGGCAATTTTAATTTTTTCCCAGCAGATGGATTTTCAACACTTTAAACATAAACATTGTTCTTATGGTTGCTAAATTCTTTCAACAACTATAAACGCCACTCAGGATTTGGATAGACATTGTATCACCCTAGAAGGATTTTCCTTCACTGAAATTGAAAACAGTCATGCATATTTTCGGATCGCATTAAAAAAAATGTGGGTGTGCGGGGGTATTTGTTACAAATAACCCGCTACTAAAAACGCGGTGACGCCTAGTCACACAAAACTAAAAAATTTTTTATTTGGTTTCATTCAAAACATTGATAAATCCTCCTTTAATCTCCTAAATTACTTACAGGGTTCTTTTCAGTTTCTATTTTTACGAATTAATACTCTCATGCTTATACATCTCTAGCGTACAACGCCGGGTTACGGGTCCTGCTATATTATATAATACGTTAGTTGCCTCTTTATGGTGCTTACGAAGTTTACGGACCGGGATTACTTGCCGCCACACGAAAGCACAGTTAAATAGAAGGTCGGTTTTTAATGGGGGGGAGATCTATCTACACAAATAGGGACCCTCCGGATTCGGACTAAAATATAAATTGCCGCAGTTTAGAAAGAGCACTCTCAATGGCAAGATTGCAACAATGATGGCAAGAGAGTTATTACTCTACGTATTACATTAATTGTTTCAGCTGCTGTTTTACATTAACATTGGGAGGTCTGTGTTCGCGCTGTGTAAGCACCAAATAATGCAAGAGTTACATATTTTGCAAGGAATTTCTCGAGTTATTCGACTTTTCCGAGCAGCGCCGGGGCACGGGTCAGCTAGTATAAATATATATATATATATATATATATATATATATATATATATATATATATATATATGATAATTTTATTTACACAGACATGTACAAAATCTGCGACACTGGCATGTCGATGTTATCGATTAACAGTTACTATAAACTGAGATCTCATCAGGCAGAGTTAGAATCCGATCTTAACCTCAGATCATATTTGGAGAGACCCGGTTAAAATTCTCTGGATTACCACCCTGTGGATATTTTTCACCTGGATTATTACCATTATTATATATATATATATATATACATATATATATATATATATATATATATATATATATATATATATATATATATATATATATATATATATATATATATATATATTACATCCGATTGTTCCCAACATGCTTTCTTGGTTTATTTTGGAGCATGACTTCTGAATGTATCCAAGTCAACATTTAAACTGTCTACGATATTTTGGTTCTTAATCTTATTTGCCAATGTGTTCCAAAAATATATTAAAAAAACGATTTCTTTTCGTAGAATAGTTTTAGAAATGATTTTCCGACAGTAGATTTTCGGATTAACGAGAAATATTAAAGAATATTATCCATCTTATATAAATAAAATAGAATTTATTTTCAGATTAATTCCATGATTTTTGGTATTTGTTTTATTAATCTGGAAATGTTGACATTTCAAATTTAACGACTTTGTTCAATTTACCGGTACATAAGAGGAAAAAAGTGTGTTATTTTTATATATCGAATTCTATGTATTTATATTCTCTGACGCTTTGACATTTATAACTTCTGAAGGTAATCCCTAACAAAAAGAATATTACATGAATGTATCTTATACATGCAAAGTAATGACACCACTAATTAAGGCTAAAAGCCACCGGAGGATGTGGCTTAATCAGATGGATGGATTGTCAAATAATATTATTTGGTATAAGAGGATTTTAAATGATGAATAGAACTAACAAAATGTTAGAATATCTAATCGTATGTAAATAGAAACTTTGTCCGTCAATCAGAATTTTCCCGTCAGTCACAATTCTTATAAACGTAATAAATACATTGTAGAATTTGTCTCATTACGAAATATAAGAGATATTTATAACTTTTAACTATGATATGGAAAATATTACATCAGTAGTGAATAATAAATCCCTAACACAAAAACCGGATGACATGACCGGAAATCGAAACTTAAAACGAAACCGAAGCTTTGAAATCTTCAAACTGATGTTCTACGAATTGAGCTTTGTACTTTCTTATAAATAAAGCATAAAATATTACTGTAACAAAATAATTTATCTTTGGCGTGACGTCATAGAGTTATGATTTACGTCACGTTTCAAAACATGAATTAACACATAAGCGATAATAAAAAATAGATAATTAAATGGGTAAACATTAGAAATAGGGTTGCATATCATTTGCATAGTTCCAGAAAAATTATTTTTTCTTAAAATACGTTTTGGCGTTAAAATAATTTAATGTACAATATATATAAATTTTAGGTCCGTAAGGCCGATAATTCTAGTAATTAAAAATCATATTGATTATTTTGAAGGATTTACTTAAATCACGGGAGGCGCGATAGCGCTCTATCCCTTAATAGACTCAAAAACGGCCTATGCTAGAACTCTCATTTCTTTGATCAGTCATAACTCAAAAACCAATAAACCAAATTATTTAAAACTTTGCACAAAATTTTCATGTGATAGGTTCTATAAGTGTGTCGAATTTCAGCATCATTAGTCAAGGCAACCCAGGGATCCAGAAAGGTCAGGAGTGATTTTGTGTTATCCGTGTGTACGTACGTACGTGTGTGCCACCCTGTATCTCATCAACTATTTGATGGATTCAGCTGAGTTTTTGGCAGAGATAGAAGTTCTAGGGTCTAGTTGATGGCATTTTAATTTCAGTTTACCATATACCTTAGTTTCCCAGAAAATTAAAAAAAACTTTAAAATTACCATTGTCTTGAGGCATAGCCTTTACAAAAGTAGTGACATTCCATGATAAATGCCAGTATACTGAAATCATATGCCCTTAATAGGGTTAAGATTAAAATTCATATACACTAAATGTACAAAAGCTAGGAAATTCCCACATTTTTACACTTTTATTGTCATTAAGGGTATGACTACATATCAACCAAGCCATTTCATTATCACATCACTACAGTATAAATCTCTATGCATGAGTGGATGAAGTGTGTGAGGTGCGCTGAAGAAAAATTCCTACCAATAAAATACATAGCCCTGTTGTGCTCGCATACCCTTAATGACAATAAAAGTGTAAAGATTTGGGAATTTCCTTGCTTTTGTACATTTAGTGTATATGAATTTTCATCTTAACCCTATTATGGTCATATGATTTCAGTATACTGGCATTTTTCATGGGATAATCTCTATACTTCTTTCTAATAAAGTAGTTAATCGTAAATTTTCTAATATCAGCCTGTAATTGCACTTTTCTAATGTTCTAATAAGTTTTGTCATTTTTGCTTTTATGATTTTTAATCTCAATATTACAGTCCGATTTCCATGACTACATAAGGATCAAGGCTGAGTGTAATATATCAAATAACGTCTGATGACGCTTATATATATATTTAAAATAAAGTTCCCCCCTGAACTAATATTCCTAACTATTCATCCAATCATTCCATAAAACATCGATACAACGGACAAAATATTTTTTTAGCTACGTCATTCACTTTGCTGATCCGTCTATAATTTCATGCACATTAACTCTTAATATATTTAAGAAACAACTTGTAGTATTACACTTTTTCTTTATTAAAAGATAGAATGCAAAAAACGATTTCATGTAAAATATTTATTATCTGCATATCTATGTATAAAGCAAACATTCATGTGTGTATCTATGTTCGTAAATCAGTTGCCAATGAGTGGTTAATCCACTGGTAAAATCCAATGACTGGTCAATCAGAAGTTACCTATGTATGTTTTAGTCTGGTTTAAGGGATTAACCGTGTTCTTCCATTATAATGACGTATAAAATGGTTGGTTTATTTTGTTCGACTTTATAGTAACTTTTCTCTTAATTTCATGCAAGCCAACATTCTTTTTTAAATAAATGTTTTATTTTTGTAAAAGCATTGTTTAAGGAACAGTAGATGTATTGTTATTTTATAAATTCCCGGAATAAGAGGGTGCATACCTTTCCCAGATATTATTTGTTATGTTTAACATATTTAATACCAATACACTTGATCAAACTCCCCCCTTTCTTCTACAACTATTAAAAAGTGGGATACATATGTCAGCGCAGCAGGGACAAGGCAGTAGATAATATTTGGTCAGTTCGTCCAAAAACCTCAACCACATAAGAACAATTTGGGTGTTGAGTGCAAAATGTGTTGCAAGTATTCTGACTTCAGAGCACAGACTGAAAAAGATCGACACTACAAACTCGCTTTATCCAGGCTAACCGTAAATATTTGCATCGCCGATTAGTAAGTCAAGATGATAGGTGGCATTATCACTTCAAAGCTGAATAAAACATCCACAGCAAATAGTGAAACAGCTCTACTATACATTGCCAAAGTATATCGATCAGATAGTGCATGTTGGTAGGGTGATGCCCTTCGGGTTTTATTGATTCTCGAGTGGTTATCATGATCAACACCCAAGAACTAATGAAAAATATTATCGAATATTATCAGAAAAGGAAGAAAACACATTCAAACACAGAGGGAAGCTTAACTAGGCGGGAACCATCTAAACAATTTGGCGCTACAAGATCAGGAGGTCTGAATATACTGGCTCCCTGACCTAAAATGCACCAAACATTGGTGTTATGATTTTCTTTCTTTCCCTTTTGCAAATCTCAAAAATATTCTGCAAAGCCTAAAACAGAAACAATAGTTTCTTTTACCAAATTAAAAGGGTTGATATGCCGTAAAACAAAACCGTCAAACGAAACATGAATAAATAGTTGAAGATATATAGCACTTGAGGCATAAACACTTTTACATAAATAACCGTATTTGGACTTAAAACTCCCCAAAAGTATTTATATGCCGTAAAACAAAACTGTCAAACGAAACATGAATAAATAGTTGAAGATATATAGTACTTGAAGCTTAACAACTTTTACCAAAATGACCGGATTCGGCATTAAATAACCCAAAAAGTGTTTATATGCCGTAAAACAAAACACCCAAACCAAACCTTCAAAACTCATCAGTCCTTGAACCAGTCGGCACGGACAGGGGTGACAGTCGCAGGCTTGACGGGATGACTGTGTTTGCTTTCCGAGCCGGAAAGCCGCTGATCTGGGACGCCACTTGTTCTGACTCCTTTTCACCAGCAAGGATTGCGGAATCCGCGGTGAAGTCCGGCACGGCGGCTCTGCTCGCCGAAACAAGGAAGCGCGGAAAATATAGCTCGCTCACTGACCGTTTCGTCTTCCAACCAATTACAGTGGAAACGTCGGGTGTGCTTGGCCCCGAGACTGTTAAATTTTTTCAGGACATTGGACGGAGGATTTCAACGCCGAGACACGAGCCCCGTGAGTCAGCCTGGTTGTTCCAACGCATCTCCCTGGCTATGGTTTGTGATAACGCTATGTCAGTAACGACGGCATCACTTCCGTTCTAATCGTCATCTGTTGACTATCTCTTTCTTTCTCTCCTCCTCTCTATCTACCTATGTCTGTATCTGTCTCTTTGCCTCTCTTTCTCTCATATTATTGTTTTATAAATAATAGGTTTGTTGTTGTTTTTGTTTATAAATTCATAAAGAAACTCAGCTTTGGAATATCTATAAAAAAATTTATGTTGCAGTATCTGAGGCAGCCAACTGCGGCTTTTCATTGTAACCCCGTTAACTGCACGTTGTTTATTTCTGTTTCCTAAACTCAAATCTCATCCTGATGTCGACATTTTAATTATCATTTCGTGATGTGGAATAGGTTTTAAAGAACCCGGATGCTAGCTTTTGTCGTGGTGGGATTGCAATGCTTAACTATCCTCGGAGAATTCGCATTGGTGCCGATGATCTCTATATATAAAAATACTACTAAACTGATTTTCATATCCGGCTCTCTCTGGATGAGCTCAGAAATTTGTGAAGTTATGTATTTATGCATGCACACTTTAGGAAATTGTCCGAATATCTTCATATTATTTTGAATTCATTACGTTGGCGTATAGCATAGAAAGAATGCGCATGAATTATATTTTATTATTCACTAAAACAATTTTTCCATTTTATATTTGCTGCTTATCGGATGTATTCTTATACTTCCCTTTGTGTCTCTTCTGGGGGATTATCCACTTGTTCCACATATTGGTTCCCCGATTTATAAAATTGGGGGACTTATGTTTTGAGGGATGTCCGTCCGTCCGTTCGTCCGTCCGTCCATCCGTCCGTCCGTCCGGATTTTTCCCCGCAACCATCCATTGAATTTCTCTGTAATTTTGCATGAAGTTGTAATTTTGATCAGGTTAGAAAGTGACATGCTCCGATTTTTGAAAAACAATATGGTTAGCCCCCAGAAGGTCAAAAGGCCTCGAAATGGCAAAAAATGACTTTCTCGCCCCATAACTTTTCATCCATCCATTCAATTTCTCTGAAACTTGGCCAAAATGTGGAGGCAATTGTTCCTAATAGAGAATAAGTATCGCTGACCTTGGAAAAATCTCGTTCGCGCCCCCAGGGAGTCAAAAGCCCCCAAAATGGCAGAAAACGTTTGATCCATCCATTAAATTTTTCTGAAACTTGACTAAAATGTAGAGGCAATTGTTCTGGATATAAAATGAGCATCCTTGACCTCAGAAAAATTCTGGTTCGTGCCCCCAGGGGTTCAAAGGGGGGTAAAAAATGCCCCAAATTGCCCAAATTTATTGCATTTTACACTCGCCACATCGAGTCACATACAGAGGGGGACCACGCACGCGCGGCTTGTTATATTTTGAGCTAATTAAAATGGCACCTTAAGAAGAACAACGCAATTAATATGAAAGAAGTATCATGAATATGCGTACCAACCGTATATTTATAACGTTTCCCCGGGAATAACTACTGATTATCCTTCAATTGCATTTGACACTTGAAAAAATATTTACGGGTTTACTTCCCAAATGTTTACAATTTAAATATAATTAAATTAAATTTAATTCTAAGACTGTTTTGGACAAAGATAAAAGTGTAGTATATGTTATGATACTACACTCCATCTCTTCTGTTCTCGGTCAGTGAAGGAGATATACTTTTAGCCTGAAGCAAGCGTTATTTTTGTCCTAATCCATAGTGCACATACGAAATAAAATTGCGTGAAAAGAGTAGTGATTAAATAGGGAGTATTGAAGCAAGATCCACCAGCAAGCAGGTTTTAAATAGCATTGCAATTTCTTCTAAAAATAACATTATTGGTTGCAAGATTAACAAGATAGTATACGATAAGCATTGAATTGATTTATAATTGTCTTTTTTATTTTTTATTTTACTTCAGTGTTAGTTCTCATAAATCAAGTCCCCCCCCCCTTCCTAGGGCAAACACTTAGATCTCTATATGAGATACATAGGGTGTTCCATTACAATTCTCCTTAACCCCTCAAACGTTAAGTTATTAACAAGTTAAAAACATTAATTTTTCTCTCCTCAATTGACCAGTTAACTATGTTATAGTGTACCTTTTTGTGGTCTCTTGATCTTACTAGATTCCAGGACAAGAATTCATCTAGTCAATTGAATCATCCAGGTTTGTGCTGTGACTTCAGGCAACATCACTATCAAAAAGTGCAGCATCCCTCGTATAAGCCAATGCGGGGTAGTCATACCATAAAATAAGTGTATTATTTGGACTTCTAATACTATGTTAATTTTAACAATTTGTCATGGTTTAAGTGCAAGGGGAAGTATCCTTATGCCAACCCCCTGTATAGAGAGACGTTAGACACTCGAAGACAGTGTCTACTAGGCATTCAAATTCTCTATAGTAGGCATTCAAATTTTCTACAGGAGGCACTCAACGTTTTTCCAGTAATGACTAAGATTTTCTCCAGCAAACACTCAAATTTTATCAAGTAGGCATTAAAATACCCTTTAGTAGTCACTAAAATTCTCTTCAGTCGGCATTTAAATTCTCTCCAGTAGGCATTAAAATTCTCTTCAGTATGCATTCAAATTCTCTACAGTTGTCACTCAAATTCTCCCCAGTAATCACTTACATTCTTTCAAGAAGGCATTCAAATTCTCTTCAATGGACATTTAGAATATCTCGTGTAGTCATTCAAAGTTTCTCAGTTTGTCACTTCAATTCTCTCAAATAGGTATTCTGATCCTCTCAAGGCAGCATTCAAATTCTCTCTACTCGGAATTCCAATTCTCTCCAGTATATATCCAAATGCTCTCAAGTGAGTATTCAAATTCTCTACAGTAGTCACTTAAATTTCCCCAATAGTCACTTATATTCTTTCAAGTAGACATTCAAATTATGTCCAGTAGGCATTCAATTTCTCTGAAGTAGGCATTCAAATATTCTTCAGTAGGCATTTAAATGCTCTGCTGTAGGCATGGTAATTCTCTCAAGTGGTCACTCAAATTCTATCCAGTAGGAATTCAATCTATATATGCAAACAAAAGGGCTTTGATTAACTTAAAAAAACAGAAAAACAGATAAATAAACTAAATACAAGTAAAATAAATATTTGTAGAACATATCTATTTTTGTAAAAATATCGTTAGACTGCCACCATATTGTTTAGCTTGTTAGCGGGTCATTGTTAGATATTATGCGATGAGACCCACTAGTATATACACTGATTAGTTGAGAATGACAGAAAACAAAAGTTCAACTGAGTGAATTTGATGAGCTCGAGGTGAGGATTTCTAAAATCTGGGAGTTAATAAAAACGGATATGACGTCACATGGTTCAAAGAGAGAGTGGTAGAGAGAAAAAGAGGGTTCGTTTGAGAGCATGCTGATGCGTAGACGCGTAAAATGTAATGGGCTGACAAAATATGATTACACGATTATTGTCGCTGTTTGTCTGTATCCCCTCTACTGCTCCGTGATTTGCAACGAAGATCAAGTTGAATAAATATCCTCTGTTTTCAACCAGCTTTGTCCTGGATAAGTCTTTTTTTAAGTAAAAATAAGGAGTTTTGATTTCAAGACGGTAAACCGTCAGTCTAGGAGGATCATCCCGCAGAAGCGCATACAGAAAGAGCGTGCAACTACCAAAGTATGAATGCAGTTTGTGAACTTTAATATTTTTGTAACGATTATGGCAACTTGGTGTTCTTCATGTATCACACAGGTTTGAAACACAACAGTCACGAGCTTTCGTGTTGACGTCTGATGCCGCAACATCTTATACCATTTTTATGATCTCAAACACACAGTATCACTGGCAACATGCTCGGACCATCTAAAATATGTATTGTACATTATTTTACGAAGTTTCATATGAAAAAACCGTGGCAATAAAATTTCAAAAAGTAAAACCAGTCTTTAAGAATGAATGTCCAAAAAGTTAAATGCCTCATAATAAAAGAAGAGACATAGACCCAATATTCATTTTACTACAACTAATTGTAAAACTTCAAACATGATCACAGATTTATGTATTAATTCGTGTGCATGTTTAGACAAGGAAAAAACATGTGCGAAACATGTAGAAAAACGAGGCACGAACTGTCAAAAACTGTCGACAAAATAACGTTATCCTATCAAATTAAATCAACGAAGCCAGCCTTACGGATACGTGCAGAAGACTCTTCTTTAAAAAGAAAATACGCGCTTACACGTTATAATCCAAGTGAATCTATGCAGAATTTTTTCCCACCAAATCCGGATGAAATATCTAGAAAAGAGAAATGAGGCAAAACATACAAAAGTAATTCAATTATAAAACGGCTTTCTAGAATCTTAGACACAGTTCAGAAATCGTAACTTACTAACACGTCATTTGCTTATTGCGATCTGACTTTCCAAGCGGAAGCTTGTTTCGATAAAAGCAATATTAAATGACTCGTTGATCTTCTATGACGTTGAAAAGTGTGAAACCTCCAGCGATGTATATATATATATATAAATATGTAAGTCCTTTGTTCGGATTTGAAACCGAGGGTACCAATGTTGTTCTGATCACTTGTAATACATATATAAATAAATATAACGGTCTTATTTTTTATTTTTCCTGATAATCGAGCACTATGCTTGGGTTTTCTCACACTAACCTTACACCCACGACACCCTCGACACACACACATACACACACACACATATATATATATATATATATATATATATATATATATATATATATATATATATATATATATATATATATGTATATAAATTTTATACCTCGTCAGACCAAGGATTCAGAGTAATGAATTACTCTGAATCCTTGGTCTGACGAGGTTGACTCTCTGCGAAGAATGCAACCGAAACATGTATGCACATATGTAACCAATAATGTTTGTATAAATAAAGATTTATACTTATAAACAGCTCTACTTGTTATTGAGCACTTTTTATAAACACTTGAGTTTCAACGGATTTACATCTACAGAAACTAATACAATACATGTACAATACTATATATTTATATACATATATATATATATATATATATATATATATGTGTGTGTGTGTGTGTGTGTGTGTGTGTGTGTATGAAAAATGACAAACGGAAACAGGTAAAAGTGCAGGAGAAAAACAAAACAAGAGATTTGACCGGTTTCGTTCGTATTGGCGAACGTCTTTAGAAAAAGATTTGGAAATAATTTTATTTTGAAGGCACACACATGGGATAAGGAAACAAAGAAGAATGTGTCACCCACTTGTCATATTTCAACGTCACTTAAAGTCTTCTTATATGGTCCAATCGGATCATCATTTCCTCATCCCATGTGTGTGCCTTCAAAATAAAATTATTTCCAAATCGCCAACACGAACGAAACCGGTCAAATCTCTTGTTTTGTTTTTCTCCTGCACTTTAACCTGTTTTCCGTTTGTCATTTTTCACACACACACACACACACACACATATATATATATATATATATATATATATATATATATATAGTATTGTACATGTATGTAATTTAATAATGAGAATAGAATTATAATTATAAAGTTATAACTGTCATTTTTGTTGTAATACTTTTGCATTCTATTTTAATATAATTATTTAAGTATGGCTTGCTCAGTAATGGTAGTTAATTTTGTTGCGATAATATTTTTTAATTGGGATTATATTATACTAAAATTTGTACTAGTAGAATCATTGTATAAAAGAAGTTTAATGGTGTTAACTTCTTTTATATAATGATTCCACTAGTATTAATTTTAGTATAATATAATCACAATTAAAAAATATTATCACAACAAAATCCACTACCATTACTGAGCAAGCCATACTTAAATAATTATATTAAAATAGAATGTAAAAGTAGCAATTAATACCCTAAATTAAAATTATCAAACATTTTTATCTACACGATTATTCACCTATTACAACAAAAATGACAGTTATAACTTTATAATTCTAATTCTATTCTCATTATTAAATTAAACCCCTCCTGCCCCCCGCCCTGGTTGGAATTGAAATCACGCTGGCCCAGACACGAGAGATCATCCCACTCAACTTTTTGAAACAATGTCAAATATCCTTGATATAGACAGAGCTCCATCTCCGTCCCCCTCCCTCTAATGCTTCTTCAATTTCCTGTTGAGGTTGAATTTAAAATCTTTACCATTTGTATTCCAATTGTCGCTGTAAAAGTTGGCGCTTTTTGTGGGCCCTAATGAAACAGGATATATATTGTCGCAATTAATGGAATAATAAAATCACCAACAACAAAAAAAAAATTTGCTCTGAATTTTCATTGAGCACTCTCATAAACCCAGTTTCAACTTCCTTCGGATTTATACCCCCTGGGTATTTGTAAAAAGTTAATTATATATATATATATATATATATATATATATATACATATATATATATATATATATATATATATATATATATATATCTTCAGCATCCGCCAGCTTTTAAACTTTGTTTAATTTTGAATTGTCAAAGCGTGGCGTTGTATGAACGTTTTTTATTGCAATTTCTGTTGCTGCTGGCACTTTCTCTAATTACTCCATCATACTTCTCTACCTCACAACTTCTTAAAGTTTCTCGCCCTCCCCTTTCCGTCGATCTTTGATCTTAGTTTCTTTTTCTTCCATTTTTTCTTCTGCAGACAGCTGCTGCTAATATCTTGTCTTCTTATTCCTCGTCCACTGGTTTACATACAGCATCTGCTGCTAATATCTTGTCTTCTTATTCCTCGTCAACTGGTTTACATACAGCATCTGCTGCTAATATCTTGTCTTCTTATTCCTCGTCCACTGGTTTACATACAGCATCTGCTGCTAATATCTTGTCTTCTTATTCCTCGTCCACTCGTTTACATACAGCATCTGCTGCTAATATTTTGTCTTCTTATTCCTCGTCCACTCGTTTACATACAGCATCTGCTGCTAATATCTTGTCTACTTATTCCTCGTCCACTGCTTTACATACAGAATCTTCTGCTAATATCTTGTCTTCTTATTGCTCGTCCACTCGTTTACATACAGCATCTGCTGCTAATATCTTGTCTTCTTATTGCTCGTCCACTCGTTTACATACAGCATCTGCTGCTAATATCTTGTCTTCTTATTGCTCGTCCACTGGTTAACATACAGCATCTGCTGCTAATATCTTGTCTTTTTATTGCGAGTCCACTCGTTTACATACAGCATCTGCTGCTAATAACTTGTCTTCTTATTCCTCGTCCACTCGTTTACATACAGCATCTGCTGCTAATATCTTGTCTTCTAATTCCTCGTCCACTCGTTTACATACAGCATCTGCTGCTAATATCTTGTCTTCTTATAACTCGTCCACTGGCTTACATACAGCATCTGCTGCTAATATATTGTCTTCATATTGCTCGTCCACTGGTTTAAATACAGCATCTGCTGCTAATATCTTGTCTTTTTAGTCCTCGTCCACTCGTTTACATACAGCATCTGCTGCTAATATCCTGCCTTCTTATTCCTCGTTCACTCGTTTACATACAGCATCGACTGCTAATATCTTGTCTTCTTATTTCTCGTCCACTGGTTTACGTACATCATCTGCTGCTAATATCTTGTCTTCTTATTCCTCGTCCACTCGTTTACATACAGCATCTGCTGCTAATATCTTGTCTTCTTATTCCTCGTCCACTCGTTTACATACAGCATCTGCTGCTAATATCTTGTCTTCTTATTGTTCGTCCACTGGTTTACATACAGCATCTGCTGCTAATATCTTGTCTTCTTATTCCTCGTCCCCTCGTTTACATACAGCATCTGCTGCTAATATCTTGTCTTCTTATTCCTCGTCCACTGATTTACATACGGCCTCTGCTGCTAATATCTTGTCATTTTATTTCTCGTCCACTCGTTTACATACAGCATCTGCTGCTAATATGTTGTCTTCTTATTCCTCGTCCACTCGTTTACATACAGCATCTGCTGCTAATAACTTGTCTTCTTATTCCTCGTCTACTCGTTTACATACAGCATCTGCTGCTAATATCGTGTCTTCTTATTCCTCGTCCACTCGTTTACATACAGCATCTGCTGCTAATATGTTGTCTTCTTATTCCTCGTCTACTTGTTTACATACAGCATCTGCTGCTAATATCTTGTCTTCTTATTCCTCGTCCACTCGTTTACATACAGCATCTGCTGCTAATAACTTGTCTTCTTATTCCTCGTCCACTGGTTTACATACAGCATCTGCTGCTAATATCTTGTGCTCTTATTCCTCGTCCACTGGTTTACATACAGCATCTGCTGCTAATATCTTGTCTTCTCATTCCTCGTCCACTCGTTTACATACACCATCTGCTGCTAATATCTTGTCTTCTTATTCCTCGTCTACTGGTTTACATACAGCATCTTATGCTAATATCTTGTCTTCTTATTCCTCGTCTACTGGTTTACATACAGCATCTGCTGCTAATATCTTGTCTTCTTATTCCTCGTCCACTGGTTTACATACAGCATCTGCTGCTAATATCTTTTCTTATTGCTCGTCTACTGTTTTACATACAGCATCTGCTGCTAATATCTTGTCTTCTTATTGCTCGTCCACTGGTTTACATACACCATCTGCTGCTAATATCTTGTCTTCTTATTTCTCGTCCACTGGTTTACATACAGCATCTGCTGCTAATATCTTGTCTTCTTATTCCTCGTCCACTCGTTTACATACAGCATCTGCTGCTAATATCTTGTCTTCTTATTCCTCGTCCACTCGTTTACATACAGCCTCTGCTGCTAATATCTTGTCTTCTGATTCCTCGTCCACTCGTTTACATACAGCATCTGCTGCTAATATCTAGTATTCTTATTCCTCGTCCACTGGTTGACATACAGCATCTGCAGCTAATATCTTGTCTTCTTATTCCTCGTCCACTCGTTTACATACAGCATCTGCTGCTAATATCTTGTCTTTTTATTGCTAGTCCACTCGTTTACATACAGCATCTGCTGCTAATAACTTGTCTTCTTATTCCTCGTCCACTCGTTTACATACAGCATCTGCTGCTAATATCTTGTCTTCTAATTCCTCGACCACTCGTTTACATACAGCATCTGCTGCTAATATCTTGTCTTCTTATTCCTCGTCCACTGGCTTACATACAGCATCTGCTGCTAATATATTGTCTTCATATTGCTCGTCCACTGGTTTAAATACAGCATCTGCTGCTAATATCTTGTCTTTTTAGTCCTCGTCCACTCGTTTACATACAGCATCTGCTGCTAATATCCTGCCTTCTTATTCCTCGTTCACTCGTTTACATACAGCATCGACTGCTAATATCTTGTCTTCTTATTTCTCGTCCACTGGTTTACATACAGCATCTGCTGCTAATATCTTGTCTTCTTATTCCTCGTCCACTCGTTTACATACAGCATCTGCTGCTAATATCTTGTCTTCTTATTGTTCGTCCACTGGTTTACATACAGCATCTGCTGCTAATATCTTGTCTTCTTATTCCTCGTCCCCTCGTTTACATACAGCATCTGCTGCTAATATCTTGTCTTCTTATTCCTCGTCCACTGATTTACATACGGCCTCTGCTGCTAATATCTTGTCATTTTATTTCTCGTCCACTGGTTTACATACAGCATCTGCTGCTAATATGTTGTCTTCTTATTCCTCGTCCACTCGTTTACATACAGCATCTGCTGCTAATAACTTGTCTTCTTATTCCTCGTCCACTCGTTTACATACAGCATCTGCTGCTAATATCGTGTCTTCTTATTCCTCGTCCACTCGTTTACATACAGCATCTGCTGCTAATATGTTGTCTTCTTATTCCTCGTCTACTTGTTTACATACAGCATCTGCTGCTAATATCTTGTCTTCTTATTGTTCGTCCACTGGTTTACATACAGCATCTGCTGCTAATATCTTGTCTTCTTATTCCTCGTCCACTCATTTACATACAGCATCTGCTGCTAATAACTTGTCTTCTTATTTCTCGTCTACTGGTTTACATACAGCATCTGCTGCTAATATCTTGTCTTCTTATTCCTCGTCCACTGGTTTACATACAGCATCTGCTGCTAATATCTTGTCTTCTCATTCCTCGTCCACTCGTTTACATACACCATCTTCTGCTAATATCTTGTCTTCTTATTCCTCGTCTACTGGTTTACATACAGCATCTTATGCTAATATCTTGTCTTCTTATTCCTCGTCTACTGGTTTACATACAGCATCTGCTGCTAATATCTTGTCTTCTTATTCCTCGTCCACTGGTTTACATACAGCATCTGCTGCTAATATCTTTTCTTATTGCTCGTCTACTGGTTTACATACAGCATCTGCTGCTAATATCTTGTCTTCTTATTGCTCGTCCACTGGTTTACATACACCATCTGCTGCTAATATCTTGTCTTCTTATTTCTCGTCCACTGGTTTACATACAGCATCTGCTGCTAATATCTTGTCTTCTTATTCCTCGTCCACTCGTTTACATACAGCATCTGCTGCTAATATCTTGTCTTCTTATTCATCGTCCACTCGTTTACCTACAGCCTCTGCTGCTAATATCTTGTCTTCTGATTCCTCGTCCACTCGTTTACATACAGCATCTGCTGCTAATATCTAGTATTCTTATTCCTCGTCCACTGGTTGACATACAGCATCTGCAGCTAATATCTTGTCTTCTTATTCCTCGTCCACTCGTTTACATACAGCATCTGCTGCTTATATCTTGTCTTCTTATTCCTCGTCCACTGGTTTACATACAGCATCTGCTGCTAATAACTTGTCTTCTTATTCCTCGTCTACTGGTTTACATACAGCATCTGCTGCTAATATATTCTCCTCTTATTCCTGGTCCACTCGTTTACGTACATCATCTGCTGCTAATATATTGTCTTCTTATTCCTCGTCCACTCGTTTACGTACAGCATCTGCTGCTAATATCTTTTCTTCTTATTCCTCGTCCACTGGTTTACATACAGCATCTGCTGCTAATATCTTGTCTTCTTATTCTTCGTCCACTGGTTTACATACAGCATCTGCTGCTAATATATTGTCTTCTTATTGCTCGTCTACTGGTTTACATACAGCATCTGCTGCTAATATCTTGTCTTCTTATTGCTCGTCTACTGGTTTACATACATCATCTGCTGCTAATATCTTGTCGTCTTATTCCTCGTCCACTGGTTTGCATACAGCATCTGCTGCTAATATCTTGTCTTCCCATTGCTCGTCTACTGGTTTACATACAGCATCTGCTGCTAATTTCTTGTCTTCTTTATTCTTTGTCTACTCGTTTACATACAGTATCTGCTGCTAATATCTTGTTTTCTTATTCCTCGTCGACTCGTTTACATACAACATCTGCTGCGAATATCTTGTCTTCTTATTCCTCGTCCAAACGTTTACATACGGCATCTGCTGCTAATATCTTGTCTTCTTATTCCTCGTCCACCTGTTTACATACAGCATCTGCTGCTAATATCTTGTCCGCTTATTCCACGTCCACTGCTTTACATACAGCATCTGCTGCGAATATCTTGTCTTGTTATTCCTCGTCCACTCGTTTACATACAGCATCTGCTGCTAATATCTTGTCTTCTTATTCCTGGTCCACTGGTTTACATACAGCATCTGCTGCTAATATATTGTCTTCCAATACCTCGTCCACTCGTTTACATACAGCATCTGCTGCTAATATCTTGTCTTCTTATTGCTCGTCCAATGGTTTACATACAACATCTGCTGCTAATATCTTGTCTTCTTATTCCTCGTCCACTCGTTTACATACAGCATCTGCTGCTAATATCTTGTCTTCTTATTCCTCGTCAACTCGTTTACATACAGCATCTGCTGCTAATATCTTGTCTTCTTATTCCTCGTCCACTCGTTTACATACAGCATCCGCTGCTAATATCTTGTCTTCTTATTCCTCGTCAACTCGTTTACATACAGCATCTGCTGCTAATATCTTGTCTTCTTATTCTTCGTCCACTCGTTTACATACAGCATCTGCTGCTAATATCTTGTCTTCTTATTCCTCGTCCACTCGTTTACATACAGCATCTGCTGCTAATATTTTGTCTTCTTATTCCTCGTCCACTCGTTTACATTCAGCATCTGCTGCTAATATCTTGTCTACTTATTCCTCGTCCACTGCTTTACATACAGAATCTGCTGCTAGTATCTTGTCTTCTTATTGCTCGTCCACTCGTTTACATACAGCATCTGCTGCTAATATCTTGTCTTCTTATTCCTCGTCCACTGGTTTACATACAGCATCTGCTGCTAATAACTTGTCTTCTTATTCCTCGTCTACTGGTTTACATACAGCATCTGCTGCTAATATATTCTCCTCTTATTCCTGGTCCACTCGTTTACGTACATCATCTGCTGCTAATATATTGTCTTCTTATTACTCGTCCACTCGTTTACGTACAGCATCTGCTGCTAATATCTTTTCTTCTTATTCCTCGTCCACTGGTTTACATACAGCATCTGCTGCTAATATCTTGTCTTCTTATTCTTCGTCCACTGGTTTACATACAGCATCTGCTGCTAATATCTTGTCTTCTTATTGCTCGTCTACTGGTTTACATACAGCATCTGCTGCTAATATCTTGTCTTCTTATTGCTCGTCTACTGGTTTACATACATCATCTGCTGCTAATATCTTGTCGTCTTATTCCTCGTCCACTGGTTTGCATACAGCATCTGCTGCTAATATCTTGTCTTCCCATTGATCGTCTACTGGTTTACATACAGCATCTGCTGCTAATTTCTTGTCTTCTTTATTCTTTGTCTACTCGTTTACATACAGTATCTGCTGCTAATATCTTGTTTTCTTATTCCTCGTCGACTCGTTTACATACAGCATCTGCTGCGAATATCTTGTCTTCTTATTCCTCGTCCAAACGTTTACATACGGCATCTGCTGCTAATATCTTGTCTTCTTATTCCTCGTCCACCTGTTTACATACAGCATCTGCTGCTAATATCTTGTCCGCTTATTCCACGTCCACTGCTTTACATACAGCATCTGCTGCTAATATCTTGTCTTCTTATTCCTCGTCCACTCGTTTACATACAGCATCTGCTGCTAATATCTTGTCTTCTTATTCCTCGTCCACTCGTTTACATACAGCATCTGCTGCTAATATTTTGTCTTCTTATTCCTCGTCCACTCGTTTACATTCAGCATCTGCTGCTAATATCTTGTCTACTTATTCCTCGTCCACTGCTTTACATACAGAATCTGCTGCTAGTATCTTGTCTTCTTATTGCTCGTCCACTCGTTTACATACAGCATCTGCTGCTAATATCTTGTCTTCTTATTCCTCGTCCACTGGTTTACATACAGCATCTGCTGCTAATAACTTGTCTTCTTATTCCTCGTCTACTGGTTAACATACAGCATCTGCTGCTAATATATTCTCCTCTTATTCCTGGTCCACTCGTTTACGTACATCATCTGCTGCTAATATATTGTCTTCTTATTACTCGTCCACTCGTTTACGTACAGCATCTGCTGCTAATATCTTTTCTTCTTATTCCTCGTCCACTGGTTTACATACAGCATCTGCTGCTAATATCTTGTCTTCTTATTCTTCGTCCACTGGTTTACATACAGCATCTGCTGCTAATATCTTGTCTTCTTATTGCTCGTCTACTGGTTTACATACAGCATCTGCTGCTAATATCTTGTCTTCTTATTGCTCGTCTACTGGTTTACATACATCATCTGCTGCTAATATCTTGTCGTCTTATTCCTCGTCCACTGGTTTGCATACAGCATCTGCTGCTAATATCTTGTCTTCCCATTGATCGTCTACTGGTTTACATACAGCATCTGCTGCTAATTTCTTGTCTTCTTTATTCTTTGTCTACTCGTTTACATACAGTATCTGCTGCTAATATCTTGTTTTCTTATTCCTCGTCGACTCGTTTACATACAGCATCTGCTGCGAATATCTTGTCTTCTTATTCCTCGTCCAAACGTTTACATACGGCATCTGCTGCTAATATCTTGTCTTCTTATTCCTCGTCCACCTGTTTACATACAGCATCTGCTGCTAATATCTTGTCCGCTTATTCCACGTCCACTGCTTTACATACAGCATCTGCTGCTAATATCTTGTCTTGTTATTCCTCGTCCACTCGTTTACATACAGCATCTGCTGCTAATATCTTGTCTTCTTATTCCTGGTCCACTGGTTTACATACAGCATCTGCTGCTAATATATTGTCTTCTAATACCTCGTACACTCGTTTACATACAGCATCTGCTGCTAATATCTTGTCTTCTTATTCCTCGTCCACTCGTTTACATACATCATCTGCTGCTAATATCTTGTCTTCTTATTCCTCGTCAACTCGTTTACATACAGCATCTGCTGCTAATATCTTGTCTTCTTATTCCTCGTCCACTCGTTTACATACAGCATCTGCTGCTAATATCTTTTCTTATTCCTCGTTCACTCGTTTACATACAGCATCGACTGCTAATATCTTGTCTTCTTATTCCTCGTCTACTGGTTTACATACAGCATCTGCTGCTAATATCTTGTCTTCTTATTCCTCGTCCACTGGTTTACATACAGCATCTGCTGCTAATATCTTGTCTTCTTATTCCTCGTCCACTGGTTTACATACAGCATCTGCTGCTAATATCTTGTCTTCTTATTCCTCGTCCACTCGTTTACATACAGCATCTGCTGCTAATATTTTGTCTTCTTATTCCTCGTCCACTCGTTTACATACAGCATCTGCTGCTAATATCTTGTCTACTTATTCCTCGTCCACTGCTCTACATACAGAATCTGCTGCTAATATCTTGTCTTCTTATTGCTCGTCCACTCGTTTACATACAGCATCTGCTGCTAATATCTTGTCTTCTTATTGCTCGTCCACTCGTTTACATACAGCATCTGCTGCTAATATCTTGTCTTCTTATTGCTCGTCCACTGGTTAACATACAGCATCTGCTGCTAATATCTTGTCTTTTTATTGCTAGTCCACTCGTTTACATACAGCATCTGCTGCTAATAACTTGTCTTCTTATTCCTCGTCCACTCGTTTACATACAGCATCTGCTGCTAATATCTTGTCTTCTAATTCCTCGTCCACCCGTTTACATACAGCATCTGCTGCTAATATCTTGTCTTCTTATTTCTCGTCCACTGGCTTACATACAGCATCTGCTGTTAATATATTGTCTTCATATTGCTCGTCCACTGGTTTAAATACAGCATCTGCTGCTAATATCTTGTTTTTTTATTCCTCGTCCACTCGTTTACATACAGCAGCTGCTGCTAATATCCTGTCTTCTTATTCCTCGTTCACTCGTTTACATACAGATCGACTGCTAATATCTTGTCTTCTTATTCCTCGTCACCTGGTTTACATACAGCATCTGCTGCTAATATCTTGTCTTCTTATTCCTCGTCCACTCGTTTACATACAGCATCTGCTGCTAATATCTTGTCTTCTTATTCCTCGTCCACTGATTTACATACGGCCTCTGCTGCTAATATCTTGTCATTTTATGTCTCGTCCACTGGTTTACATACAGCATCTGCTGCTAATATGTTGTCTTCTTATTCCTCGTCCACTCGTTTACATACAGCATCTACTGATAATAACTTGTCCTCTTATTCCTCGTCCACTCGTTTACATACAGCATCTGCTGCTAATATCGTGTCTTCTTATTCCTCGTCCACTCGTTTACATACAGCATCTGCTGCTAATATGCTGTCTTCTTATTCCTCGTCTACTTGTTTACATACAGCATCTGCTGCTAATATCTTGTCTTCTAATTGTTCGTCCACTGGTTTTACTACAGCATCTGCTGCTAATATCTTGTCTTCTTATTCCTCGTCCACTCGTTTACATACAGCATCTGCTGCTAATAACTTGTCTTCTTATTCCTCGTCCACTGGTTTACATACAGCATCTGCTGCTAATATCTTGTCTTCTTATTCCTCGTCCACTGATTTACATACAGCATCTGCTGCTAATATCTTGTCTTCTCATTCCTCGTCCACTCGTTTACATACACTATCTTCTGCTAATATCTTGTCTTCTTATTCCTCGTCTACTGGTTTACATACAGCATCTTATACTAATATCTTGTCTTCTTATTCCTCGTCTTCTGGTTTACATACAGCATCTGCTGCTAATATCTTGTCTTCTTATTCCTCGTCCACTTGTTTACATACACCATCTGCTGCTAATATATTGTCTTCTTATTGCTCGTCTACTGGTTTACATACAGCATCTGCTGCTAATATCTTGTCTTCTTATTGCTCGTCCACTGGTTTACATACACCATCTGCTGCTAATATCTTGTCTTCTTATTTCTCGTCCACTGGTTTACATACAGCATCTGCTGCTAATATCTTGTCTTCTTATTCCTCGTCCACTCGTTTACATACAGCATCTGCTGCTAATATCTTGTCTTCTTATTCCTCGTCCACTCGTTTACATACAGCCTCTGCTGCTAATATCTTGTCTTCTGATTCCTCGTCCACTCGTTTACATACAGCATCTGCTGCTAATATCTAGTATTCTTATTCCTCGTCCACTGGTTGACATACAGCATCTGCAGCTAATATCTTGTCTTCTTATTCCTCGTCCACTCGTTTACATACAGCATCTGCTGCTTATATCTTGTCTTCTTATTCCTCGTCCACTGGTTTACATACAGCATCTGCTGCTAATAACTTGTCTTCTTATTCCTCGTCTACTGGTTTACATACAGCATCTGCTGCTAATATATTGTCTTCTTATTCATGGTCCACTCGTTTACGTACATCATCTGCTGCTAATATATTGTCTTCTTATTCCTCGTCCACTCGTTTACGTACAGCATCTGCTGCTAATATCTTTTCTTCTTATTCCTCGTCCACTGGTTTACATACAGCATCTGCTGCTAATATCTTGTCTTCTTATTCTTCGTCCACTGGTTTACATACAGCATCTGCTGCTAATATCTTGTCCGCTTATTCCACGTCCACTGCTTTACATACAGCATCTGCTGCTAATATCTTGTCTTGTTATTCCTCGTCCACTCGTTTACATACAGCATCTGCTGCTAATATCTTGTCTTCTTATTCCTGGTCCACTGGTTTACATACAGCATCTGCTGCTAATATATTGTCTTCTAATACCTCGTACACTCGTTTACATACAGCATCTGCTGCTAATATCTTGTCTTCTTATTGCTCGTCCAATGGTTTACATACAACATCTGCTGCTAATATCTTGTCTTCTTATTCCTCGTCCACTCGTTTACATACAGCATCTGCTGCTAATATCTTGTCTTCTTATTCCTCGTCAACTCGTTTACATACAGCATCCGCTGCTAATATCTTGTCTTCTTATTCCTCGTCCACTCGTTTACATACAGCATCTGCTGCTAATATCTTTTCTTATTCCTCGTTCACTCGTTTACATACAGCATCGACTGCTAATATCTTGTCTTCTTATTCCTCGTCTACTGGTTTACATACAGCATCTGCTGCTAATATCTTGTCTTCTTATTCCTCGTCCACTGGTTTACATACAGCATCTGCTGCTAATATCTTGTCTTCTTATTCCTCGTCCACTGGTTTACATACAGCATCTGCTGCTAATATCTTGTCTTCTTATTCCTCGTCCACTCGTTTACATACAGCATCTGCTGCTAATATTTTGTCTCCTTATTCCTCGTCCACTCGTTTACATACAGCATCTGCTGCTAATATCTTGTCTACTTATTCCTCGTCCACTGCTCTACATACAGAATCTGCTGCTAATATCTTGTCTTCTTATTGCTCGTCCACTCGTTTACATACAGCATCTGCTGCTAATATCTTGTCTTCTTATTGCTCGTCCACTCGTTTACATACAGCATCTGCTGCTAATATCTTGTCTTCTTATTGCTCGTCCACTGGTTAACATACAGCATCTGCTGCTAATATCTTGTCTTTTTATTGCTAGTCCACTCGTTTACATACAGCATCTGCTGCTAATAACTTGTCTTCTTATTCCTCGTCCACTCGTTTACATACAGCATCTGCTGCTAATATCTTGTCTTCTAATTCCTCGTCCACTCGTTTACATACAGCATCTGCTGCTAATATCTTGTCTTCTTATTCCTCGTCCACTGGCTTACATACAGCATCTGCTGCTAATATATTGTCTTCTTATTGCTCGTCCACTGGTTTACATACAGCATCTGCTGCTAATATCTTGTCTTTTTATTCCTCGTCCACTCGTTTACATACAGCAGCTGCTGCTAATATCCTGTCTTCTTATTCCTCGTTCACTCGTTTACATACAGCATCGACTGCTAATATATTGTCTTCTTATTCCTCGTCACCTGGTTTACATACAGCATCTGCTGCTAATATCTTGTCTTCTTATTCCTAGTCCACTCGTTTACATACAGCATCTGCTGCTAATAGCTTGTCTTCTTATTGTTCGTCCACTGGTTTCATACAGCATCTGCTGCTAATATCTTGGCTTTTTATGCCTCGTCCCCTCGTTTACATACAGCATCTGCTGCTAATATCTTGTCTTCTTATTCCTCGTCCACTGATTTACATACAGCATCTGCTGCTAATATCTTGTCATTTTATTTCTCGTCCACTGTTTTACATACAGCATCTGCTGCTAATATGTTGTCTTCTTATTCCTCGTCCACTCGTTTACATACCGCATCTGCTGATAATAACTTGTCTTCTTATTCCTCGTCCACTCGTTTACATACAGCATCTGCTGCTAATATCGTGTCTTCTTATTCCTCGTCCACTCGTTTACATACAGCATCTGCTGCTAATATGTTGTCTTCTTATTCCTCGTCTACTTGTTTACATACAGCATCTGCTGCTAATATCTTGTCTTCTAATTGTTCGTCCACTCGTTTACATACACCATCTGCTGCTAATATCTTGTCTTCTTATTCCTCGTCCACTCGTTTACATACAGCATCTGCTGCTAATAACTTGTCTTCTTATTCCTCGTCCACTGGTTTACATACAGCATCTGCTGCTAATATCTTGTCTTCTTATTCCTCGTCCACTGATTTACATACAGCATCTGCTGCTAATATCTTGTCTTCTCATTCCTCGTCCACTCGTTTACATACACCATCTGCTGCTAATATCTTGTCTTCTTATTCCTCGTCTACTGGTTTACATACAGCATCTTATACTAATATCTTGTCTTCTTATTCCTCGTCTACTGGTTTACATACAGCATCTGCTGCTAATATCTTGTCTTCTTATTCCTCGTCCACTGGTTTACATACACCATCTGCTGCTAATATCTTGTCTTCTTATTGCTCGTCTACTGGTTTACATACAGCATCTGCTGCTAATATCTTGTCTTCTTATTGCTCGTCTACTGGTTTACATACACCATCTGCTGCTAATATCTTGTCTTCTTATTTCTCGTCCACTGGTTTACATACAGCATCTGCTGCTAATATCTTGTCTTCTGATTCCTCGTCCACTCGTTTACATACAGCATCTGCTGCTAATATCTTGTCTTCTGATTCCTCGTCCACTCGTTTACATACAGCCTCTGCTGCTAATATCTTGTCTTCTGATTCCTCGTCCACTCGTTTACATACAGCATCTGCTGCTAATATCTAGTATTCTTATTCCTCGTCCACTGGTTGACATACAGCATCTGCAGCTAATATCTTGTCTTCTTATTCCTCGTCCACTCGTTTACATACAGCATCTGCTGCTTATATCTTGTCTTCTTATTCCTCGTCCACTGGTTTACATACAGCATCTGCTGCTAATAACTTGTCTTCTTATTCCTCGTCTACTGGTTTACATACAGCATCTGCTGCTAATATATTGTCTTCTTATTCCTGGTCCACTCGTTTACGTACATCATCTGCTGCTAATATATTGTCTTCTTATTCCTCGTCCACTCGTTTACGTACAGCATCTGCTGCTAATATCTTTTCTTCTTATTCCTCGTCCACTGGTTTACATACAGCATCTGCTGCTAATATCTTGTCTTCTTATTCTTCGTCCACTGGTTTACATACAGCATCTGCTGCTAATACCTTGTCTTCTTATTGCTCGTCTACTGGTTTACATACAGCATCTGCTGCTAATATCTTGTCTTCTTATTGCTCGTCTACTGGTTTACATACATCATCTGCTGCTAATATCTTGTCGTCTTATTCCTCGTCCACTGGTTTGCATACAGCATCTGCTGCTAATATCTTGTCTTCCCATTGCTCGTCTACTGGTTTACATACAGCATCTGCTGCTAATTTCTTGTCTTCTTTATTCTTTGTCTACTCGTTTACATACAGTATCTGCTGCTAATATCTTGTTTTCTTATTCCTCGTCGACTCGTTTACATACAGCATCTGCTGCGAATATCTTGTCTTCTTATTCCTCGTCCAAACGTTTACATACGGCATCTGCTGCTAATATCTTGTCTTCTTATTCCTCGTCCACCTGTTTACATACAGCATCTGCTGCTAATATCTTGTCCGCTTATTCCACGTCCACTGCTTTACATACAGCATCTGCTGCTAATATCTTGTCTTGTTATTCCTCGTCCACTCGTTTACATACAGCATCTGCTGCTAATATCTTGTCTTCTTATTCCTCGTCCACTGGTTTACATACAGCATCTGCTGCTAATATATTGTCTTCTAATACCTCGTCCACTCGTTTACATACAGCATCTGCTGCTAATATCTTGTCTTCTTATTGCTCGTCCAATGGTTTACATACAACATCTGCTGCTAATATCTTGTCTTCTTATTCCTCGTCCACTCGTTTATATACAGCATCTGCTGGTAATATCTTGTCTTCTTATTCCTCGTCAACTGGTTTACATACAGCATCTGCTGCTAATATCTTGTCTTCTTATTCCTCGTCCACTGCTTTACATACAGCATCTGCTGCTAATATCTTGTCTTCTTATTCCTCGTCCACTCGTTTACATACAGCATCTGCTGCTAATATCTGGTCTTCTTATTCCTCGTCCACTCGTTTACATACAGCATCTGCTGCTAATATCTTGGCTTTTTATTCCTCGTCCACTCGTTTACATACAGCATCGACTGCTAATATCTTGTCTTCTTATTCCTCGTCCACTGGTTTACATACAGAATCTGCTGCTAATATCTTGTCTTCTTATTGCTCGTCCACTCGTTTACATACAGCATCTGCTGCTAATATCTTGTCTTCTTATTCCTCGTCCACTCGTTTACATACAGCATCTGCTGCTAATATCTTGTCTTCTTATTCCTGGTCCACTCGTTTACATACAGCATCTGCTGCTAATATCTTGTCTTCTTATTGTTCGTCCACTCGTTTACATACAGCATCTGCTGCTAATATCTTGTCTTCTTATTCCTCGTCCACTCGTTTACATACAGCATCTGCTGCTAATATCTTGTCTTCTTATTCCTCGTCCACTCGTTTACATACAGCATCTGCTGCTAATATCTTGTCTTCTTATTCCTCGTCCACTCGTTTACATACAGCATCTGCTGCTAATATCTTGTCTTCTTATTCCTAGTCCACTCGTTTACATACAGCATCGACTGCTAATATCTTGTCTTCTTATTCCTCGTCCACTCGTTTACATACAGAATCTGCTGCTAATATCTTGTCTTCTTATTCCTCGTCCACCGGTTTACATACATCAGCTGCTGCTAATATCTTGTCTTCTTATTCCTCGTCCACTCGTTTACATACAGCATCTGCTGCTAATATCTTGTCTTCTTATTCCTCGTCCACTCGTTTACATACAGAATCTGCTGCTAATATCTTGTCTTCTTATTCCTCGTCCACCGGTTTACATACATCAGCTGCTGCTAATATCTTGTCTTCTTATTCCTCGTCCACTCGTTTACATACAGCATCTGCTGCTAATATCTTGTCTTCTTATTCCTCGTCCACTCGTTTACATACAGCATCCGCTTCTAATATCTTGTCTTCTTATTCCTCGTCCACCGGTTTACATACATCAGCTGCTGCTAATATGTTGTATTCTTTTAATTCTTCTTTCTTGTGTCAGTTTATCTATTTTCATATTTTAGTTGCTTTCTCTTGTCTACCAATCTGGCAGGAGCAAATTCTATATATTTCAATACATAACATCGCTTAAATATATAAAAATTCGTTTTCTTTAACTAATTTATTTCAAAGAGTAAGGTTCCTGTCATCAAGCGACATAGAAGTCTATAAATATTTTCACATTCCGGACAATAAAAAATGTCTAGTAATTACTCTCTGGGGTTTAGTCATCGCCAGATGTCCAACTAACAGTGTATTGTGCCATTCGCAATAAGATTGTCGATACGTCTTCGACACTACCGTTCACACGTTAGTATGTTTTCCGATTCAGACAAGTGAGAATTACACCTTTACTTCAATTTACTATTTTTATTAACATAGTGGTTCGTCCGAGTTGTCCCCCCTCTGTAACTTACCAAGATCATTTGTGCAGGGTTTTATAGTTGCTTACTTTTATAGACGATGACTGATTAGCTTTTTTCTCTTCCTCGCTTGGCTTATCTAGACGCTTTCATTCTCTCTACCTTGCGACCTTCATTCTTTAAATCACACGACGCCTACGTTACTACGTTGCATACTTAAAATTGGAAAGTCTCTTCGCAATTCACAACCATAATCAACGTATAGCGTTTCGACTGGTAAAAACATATATAAAGTTATATGAAAACACGTTAAAATATGCATAGGTTGTTGTTAAAGAAGACGGATGAAACGAAAGTGAAAACTCGATATGATATGGCCACTATAATAATGTATGTCTGAATAATTAATTACTGACGTCATTCTGTGATTTTATATGAATATTTTAGTAATTTATCTAGATAATTAGTGATGTACGAACACTAGCGAAACAATTTGTCCGTCAGTTTTGATGGGGATATATATATATATATATATATATATATATATATATATATATATAGAGAGAGAGAGAGAGAGAGAGAGAGAGAGAGATAGATAGATAGATAGATAGATAGATAGATAGATAGATAGATAGATAGATAGATAGATAGATAGATAGATAGATAGATAGATAGATAGATGTGTGTATGTATAGAAATTGAAAAAAGGAAAACCAAAGTTATTTATGCATTCATAAACCCTTTGTCTTTATTGGAAGACTCCGTCAGGATGATTGATTTTAAGTCTTAAAATAAAGATGAAACGTGGATAAACACATAAATAATTTTGGTTTTTCTTTTTTGATTTTCTGTCACGATGGAATATTATTTCCATATTTTTATCATATATACGAGGCTTGTCTTAAAAGTATCCAATCTTAAGTCAGTAAAAATATTCCAAATACCTGACAGGGGTTGAGACCTTAAGCTCTTTCGAAGTAGGACCTTTGTGCGTGCACACACCAAGCCCACCGATCCATGCACTGCCGGAAAAAAAACTCTGAAAGTCTTTTTTTGGAATGGTGTTCATCTCCGGCGTCGCGTTACTTATTATCTTTTCTTTAGTCTCAAAACAGGAACGTTTCAGTGGCATCCTCAATTTTAGAAACAACTAGAAATCACAAGGGGCCATGTCTGGAGAGTAGGGAGGTTGGTGAACGACTGAAATTCCATGTTTGACCAAGAAATGTTGGATCTATTGGGATGAATGTGAGGGAGTGTTGTCGTGATGCAGTTGCCAGTTGTTCGCCGTCCACACGTCTGTTTTTTTTTTTCGGAGACGCCGGAGAACATTTTGATATTACTCGTTTGTCACTGTTTGTCCTTCCGGTGCGTATTTCTGATGCACATTTCCATGGATATCAAAGAAGACAGTCAGCATCACCTTGATTTTGCTTCGCACCTGTCACGCTTTTTTAGCCTTGGTGACTTGGGATGCTCCAATTGCGACGACGTTCTTTTTGTTCCTGGGTCGTACTCTTACACCCATGACTAATCTCCAGTTATCAGTGTTCAGAAACCAAGGATCAGTTTTAGCGGTTTCCAGAAATTTCTGTGCAACTTGAAAATCAAGGTCCTTTATTTCTCTGCGACAACAACTTGGGCACCAAATTTCGCAACCACTCTGTACATGTTCAAATCATCACGCTAAATTGCATGTGTCGAATATTTACTCACTTCGACCTCTTGGGCGATCTCCGCACGGTTAAACGACGATCTTCCATCACCAAATTTAGCATTCTCTCAACTACAGCTGTACTCGAGAAGTTTGGGGCCCAGTCAGATCGCTAGTCACTCTCCGCTGATGCGCAGTTATTTTTGAATCGGTTAAACTACTCCATTAATTTGTGTTACACCCATCGCATCTTCTCCAAAGACCTGCTGAATCATACGATTTTTTTTTCTTTGAGAACTACAAAGCTTTTGACAAAGATTGATTCAGTACCTTTGCTCAACACGTTTATTCATCTTGAGAGAATCAGTAATCTGACGAACACGATGTGTAGCACCTCACTAAGCAACCGACAGGCAGCGACTAACGCGCAGTAAGGCGCATGAAGGTGTCTCCCTTCACTGTGTAGAGTTGCGCTGTCCTTATCGTCTCTATTTCGTATGGAAGAAAATAAAAGTCGGATAGTTTTTAGACAAGCGTCTCATATATATTATATATATGTATATATCGCAGAATAAAATAAATGGCTTCTTCCTTTAAAATCTGTAGCATACTATTGCCGAAGTCCAAAATGAAAGTTTCAGTCGCTTTCAGAGCTAATGAAATAGAACTTCCTATGTATCTGAAAGACTCGTTAGGCATTACGGGTCGAAGGCCGAGTCGTATCTGAAAAGTCTGTAAAAGTACAGTAAATCAGGTACGAATGTCGAAGAAAGAAAATAATTTTATTTGTGGTGTTGCATTTGTGGACGGAAATGAATTTCTACCTGGATGCCGACGAATGTGCCAATATAATTAATGACTCAGATGTTTTGACGCTCGTCCAGATTCGACCAGGAGATTTCTTGGATGTTTCGCTGCTATCGTAAACTCTCTGATTTAACAGAAAATGTTAAACTATCAACATTAGAAACCTTAAGAAAAGATGCATGTTTATATGTCGTTATTTCTTAGAATCTATCATAATCTAATATATAAAGAATAGTAGGACGGATTCTCTGACTTAGACCTAAATAGCATTTCATCTGGCAAATAATTATTTTATTCTGTCGAAAGAGTGAAATGAAGTGTTGTGTAAATAATTAATCTCAGCTAATTTCAGCGCTAAAATATTTTTATCCGACCCGCTTATTTTCTCAGAAATAGAAACTTACAATTATTCACCGTTCATTTTTATTTGATAATACACTGATTTGATAAACCAATTAAATCGCTCCGTTTGTTAAAATAGCGAGACTTTGAGAGCATCGATGTAAGTTAGCACCAAATTCTTTCGACTCCAAAAGGGTTACAAAACCATATATATATATATATATATATATATATATATATATATATATATATATATATATATATATATATATATATTACAAAACTATATATATATAGTTTTTTACGGCATATCAACCATTTTCGGGTTATGTAATGCAAAATACGCTCATTTTGGTGAAAGTTTTTATGATTCAAGTTTGTATATTTTCAATGATTTATTCATGGTGTTTAGTTTATTTGTTTTTCTTTACGACATATCAACCGTTTTCAAGCTATAAATGCCAAACCGGTCATTTTACTAAAAAGGTTCTATGCTTAAAGTTCTTCATGAGATTAAATAGTTATTTTGGTTTGGCTGTTTTGTAGAGGAAACTTGTTGTTTTTGTGTTGTGCTTTGCAAAATATTATTGCCTTTTACAACTTTTAAAGGGAAAGGAAAACAACAACATCAATATTTGGTGCATTTTAGGTCAGGAAGCGATTATTTTCAGATAGCCTGATCTGGTAACACCAGGATATAAATATACATATATATATATATATATATATATATATATATATATTTTTTTATTTTTATTATTATTTTTTTTTTAATAACTAATATAAGTTAGCAAAACGTCTATCTGGAACAACGCTTATATATAATATACGGTACATTTATGTTCTTGCCTTTTAAGGGAAGTGGGGTCTGATCAACGCCGGGAAGCCATGAAATAAAATACTGTTTTGTTTTTAATTTCCCGAAACAGTTTTTCATGGTAAACAACTGATGATCCCTTAAATGATGTTAAGACTAGTGTAAATTCTTGGAAGCAAACTAATATAGTAACTGCTAAAAGTAAATCCACTTATAGGAGTGGATTCCCACCGAATGACTTGGGACTAAAATGTTGTTTTTTTCTTTTGTTTTTTTTTTCTTTATATAGTTGTAATGGTTGAGAAACTTCTGAGACTATATATATATATATATATATATATATATATATATATATATATATATATATATATATATATATATATATATATATATATAGGCAATCATTAGTAAATAACACGGAGTGGTTTTGTTTGATGCGACTTTTTTATTTTTTCAATTTTCCAAATTGTCCATCTAATGTTTCGGTCAAATTGATGTAAATATGATGCATGGGTTTCTTGTTCCATTCTTTTTTCTATTTTGCAAGTACTTTCGATTTGAATCGTCAAATCATCTTCAGGTGTTTGCCTAAATGAAAATATGCTGCCTAAATACACACAATGTATATATATATACATATATATGAATATATATATTAACTTACAAAACGAGGTAGAAGATGATTTTGTCTTCTTTTAGACATAGACAACATCAGAAATATAAAAAAATGTACATAACAAAGTCTTACGCAGACTGTTTTACGGATAAAAATATTATCTGGCTCACGGTAAATGTCATAATAATACATTCTTACACGATACCAACTTATCTAATATATTTATCTACAAATAATGGTCTTCTATTTATTTTCCAACATTCTAATAAGAGTTGTGTGTTTAGCTTCTTACGGGTTTTACACAAGTAAGTTCCGATTTCGCACGATACGCCGATTGCACATATGTCTATAATTGCCGATTAAAACAAAATACAACGTGAATGTGTCTGTTGTTAGCATTTTCTGTTAACAAGTTACTTCTTATAACGTTTTTAGATTTACTGTTTTCCCATTTATTATTCAAATATTTTCGTAATAATTATTCGGTGCCGAGATTTTTGTGACATGCTTAACAAGTAAGATTTTTATCTAGTAACTGCTCCAGACAAGGGACGAAGCAACTTGATGTAAGGAGCTAAAAGAAGAAAAAATGATCATCGCAAAACAAGAGATGCCTATTGATCTTAGTATTGAAAGGACCAAGGCTATAGGTAGGAGGACAACCGTCAACAAGAAGAGAGTTCACGAAACCTCAAATTTTGGAAAACAAGCTATTGAAATAAGAAGCTGTATTATATCGAGGTATCAAACAGCGAATTGACCACTGGACCAACGAGTCAAGCGATCTTGAATAACAGAATAAGAAGTGTATGCCAACAATACTGAAGAACACATGGCATGATAGTATTTCTAAAATAGACGGACACTAGCAACATCATGTATGTGCAAGAGAGGGTTAAGAGAAGAAAAAGGTGGAGCCAATAAATTACAGATACATTTCTAAACCTTTTCAAAGTCCCTCAAATAAGACAGAGATTCACCAGTTCAAATATGACAACAGTACTCCATACAATGTCTAATAGTATATTTATAGAGATAGAGAATATTCTCAGATGTGAAAAAGTGTTTGGAGCGATAAAGAGAACCGACGTCCGAAAAGCATAAATAGCAATGGATCTAATTTATGAACTCTCTTTCACAAACCTGATGTTGGTAGTCTCAGACTTTTCTATGAATACTATTATGGCATGTATTTTTTTTAAATTGCGTGATCTATTCACTGACTCATTTGTCCTAGATCGTTTGACACGTTTATATAGTGGTATTCATTGATTCGCTGTTTTGATACCTCGTTGTAATACAACTTTCTATTCCAGTAGCTTTATCACAAAAACTGCAGGCTTGGGGAACTCTCTTCCTGCTGACTGTTTTGAATAATTTCGATAAGACAGTATAGCGTTCTGTACCACAAAGTTTCAGAACGACAACATGAATTTAATCAGAACCGGAATTGTTAGACTTGTCACGATAATAAAGAACCCAATAACTGTCTTCGGAGTGAGGAGGACAGTCAGGATAATTATCATTTTTCGAAGAATAATCAGGAGGAATAGCAGCAGAGTCATGAAGTGTTGTTAGCAAAAAGATGAGCAAATAGATCAGCCTTATCTTTAGAAGATGAAATAGTCTAAAAACATTAAAAATGAGAAGGAATATCAGACTTGCCACTATTAACAATACAATTATAGATTCTCCAAAAATCACGAGAGCTAACCTTTTGAGATGAGATAGTGTGACAAGTCCTCTAAGAACAATTAGACATACCCTTAGCGATTAATATAGTGCAGGCATTTCTAGCTTTTTTGTAAATTTGTCTTGAAGACGCAGATCCATCCCGGCAATGCTGATGATAGTAATTATAAGTATAGGCAACGGCAGAAGCACAGATATATGATTACTAGGAAGGAGAATGAGGGTTGGTTTGTAACTTACGATTAGGAATGAAGGTGTCAATTCCAACAAGAAGTCAGTCAATAACTTCCTTAGCAGCACCGCTAGGAAACATACTAAAACTAGGACCTCGTCCTGATAAGTTGTCCATCGAAGCCCATCCTAATAAGCTTTTATGCTACGTCAAAAAGAAAGCTGCGAATCGTGTAAACTACTCTCGGCATGGTTGCTGGAAAACAACGTTGAATAGAAGAAGAAATATTTTTAATAATGTCAAAGCCGTCGGAACCTAACCATGGAAGTTTCAAATAGATAACACATCGTGACGGACCGACAGATTTATCACCATTAAATAAATTAATCGGCCCGTCACGATGTGCTTTCTATTTGAAACTTCCATGGTTAGGTACCGGCGGCGTTGACATCATTAAATGCGCGGAAATCTCTCAAAGGCCCTTTCGACTATCATCTCGTCAGGACAAAATAGATAGTTTTTAATCAATGATATCGTCGAAAGAAAGAGCAAACGTGGAATTAAATGTGCCAACATTAACGATGGAGCGATTAAAAGAAGTCAATTTAATGATTTCGTTAAAAAAAACGATTAAAAGGCACTACGTTAGGAGAAAAAAAAGAAGGAAGGAGGTCAAAGTTCCGCAAAGAGATTTAGCGATCTGACAAATTCCTTCTGCCGGCACAAGGAAGGTTTGCGAATAGCGATAGAGACAGATTCCAATATTTTCAAATGCGTCTTGGAATCTGCTCTATTTCGACGATATTATTGATTAACAACTATCGATTTTCTCCTCACGCGATGATAGTCGAAAGGGCCTTTGAGAGATTTCCGCGCATCCTTTTTAAATGCATTTATAAGTTTTATACCTCAAAACATTTATTTAAATAAAATGTATATACATATATATATATATATATATATATTATTATATATATGATTATATATATGTGTGTGTGTATATCAGTAAAACTGTACATTTAGTTACTTTGCTCGCTTTCCTGCTTGTCCTCGTGCACAAATGACGTCATGATGAGGTTCGTAAATACAAACAAATAAATCTAGTTTGTATATATTTTTGTTCATCTTTGTAATCTTGTTTTCTTGTTATCTTGTGTCTTTGCAATTTGTTTGTTTCTCCAGGTGCGTATTGGATGACTTCACAAACAGATGACACCAGAAAGGATTATGTCACTAAAAGATAACGCCATTCATTAATATGTAAATAGAGGTCAATCATTCAGAGTAGATCACATCACATAATAATGACGTCATCTATCAGATAAGAGAGGGGGGAAATAAATAACTGCACTAGACGACCCATAACTCGACGAGTCAACAAAAGTTGAAGGTCTACATAACTGGGTTTTTTTTTAAACAGAAATGTGTAAACCACATCAATATAATCTTTTTAAATAAATGAATTTATTTATTTCAAATGCTAAAATATTCGGCATAATACCGTTTTCAAAACAATACTTTTTTTTCTTTTTTTTCATTTTTGGCATTAATCATAGAGAGGGATGACTCTCCAGTTGAAATAGAAAAAATATATACGTCCGGTGTTAATGAGACGAGTATTTAAATTAAAGTCTGGTTTGGATGTTTATCGTGTGGTCGGCGATTCCTTATGAATATAGGAAGCTGGTCACATCTTCAGAAACATTGTTTTCGTTTGATATTTTTTATAGAAATTTGAAACCACAACAATGTAATTGTTTTCTCAATAAATTAATTCATTTATTTTAAAGGCTAATACTTTCGGCATTGATGCCCTTTTCAAAGCAAGACATCTTTTTGTTTCATCTATGTCTGGTATTTACCTTACACGGATTTTAAAAGTAAAGTATGATTTAGATGTGCATCGCGTTGTTTAAACCAGATCATATTTCGTTTTTTCGTTTTCTCTTATTATGTTTCACATCTCATCCTTCTCCTTCTTTTTCTTTGTATTATTATTATTATTATTATTATTATTATTATTATTATTATTATTATTATTTACTCACTAGGAGTTATCACACTGGTCATCGTCAGTGGCGCCCACTGCCGACAACCTGTGGTATTCCCTGGAGTCCGAGTGACAACAAGTCTCCTCAGGCCTCCAGTATGCTCCACCTCTTTTCGTTCATCACCGCTGATGACCTTGCGGTAATCGCAACAGCCTCCTACCAACGATTTCCCGCTGATAAGGGCCATCGGTCCTCTCTGGGGCCCGAGTGGCAACAAGCCTTCCCAAGGTCCCAGAGCTGTCCGCGCTCTTCCAGTGGAGGTCTGGTTTGCGCTTTCCCTCCTCGACCCTCTGTCCATAATTTTTGTGGCGTCAGCCTATGCTCGCGCCTCTATCGTGCGGTTGTATTTTCCCCGGTTCTGTTGTTTTGTGGTTCCATGTGTTTGTTCTCAATTCGTTGCTTATGTGGGTTGGTTTCCGCATTCGAGGACATTTCTCAGGATTGTAGCTGTTTTGATCATTACTGTCCTCTGTATGGTCTCAGTTATCCCTTTGATTCCTATTTCTCTTAGTCTTTTCTCCATGTTTTTGGGGATTGTTCCTAGTGCTCCTATGATTATTGGTGTTATACTGACTTTCTTCATGTTCCATATTCCTTTCAGTTCTCTGGCAAGTTCAGTATATTTGCTTCTTTTTTCCGTCTCTTTGATCTTCACTCTGTGTCTGCTGGAACGGCAAAGTCCACGATTTTGCAGGATTTTTCTTTCTTGTTGATTATTATCATATCCGGTCTCCTTGCTGTTATGGGTTTGTCTGTTTGTACATTCATATCCCATATGATTTTGTGTTTTTCGTTTTCTAGTACAGTTTCTGGTTTGTGTTTGTACCGTTTTTTTGCATATTCGAAATTCAGTTGTTTGCACATTTCCCGGTGTACTTCTTTCCCCATGCTGTCATGTCTGTTCTTGTATTCCCTTTGTGCTAGCTTGCTGCATTCACTTATTATATGATTCATCGTTTCGTCTCTTTGTCCGCACAGTCGGCATTTGCTGTTTTCCTGGGTTTTATCTATCTTTGCTTTAATAAAGTTTGTCCTAATTATTATTATTATTATTATTATTATTATTATTATTATTATTATTATTATTATTATTATTATTATTATTAATGATAATATTATCATGAAATATGAATTTATCAGGAAACCAGTAATTTTCGGGTCTGAAAACTCTCTCTGTCGACCCAGCAGCAAATGGGTACCTGATGAAAACTCAGGGAAGGTTCAAGGCCTTCCATATGCTGTGCCCTAGACACGGTGCAACGACACTCGTGCGCGTCCAGGCTATGCGACCTTTACCTTTACAGCTATTTTTAAGCTATTTCTTATTCAATTTTTAAGTTGGATATAGTTATATTACTTATATATATATACATATATATATATATATATATATATATATATATATATATATATATATATATATACATATAGTAATCTACAGACAGACTGTTTCGCGGTATCCTTAGTTTTATGCGTGGCGTGACAAGCAGATGCCTTCAAACGTCAGTCGGCATTACTAACTACTTGGCAATCAGTCGGGACATGATATGCGTTTGCGAAATCTCAAAGTAAACATTGTAAGTTGCCCGAAAGCTCTATGTATGTATGAGTTTTGTTACAAATTATACTAACTATATATATATATATATATATATATATATATATATATATATATATATAACCAACTCCTTTATTTAATTTTTACTATTCTCCTGTATCATTTTTAACTATTATTATTGATTTTCATCAACCTGTAATTATTATTTTACTACTGCATTTCCCAATTTTACCATCTCATATACCATATCTAATTAACTTTATTTTATTATATCTCTTCTTATGATATCCTAACATTTTTTAATCATTGTAAACAATTCTCTCATCGCTCCTAATAGTATCCAATGCTACCATTGTTTACAATTCTTTTTTGTTTTTGATTGAAAATGTTCACATGTTTTACACCCAAGTAACTGCACACCTTAAATGCAAACTGTATGTGGAACCTCTGTATGTTTTGAATGTTTCAATATCTTTTATTATTCTTGTATGGTTTTAATCTTTTATTTGTTAATTAATTCAATTCGCTTTCCTGCTCTGTTCATTTTGTATATGGAATCTTATGTCTAAGTTCATGAAGCTTCTGTTCGTTTTAATTTGAAAGACGCTGACAAAGACTTTTTGTATCGTAAAAAAATCACAACATAATGACCAATAACAATTTTCCAGAACATCTTGGAAACGATCGGACGCCGAACGCTTGTTTGTTTTGAATTCTTGGAACAAATTATACTGATCTAAACTAACCTTATATATATATATATATATATATATATATATATATATATATATATATATATATATATATATATACAGGGTGGGCAAAAATAAGGGTCCTATTTTTAAAAATTCATAACTTTTTTATTTATTGATTTTTTTTAATTTCTTTTTTTAGAATAAGTAAAGGACCCCTTCCGAAGCAAGCATGAGCCGTATTAGCCCTAAGGAACGTACCCTCATTTAGAAAACATTATTTTTGCTTAAAAAACTCAAAACAGTGTAAAAAACAATACTTTAGTTTTTGTAAGTTTTAAGAAGTGTTTTTCGGCTAAAATTTGTTTTGTTTATTTCAAAAAATCTCGGAAGGGTCAGTCTATACACACATAAAGTTTGGTGAGTTTAACTTTTATTTTGTGGAAGTTATTCAAATTCAAGTTATTCAAATTTAAAGATAGGACCCTTATTTTGGCCCACCCTGTATATATATATATATATATCACTGAATTACGCATTTTGACTTACTAGCAGAAACTATGTCGAAATAAAGGATATAAATATACCTACTTAGCAGACGAAGGCAAATATATTTCCGATATTTTAGCCATCTATTCTCATGCGTATATCGACAGTTTATTAAGTAATTTTAAAGCAGGGAGGAAATAAGCCGTATGCAATTTTGTCTCCAAATATAAACAAACAAACCACTCCAATAGCTAATCTCTCTCTCTCTCTATATATATATATCTATATATATATATATATATATATATATATATATATATATATATATATATATATATATATATTAATTATTTAAAAACCTACAGACATCGATGTTCTTCATGCTACGCAATCTCCAGTGCAGGACGCTAATTCTCAACGGTCGGCGGGCGCGAACCTTGATCACATATCGCCACTGATTTGTAGTCAAGAGTCTTAACCCATCGGCCATAGACAATTAGGTAATAATTAGGGAGGAATTTTATTTTGTAAATAGCGAATCGGCGGCTAAATTTATACAAGCAGTTAGAGTGATCAACGAACGTATTCGGATCGTGCATGCAGCTATTAGTACTGCTTGTTATTAAAGTCACTCAGAGTGCCCGGCCTTTGGTGAAGGGAGCTAATAATAATATTTATAAATAAATATTAATTATTTTAATACCTACATATATCGATGTTTCATGCTAACACAATCTTCAGTGCAGGAAGCTAATTCTCAACGGTCGGCGGGCGCGAACCCTGATCACAAATCGACACTGATCTATATATATACATATATATATATATATATATATATATATATATATATATATATATATAATACAAAACATATAAAGGATCTAGTCATTACATTTTACGTTCCTAGAGTTCAAACAACAAGTCCAACTTGGCGTACAATCGTTTCCGAAACATTTTGGAAATACTTTATTTTATTTATACTTTCAAAAATAATTTTTAAAGATAATCAAAAGTCTCTTCATCCGCGCCTGCATCGACACGTTATACAGAAAAGGCAAAAAACACTTAGAAAACAAAAAGCAAAACAACATGAGAACCAAGAGCTGATAGGGCCAAAGAGCAAAAAAGTAGAGTGACAAGCTGGATTTAAAATAAATTATAGTAGAGTACATTAAAATAAAAAAATAGGAATAATAAACTATATATGAACAAGTATAATAGTAGAAGTTAAGATTTAAAATAATTAATATACTGACAATAATATATGAAAATATAAAGAAAATAAAACTATAGAAATAGATTAATTAAACAAAAAGTACCGGTAGAATAATGATAAAAATAAGAGTATAATAAATATAAGAATACAGATGAAAATAATAAAAACATTAATAAAATAGAATAAATAACAGTAAGAGTAAGAATAAAAAATAAAATATAAATAAAAATGAAGATATATAAAAGCAAAATAAGCAACCTTTCATATAAAAAAGAAAAATGATATATAAAAAAGAAAAATGATATATAAAAAAAGGAATATATATATATATATAAAAAATATTTTTTTTAAATATATATATATCAAAGAACAAAAATAACAATTAAAAATAAATAAAATAAAAATAAATATATAATAAAATAAAATTAATGAAAATAAAGTGAAAAGGTAAGATTAATGAATAACAGATAGTATTAAAAAATAAATAATCCAATTTAGATAATGAGAGATGCACTATACGTACAAGTGCAAGTATCTCTACATTTGGAACGGAAATAGAAAGAAGCCCTCAAACTGAATGGTGTGCCAGAAAATAAGCGAATAAGAGCTCCCTAGGAAATCTGTAGGCTTCATTACTCGTGTACTTTTATGTACTTTTCTGAAACACGTGTCCATGGATTATATTTATGTGCGTATAAATAATTTCAAAAATATATATTAACGAAAAAGTATGTCCTATAACGCTAATGGCGACAAATAATGTCATATTCTGCATCTTTATCGCATAGTAAGTGAAAACAATCGAAATAGTACTAAGCGTAAAGCAACACACGCTACAATAACAAATATGAACAATTACATAAAAACACATTAAATGCTAAGTTGATAAAAATCGTACATATTTCCAGGCAAGGCGTCATGGTCCGGAGGTAAAACGCGAGACAATATCGGAGGTTCGATCCTTGTGTACGTTAGCATTCTGATAGCGTATGTGAGCCACAAACACTTGTACATGGTTTACTTCTAGGTACGTATAAAATTAATAAATAAGTCAATATATATATGTACATGTGTGTATATATATATATATATATATATATATATATATATATATATATATATATATATATATATAGCTAATGAAATTACAATGTAAATTCTTTGTAATATAGCAGTCAAAATCGCAGCAGAGTGCTCGATTAATTGAGAATTAAAGTTAAAAATAAAAAATCAAGAGCCTCATAATATTGGCTCACGGGATTTATATAGAAATATTTTTTTTAATTTGTTTATTTTTTATTTTTTTATATCTTTTTAAATCTTCTCCGATTTAAAACTCAACTGTTACTTTTCATCCTCCCCTTTTTTTCAAACATTATTAAACCTTCCTTACACTAAATTAAAAAAAACAACATACATAACACTCTAAGCAAATAACGCGTCTGAACGATAGTATACACGTGGTTTCACATTTAGGAAACAGATGAGAACAGAAGCTGAAGTCCTTCTGTGCTTGAAACCGACGGTACGAATGTTGTACTATTTTTTCTGTACTAATACATATATATATATATATATATATATATATATATATATATATATATATATATATATATATATATGTGTGTAAGTAAATCTCGCGTACAACAAAATCGTAGGATAAATTTCAGAGGAAACATTTTTTTAATCAATGAAACGGGCGGGTGGAAAAAAATAAAATTGCTAAAATGTTCATTAAGGCCTTATCGTCTGACCCTCTAAGAGGACACGTCAGAATGATAAATTAAAAACTAAGAAAATCGAATGAGATATGAGGGGAAAAAATTGTTTCAGTTGGAGAAAACGATTGAGGGGAAAAAAGAAAAAAAAAGGTAAATCTCTCAACGTTATGGTGGCTTTGAATCATTAAAGATCTCCAACTGATGCTTCAAAATCTTTTGTCTACACAGGCGAGGTCGAGAATTGTTAATAACTAACGCCTCAATAATATTGAGATGATAGTTCGACCTGGCGCTGTGTAAAACAGAAAATCATCCATCGGAATAGTTGTCAGAACAACTATTTGTACTAACGAGGTGATTACCGATGGCTGATTCCTGTGCCTGAAAGTTCCCGGATGATCTCGAAACCTTGTGTAAGCGAATATCACGTATGTGGTGGGATATTCTAAATTCTAAATCATTGGCATGTCTTGCCAACGTAGTCAGCTCCACACTGACACATGAATTTATAAACAACAGAATTCTTTTGAATGGCTGGCAAAACATCCTTACGAAAAGAAGAGAAAAAGGTTCGAGTCGTGTAAACTACTCTCAGCATGGTTGCTGGAACACAACGTTCAGTAGAAGAAGAAATCCTTTTGACAATGTAAAGGCCGTCAAAACCTAACCATGGGAGTTTCAAATAAATAGGGCAACGTGACGGGCCGATAAATAAGAGCCTTCAAATACCTTGGATTTAAAATAAATATAACCCCAAATTGTAAAGAAGTAAATTATCTAGATATTACACTAGACTTAAAAAAGGGGACATACAAACCATTCAATAAAGGTAATCACACACCATCCTATATCAATACTAGATCTAACCACCCGAACTGTATAATTAAACAAGTACCTCAAACGATTAATACTAGAATTAATAAACTTTCGGCTTACAGGGACATTTTTGAAACAAACAAACATTTATACAATAGAGCGCTAGAAAAAAGCGAATATAGTGAAAAACTCAAATATACCAAGAATGAAAATAAAAATAAAAATAAATCCAGGAATAGAGGCCGGAAAATAATATGGTTCATCCTCCGTACTGCCAACTATCTAACATCAACACCGGGAAAGTATTCTTGAACCTGGTAGTTAAGCATTTTAGTATGAATAATCCACTTAGGAAGATATTTAATAGAAAAACCATAAAAATCAGTTACTCTTGTACCAAAAACATGGATAGAATAATCAGCACCCATAATCATAAATTACTTAACAATTCTAGTAAAAATAAGGGTTCAGTAGATAAATGTAATTGTCAAGTGAAAGATAACTGCCCACTGGACGGTAACTGTAAAGTTGAGTGTGTGGTTTATAAGGCCACTATTTATCCGGAAGATAACTACAGGAACAAGAAAGTTTACATCGGCATCTCCGCGGGTAACTGGAAACAACGTTTTTATGACCACAAACACTCTTTTAACAACCGAGAACTCAAGAACAAAACGGAGTTAGCAAAACATTGGTGGCTTCTGAAAAATGAGAACCGGTCCCCGGTGGTTTCGTGGTCAATCCTATGTTTTTCCTATGTTCCAAATGGATTTAGGCAAAGATGCAATTTATGTTTAGAGGAAAAAATAAGAATCCTAAAATATGAGCACAATAATCTTTTAAACAAACGTGATGAGCTTATGGTAAAATGCAGACATAAATGTAAATTTAAAATAACCAATATCTCATAATCCGATAGACCTCTAGATTTGTAACGGTGAAGATACCAAATAGTTAAAAAAAAAACAATAAGTATTTATAATAATATCTGTTATGGACACGTTATTACTGACTTGGTGGTGTTCATTATAGGTGTTTTGGGATGTATGCATATATAATTGTACTTTAAGATAATTGTTTATTCTGATTATTTACTCAAAATAAGATAGCCTTAAGAAATTCTTCTGATGATAATACACTAATCATTGAATTAATTTAAGTATAAGTGTCTAATATTATAACTAGACATTGTTAGATTGGAATTAGGTTATAAGTATAGGTTTCCATAGATTATAAAATTAATGTAAGATGAATTTTTAGAACACAGATTATTAATATATTACGAATATAGAATGTCTATGTAAATGTATTTAGATACATATTGGCATCTGTGTGTGTATGTTACTGCATTAGATTTAAATATAATCTTAATTTTTTTTATTTTTCAAATATATCCCATCTCGGATCTAGACAGAATTCAAACTTGTAAACCTTTCACAGTTTGTCAGTCGGTTGATGACACGCTAACGCCTGTCTGTCTCTCTTCTTTTCTTTCTTCCTTTCCTTTTCCAAGTCTAGCCGAATTTGTATGACACAAAAAATATTGTTGCGTGCGTGCGTGATCGTAGGATGCGTATATATGTGTGTGTGTGTAGAGACGTATATACGTGTTTATATCACCAAGTCGTAAGTGTTAAAAGAATATGTGTTTTTAACTCAGACGTTATTTTTAAAAAAATACAATAAGATTCATTTCGATCGCCTTAGTTAAATATAAGTTTTTAATTCCTCCTCGCTCTGTAAGGGGTGTTCAGATTGGTTGCAACCACCACTCTCTGGTTGTATTTGAATTGTTGAAGGTGAATTCAATTTTCTGTCAGTCTCAAAAATGTAATTGTCTAGTTAGATGCCCGAGGAAACCACAAGGTGTAAATAAATTATTGCATCGACAATTATTTAATTTCGTGTTATTATATTTTATGTTATTCTTGCTCTGTTTACCACATTGAGCTCTCATACCTGAATTTCTTCCTGGAATTATTCCATTATATCACAGATATATATATATATATATATATATATATATATATATATATATATATATATACATTCCCGAAATAGTTTTTCATGGTAAACAACTGATGATCCCTTAAAATAGTGTTAGAAACTAACTAATATAATAACTGTAAAAAATAAATTGACTTACATGAGTGATTTTCCACTGGAAGACTTGAGACTATAAGTTTTTATATATATATATATATATATATATATATATATATATATATATATATATATATATATTTTAATATATAGTTTTAATGGTTGAGAAACTTCCGAGACTATATATATATATATATATATATATATATATATAGGATAATCTCCTAAGCTAATAAAATAGTTATTATTACTTTTGGAATATATATTCTAGAAAATATCGAAATATCGGTGATTAGCATAGTCGCATCTTTTTTTGGTAATCTATAACATTTTTTTTGTAAATGTTAACATTTAAGCGTTGCATATATTTAATGTTTTTATTTTTATTCATTTGCTTTTATCAACCGATCATTATAAATTTGGGAATATATATTCTCGGCATCTCGGTGAGTAACAGAGGCACATTAATTATTTGTAAACTTTATTTAAAAGGGTGCGGCCAACCAAACACGCACCTCATATACTTTGAATCTCCAAAACTAATGAACAGATCATTATGATGTTTAGAATATACAATCACCCAAATTCGCACCTACCTCATTTTATTCAATAAGCTACGCACGAAAGCTTTGATAGAATTGCTCTTCCTCCAATTTTGAGTTATATTAAGCAATGCATTTTGAAAATATCGGTGCGCGCGCGTAAGCGTAAATAAGATCTAAACTTTTTGTAGAATCCTAAACTATTGAACTTATTATAAATTATAGAACATGCATTCTAGGTAACATGATATGTAACGTGAACACATTATATATATATATATATATATATATATATATATATATATATATATATATATATATATATATATAGCAATCAAGCTACACAGAGGCTCCCGTGTTTCATCCCCGTGGGGAATCGTCAGGCTAAATGCATGGAGTTATTTTTGTCAGGTGTTTTTATATACATGGCTTGCTAGTTAACCAATCAGATTCTTTGTTGTTCCCTCAGCCAATCGTTGGGCTTCCCGCGAACAAAAGCTTTGTTGGTGACGCTCCTATGTCAATCCTATTGTTTGTTAACAATGGAGTTTCCTATATCCTGTTTCCTTTGTTTTGTAGCTCTACTTACGTATCAAGCACTGTTGAAGTAAATACTGAAAACTGATACATAAAAAATTATATCTCCTAATAATATTTTATGTGGATACATGAAGTACTAATATATATATATATATATATATATATATATATATATATATATATATATATATATATATATATACCTTTACGTGAGGGGCTACATACCCCTCAAAAAAAGAAAGAGAGCTTAAAATTTTAAACTAATGCTCTTTGTATTTCTTATACCCGTTCCGGTGGATATTTTACTAGTTGTTTACATAAACAATAAGAACCCACTTAATCGCTCGTGTCGATAGACCCGTTGATACAAACGCAAACTACTAACAAAACGATTTAGTGTCGATCTCAACTTCAAGCACTGTCCTGTCTAGCTTAAGTAAATAACTGTGATACCGCGAAACAATCAGTATGGTAATGACTAACTGTACATTTATATAGAGAGAAAAAATTGAGAGAGAGATAAAGATTGTAATCACAGTCAATCAATTGGTTTGGTTTGAGTTGGTGTGTTTTACGGCATATCGACCTCTTATGGGTCATTTAATTCCGAAATATTAGTTGTAGTATAGTTAAAAATTAATATGCTTCAAGTTCTTTATATGTTCAAGTGTTTCTTGGCGGTGTTTGATTTGGTGGTTTATTTTTTACGGCATATTAACTCTTTTCGGTTTATTTAATGCCGAATCTGGTCATTTTGGTTAAAGTCTTTTTTTTGCTTTACGTTCTTTATAAATGGGGAAGGAAATGAAAGAGAAAAAAGTGGAAGAGGGAGGGAAATGGGATAGAGAAAGGAAGGGAAATTGTTGTTTTTTGGATTGGATTTTGCAGAACATGATTGAGTTTTGCAAAGAGAAAAAAACAATAAAACATAAATGTTTGGACAGTCAGCACAATTTCAAACATAGATGTATATAGATAGATTACACGATATAAAATGCAATATTATATAAAGTTCTTCGGTATTTTCCTCATATGTTAAGTGTCTTCTGGTAAAGAATGGAGCTAGTTCTCATAATATTGATTTACAAGTAACAATTGAAAACATACACACAACACAGACACATTTCCACCACTTTTACGTCCCCTTATAAAGATTAAAATCAAAATATAATGTAACTCATCCTTATGTCGAGAATCCCTATTGCAATGTTGATCAAAGTACATTACATGATTTTGATTCTAGAAAAGGCGTAAATCAGTCTTTCGCTGTTTGTGAATATGTATTGTCTAGTTATTTCATTGTAACATCCACGCAACCTTCTATATTTATCAGTCGGTTAACCCTTCTCTACTTAGGGTCTAGAGGGGGTGAGTGTATTGTCCATGGTCATTAGTTTCCCAGTTTATTGGTCCAGGTGTCGACGTGTTTCCTTTATTTATCTTATGAAGCGTCCAGAGTATGTCAGTAGTGATGCTGCCCATGTATTTATTCCTTTTACGATATTTTTACTATGTAATTTGCTTTAAGGGGTGTTCTTGTTTTTCTCAAGTAAATTTTTCCAATCTTTTCTTTCATTTTTGGTGGCATTTGCTTCAAAAAATAGCTTAATAATAATTGCGCTACTATGAACGATTCTGACTCATCCTAGTTTAAGATCCTTGCTCTCAGTTAACAGTTTAATAATATAAATTAAAATATATGAAAATATATATAATTCAAAACAATGTATTCGATATTTTCTATTGTTGATTCGAAAAATATAATTTACATTTTAAAAATTAATTGATTTTTCTCTTTGATTTATTCAATAAAACGGCTCTGTGAAACTCAGCCGATAGCAGCAGCAAAATACATCGTATAAAGTACTTAATTTGGATTGGTATTATTTTTATAAAATACTTAATTTAGATTGGTTAATTAAATCGATATTAACCAATCAGAAATCTGGAATACACACGCGTTCAAGTCTAGAGCGGTCTAAAGGCGGGTACATGCTATTTAAACGAGGACCTAAGGAAGCAACCTGAATCTCCCACTACGAACGCTTGTGAATTATTTCCATAGCCACACAGTTCACCCAATTACCACTAACCTTCTTGGAAGCGAACCCAAGCCCAGCCTTAGTCGCTACGTCGAAGAGCCTCGATACCCGCAACAAAACAGATTCTTGAGCTTACTTTCACACAAGTTTACACAAACACTGTCACACCTAATCTCACACAAAAACAACTGAAACAAACATGTCTGTTCAACTTCTTGTTACAAACAAAAACAAAAACACTTTCTTCACCTAGAACGTTCCTTGATATCCTGAACCCCTATTATCCATTAACTCTTTAGATTTGGTTGTTCTAACAAGTTTCTAATAAAGTTGATATATTTATGGGTGGATATAATTTGTCACTGTTTGAAATTGCCTCATCCTCCGCAGTCTCATCAGATTCTATCTCATGATCCTTAACCATTTCTTCTGCATAGAATGTTTTTGTATGGCTTTGTAGCATAAACCCTCAACACTTGTATGACCTAATCCTGTAACAGGACAATAGTCTGCCTCCGGTTCTATTCACAGCACCTGGATTGAATTATTTACATATTGCATCTGTTATTCTCAAACACTAATCTATCTATATATCAGACTCAACGTCGCTGATCTTATGGGAACCGGTGTGTTGATGTTATGATAGCTGTATTATTATTATTATTATTAGTGGTAGTAGTAGTAGTAGTAGTAGTAGTAGTAGTATTTGTATTAATATTACTAGCAGTAGCTGTAGTAGTAGTAATATTTACTCAGTTGGTGTTCTCACAAATCTCCTTATTGGTGATTCCTCACTATACAAAAAAACATGTGCTGTTTTCTTGGAGCCTAATGACAAAAAGTATCCTCGAATTGTCAGTGTTCTTCCCAGATCACTGCAGTTCTCACGCAGACTGTTCATCATACATTTCTCGCTGATAACGACCATTGTCTTTTTACGGATTCTGCGTGCCAATAAGCTTCCTCGGGATTCCAGTATTCTCAATGCAGTTCCAGTAGAGGTATTGATGGTGATCAATCTCTCATTGATGTGTCCACTCTTCCTGATCCTCCACAACAATCATGTGTTGTAGCAATCAATCCATACGTGTGCTACTTGTTCTTTCTGTCTTATATATCCCATCCGGAAGTTTCAATTATTCTTAAATAAACTTTCTATGATTAATAAAAAGTAAAATGCTTAGCTCGACATTATTTTGTTAATGCAAACAATAACATATTATATATTTTTATTTTCTATATATTTTTTATATAAACTTTATCAGCAATATATAGAAAGAAAGACATAGAATTCTGAAATGGTCAGACTGTCCACTTCGGCCTACGGTAAAATTAGCGTCGATCGAAAAAACCGTCTCATACTGGAGTATGTTTAAGTGGTGCGTGTTCCAAGCATATAAGTAAATGTCTTCTTTAGATATATATTAATGTGTTTTAATAGTGTCCATCATTTTTGCTCGAAATTGATTTTTCTTAAATTAAATCAAGGTACGCAAAATCACTATAGATAAGTAGTTATTAGTCCGATGTAGGTTTTCTTTGCATTAGTTCGTTATTTGTGTGCATTGCTGTTAAGCCGAGATTAGACTATCCTCCAGGAAACAGCTGCAACAACGACGGTTGATGTTTTTACGAAGGGATATTATCTGCAATGCTTAAACAAACAGATATTTGTAGAAGTGTCAAAAGCGCGTATATTACTACATCTTCAGAATATTGGCCATTAGTTCTGTTACACAACTCTCTTCGGATCTGGATACTGTAGAGTAATGGGGGTGAGGTGGCTTGTTTCGTTTTACACTTCTAAAACTAAGCTTTTTTTCTTTTCGTCACACACGCGTAGATAGCTGTTTTGCTCACATGGAAATCAATGGTTCTCTCCTTGCGGAAGCACCTTATTTAGCATGCTCCTAGGACTGACTTTCACTCCAGATCTAAAACTGAAAACTTACATCCAATCCGTTGTTAGGGTAGCTGGAAAAATATTGGGAACATTTCACTGTTCCAGAAAATATTATATATCTGATGTCATCTTCTATCTACATGAGAGTCAGATACGTCTTAAAGTGGAGTACTACTGACACATTTGAAAGGGTTCCACCCAATGCACTCTCCGTTGCCTCCGTCCAGAGTTCAAAATCGACACCAAAATTTAGTGGGGGAGTACCCATTTCATTCCGTACGGCCCCTTTCTCAGAGAAGAGGCGTTGCTAGTCTCCCTCTACTCTATCGTTATTTTTATGGAAGGTGCTCGGGTAAAGCCCAATCTGTGCTTCGTCCCCAGAAAACATTTACAATATGAACTCGTCTTTTACCACGACGGAACATAAATGAACCTTCTTTCTCCGCGGGACTAGCGTCAGGAGGAATATCCATAGACAGAGCTTCTTTGCAAGGGCCTCTAGTTTGTGAAACACATTACCACAGGACTGCTTCCCTGTCGACTACAACATAGTCATTTTAACATCAGATGTCAACAAGTACTTGTCGTGAACTGTTTCATAAATAATCAAACTTGGTTCATTGCATCGATTCAGTTCGTTTAACAATGGTTCCATCCCACAAACCCTAATCGTCGAGTGGCTTTTTGCCTTGATGAGTAAAAATATTGATTTGGCAGATTCACGAAACCTGTTATGTTATATATATGTCATTTGTCTGTAGGGATGTAACCTAGAACCAAGCGCTATACCAAGATACTTTTCGTATGTAGAATTTGACAAGGATTAAAATGGTTGAATCCATTTATCAAAGGGTTATTTTACAATACTGTAGTAAGGTCTGTGTCGGCGCCGGACATAATCAGCAAATACAAATGAAAAAAAACAAACAAATAAAATGGTAATCTGGTGTTAAAATTAGAGAGCATGAGTAAACAGGAGTCTTTATTTATTCCCTGGCAACGGAAGTGGGTTTCCTAGTTTTCCATAAACGGGTAATTACATAATGATTTGAAGCACCAACTTTTGTTTTAATAAATGTTATTTTTATTTTGAAATTGTCATTTACTTTCATACTCCGGTAACTATTTATGAATCTATATACTAAAACTCTAACAGTTTCATTCATTTGCTTGCTTGTTAGTGTACACATTTCATTTGTTTCTGAATGTTTTAAATGATGGGAAGAACAGCGAATGATTTAAATGAAGGGCGAATGACGGTAGAAGGCGAGAAAAAGTGGCGAAGGCGAGACAGAGAATGAGAGAAGAAGAGAATCTATTATGACAACACAATGCATTCTTAATAGAACACGTTCAGAATACAGTGTTATATCATAATCTGCCTTATGTTTCTTCCCCTCTCTATTCCATGTTGCTTGCTCTTCTCTCTTTCTCTTATATATATATATATATATATATATATATATATATATATATATATATATATATATATACATATGTATGTTGTTTTATAATCTTATCAGTTTATGGATATAATACTATATATATAACAAATAATTACCCAACAATCACGGGAGTTTTGATATAAAAATATCATCATACGAGAAAATAAGATATTTAAGAAAGAAAATGTCGTTTCACAGCAAAAATGTAACTTATGTTTACAAAATGATTCGCATCATCTATAAAGAGCTTTATTTCTGACAAAATTATTTCAATATTCACAAAGAAGAGCGTTACTTATATTCTTGGAGGACGGGCTATTGAAACTCACTTAATCATTCGACATGTTTGTTTTTAATCTACGCTAAGTTTGCTGAAGTTATTTAAGAAGTAAGTGGGAAATGAATGTAGCAGTATTATCTGTATGTGTATAAAGTTGGGTATTTGTATATGTTAATGTGACAATAGAAACGAAAATTTAACAATTGAGAAACGAATGAGATGTTTTGCATGTCGTGCGTGCAAATCAACCAAGGTGGAGTAAAGATTGGCTTCTATACACATTTGTAGATTTTTATAGTTGGACTTGATTTGCATGTGTTAATTAACTTAGTTGAATGGCTTTTAGAGACAAGTTGGCTTTTAGAGACAGCAGAGAGAAGGTTTTGGTGCCGGAGATTTAGTAAGAGGCATTTCAGCGTTTAAGGAAAATAAATTTTGTTTAAAATGTTAGATTATCATTGTGAGCTTTCTTTCGTAAAGTCAGTTTATTACAGTTTATATATTATTACTATGTACAGGATAAACCCCCTAAACTAGTTAACCGATCAATTTATATTTTTGTCAGACAATCAGTACAAAGACGACCGAGGTACTGTTTCATCCGGCTCCAGGAGAAGAGCACTCCCATCCACGAATTTCAGTGGGTGGAGAAGCTCTCAAATCAGTGGATAGGTTCACCTATCTTGGCAGTACAATCTCTAGGAGCGCAAACATTGCCGAAGAGCTAAACAACCGAATCCCGTCAGCTAGCAGCACTTTTGGCCGACTGCAAGATCGAGTGTGAAATCGAAGAGGCATCAGCCTCCGAACGAAGCTGTCGTCCCTGTCCTGACTTATGGCTCTGAAGCGTGGACGCGTTACCGCAGACGTGAGCGACGGATTGACCGATTCCACACAAAATGTATTCGGAAAATCCTCCATATCCGATGGCAGGACAAGATCCTTGACACTGAAGTGCTGTCACGAGCCGGAATGTTCAGCGCACAAACCCTCCTTTACCAAGCTGAACTGCGTTTGTCAAGGCCACGTTTCCCGCATGAAAGACGAGAGCATCCCGAAACAAGTCATGTTCGGTGAGCTCATCCATGGCCAACGAAACGTTGGCCGAACTAAAAAGAGGTACAAGATTAGCCTCAAGGAAACGGTAACTAGCTTCGAAATAGACAACCGAAAGTGGGAAGAGACTGCCTCGAGTCGAACTGGTTGGAGGACAGTGATCAAAAGAGGTGCTGCGCTCGCCAAAGCCTCTCGAGCAACAAGGGCCCGTGAGAAGAGAATGAAGCGCAAGACCAAACAGACACCATGACGTACTCGATCTTCTGTTGTCGTCGTTGAAACCATTTGCGATGAGAGGAACAACAATATATTTTGGAACATAGCTTTTTCGCTTAACGGTCAGTAATGATAACTATAGTTAGACTAACTTAGTTTTAGGCAATAAGGGGAAAATAAGCGATGGAAGCCCTTCGTGAACATTTAAATACCTCCGATTTTTGTAAAATTTGAAAAAATAGATATTACATACAAATTAATAAATATTTGCCAAATTTCATTTTTTATATTTTCAAGAGGGAGTAAGAGGCATTTTCAGATTTCCATTAAATGTGATCCTTACTAGTTGGACACCAATAAGCAAGATTCGTTGAATTTCAATTTCTTCTGAAGATCCCTTGAATTTTAAAAATAGGTATTACATACAAATTCATAAATATTTGCCAAATTTTATTTTTTGTTGTATTTTCAAGAGTAATTAGGATGCATTGGTTAGATACAACTTCCCATTTAAAAATTCAAATATTTCAGATTTGCATTAAAGTTGATCCTTACTGATTGGACACCAAAACGCAAGATTCCTAGAATTTCAATTTCTTCTGAACACTCCTTGAACTCAAGGCATCAATTTTAGATATTGTCGCAAATCACAATCATGTAATGGATTTAGATCAAAAGTATAACATGTATTCTAGACATAAGGTTTAGTTTAATCATATCTTGATTTTACTCTTTGTAAGGCGACATAAAAGTGGTGCAAAACCGTTCTTACGGGTATAGTGGGCGGGTATTATTCTAGTTAATGTATGAAATCTAGTTCTTAAAAACAATATTGATTTTTTAAATTAAATTACATTTAAATAATTGCAGAAAATGTTAATTTTTATACAACACAAATCTGTAACTTAACAAACATGAACTCATTATTATGGAATTAAATTCAGAGATAATTAGCTTTTTCAATTTTTTCATGGATTAAAATAAATTGATGATCACAATTTTTTTTCTAAGATGGCCAGAATTCGAAATTCGAAAAAGAAAGAATTTATTAATTTTTCATTTTTTGTGAATAATTTAATAACTTGCACCGAAAGATCGATTAGCAGAAGATTATTACTAATAACGCAGTTTTTAGATTAACCACTTTTCAAATGTGATTTATTATGCGGATTCTTTTAAAAGTGTGTGTGGTTCTTATATGCCAGACTTTATCATTGCTCCATATACGCGTTCGTATCGGATTTGTTGGTTTAATGATGTAACAGAGGAGATATTTGAAACGAGAGATTAGTTGAAAATGAAATCGCTATTAACAGGTCCTGCTATGTAAGGGCTTTAGATCCTGTATTGGCGCCACGCCTCACCTGTTACAGGTGAGGCGTGGCGCCAAAAAGTCGTTACGACTTTTTGGTAATGGAAGGTACATATGCATAATTAAGTTGAATAACATAAGTTTTATATATGACTGTTTGATGCCTTTTTCTTAGGAAATCGAAGATTTACATATCTAGTCAGCAGGGGTTAATATTACACAGGGTCAGACTAAACTACATAATGACATCAACAGCCGGTAACAATCTATAAACAACTAAAACTCTGAGGATGTTGTTTTTATCCATGCACACAACACCTGTATATAAATGATGATGCACACTACACCTGTATATAAATGATCATGCACACTACACCTGTATATAAATGATCATGCACACTACACCTGTATATAAATGATCATGCACACAACACCTGTATATAAATGATCATGCACACTACACCTGTATATAAATGATCATGCACACTACACCTGTATATAAATAATCATGCACACTACACCTGTATATAAATGATCATGCACACAACACTTGTATATAAATGATGATGCACACTACACCTGTATATAAATGATCATGCACACTACACCTGTATATAAATGATCATGCACACTACACCTGTATATAAATGATCATGCACACAACACCTGTATATAAATGATCATGCACACTACACCTGTATATAAATGATCATGCACACTACACCTGTATATAAATAATCATGCACACTACACCTGTATATAAATGATCATGCACACTACACCTGTATATAAATGATCATGCACACAACACCTGTATATAAATGATCATGCACACTACACCTGTATATAAATGATCATGCACACTACACCTGTATATAAATGATCATGCACACTACACCTGTATATAAATGATCATGCACACAACACCTGTATATAAATGATCATGCACACTACACCTGTATATAAATGATCATGCACACTACACCTGTATATAAATAATCATGCACACTACACCTGTATATAAATGATCATGCACACTACACCTGTATATAAATGATCATGCACACTACACCTGTATATAAATGATCATGCACACTACACCTGTATATAAATGATCATGCACACTACACCTGTATATAAATGATCATGCACACTACACCTGTATATAGATGATCATGCACACTACACCTGTATATAAATGATCATGCACACTACACCTGTATATAAATGATCATGCACACTACACCTGTATATAAATGATCATGCACACTACACCTGTATATAAATAATCATGCACACTACACCTGTGTATAACTAATCATGCACACTATACCTGTATATAAATGGTCATGCACACTACATCTGTATATGAATGTTCTATATGAAGTAAGAAATGATAAATAACGTAAAATAGGGAGACTAATGAGATAAGTGATAAAGAGAATATGAATGATATACATTATTACAATGGAGAGAGAAGAGAGTTAAAAAGAAGAGAACAATGAGAAACGGAAAATAGGCAGAAGAGAGTGTTTATTAGGACATAACAGTGTATTTTTACTTTCTGGTATCCTTTTACTTTGTAATTAAATAATGTAAATAATTAAACGTGAAAAAAAGGGAAGGGAGAAGAGGGGGTCTAGTATGACATCACAGTCTAGTATGACTCAGTGAAATCTTTTGACTGTGTAATCCTTCAGAAACATGACTATAAATATTTTTGTTGTGGTTTAAAGGGCCGAAAAGACAACAAGTAGGTAGTTAACAGAAGTATGTATGTACAGAAATTGCAGAAAAATGTGTTTCCAGAGACTCTATCTGTTAACACTACTATTCATAGTGTTCTGCAGACTCCATATAGTTACTAATAGAATATTGATTTACTCCTCTCAAGGTGTTAGGCACAAGGCCAGTTTTTATCTTACTCTCACAAGTAAGATGTGACCCAAGATCGGGTCGGGACAGTAGGGTTTAAAAATAGCCTGGGCAGCCCCGTCGGCATTCCCCGGTAGGGGCGCCTCAAGCAGTAAGCAATAAACTTACTCCTCCCCAAAGAGGGGAGGCAAAGCCTGGGAAGGTGGACCTCCTAGAACTGCACAGGACAGACCCATAGACCGGCGTAAATCAAGCCCCGAAAGCCACGACAATACCAGTCTATGGGGTGCAGTATCCATCGGAACAGATACTACACTTTGATATTAGCCAAAAGGATCAACATAAGTATATCATTTGGAATAACTGGTTTAAGGGAAAATTAAAACTTCTTTGTCACATTTTTCGGTAATGTTTTTTTTTACTCTTGCATAGCCGTTGAAATAAAATACATGTCTCAAGGGACCGGCGCGCAAAAAACAAATTATATACCACATTTTTCTCATTTTATTTTCACCGTCGATTATATAGCAAATATAACAATATTGTTGTTGCCTAAAAGTGCTGAAAAGAAATAAGACAGCAAGAAGGTAGTTCATACAATATGTATTTACACAAAGTACAGAAGCAATATGTTGCCAAGAGCCTGCTTCTGGGTAATTTATAGCGACCCTCTTTGTAACTACCATGATTCATCGTGTCGAGATAAGTTCATGAAGTGACGCGTTAAGGAAGATCACGATAATAATTGTAGATATTGTCCGCCTTTCTGTGTCGGGGTTGACATTGTGTATTCACACTTTTCTATTAGCCATCGGCTGGAGCACGAATGGATAAAGGCCGAATAAGGCAACTGAATCACTTAACGTATGATGTATTACGTTTAACCATGGGTCAATGGTTTATCTATGAGTTAATTCTTGTTAAATCATTCTATCATGTATATTCTCACACAATCTCGCAGTAAAGATAAAAGATTGTGAACTTTGCGTAAAGTTTTTGAAGATTGTCAAATCTATACATTATTTAAATTCGCAGGACATAGGAGATTCAGAAAATTAATGCTGGCATTTGGACAGATACCACCATTTCGGCTTTTCTAAAATTTCCTGCCATAAAATATATGTTGCACTATCTTGTCGTCTGGTTACTCTAGAAACTTTATTAAATATGGTCAGACAATGCTTCATGGTTAATGAGAATAATAATAATTATAGAATATAATGCAAACAGTTACTTAAAAACCATAGTAATCTTATTTTGCGATATAAATTGTTTATACTATCCAATATGTTACAGTGTTTATGTACTATTAATACGTTTCTCAGATGGTATTACTTACGTATTCTGGTGTGTTTTTATTGTTATTTCTGAAAAGATTTAGACAATGTATGAGTTTGTGTTTCTCAGTGCATGGGGTTTTATCTATGTGGAGGAGATAATGCCTTTAGAATAAACTCGTAGTGATCGACTTACGTCTGATCGATGTCAACTAACATAACACAGCCATAGAGTTAGGGTGTCTTTCTTGAAATACCAATTTGTTGTAAGTCATAAAAACGTATTCCTAGCTGAAAGAGACATTGCGTTATACTGTTCATTGATGTATTCGGCAACGTGCCATCCATATAGTTTCTAGTAACTGTCGTCATTTAAAAGACCTGAAACATTATATTGGGGCACATACCTATATGTCATGAAGTTGTTAAACTGATTATATTCTGCATCAAACTACAAAGTATTGCGTCCTTGATCTTGTTGACATCATCATATACATAATTTGACAGCACTCAGTTGTTCATCATAATGCCGTTGTGAATTATAAACAGCAACACAAATTAGTCTTTAATTTTGAGGCTTTATTTGAAGTATCCAAACTGAACCATTTTTATTCAATTTTTATTCAATTTCATTATCTGAAATGCCAATTAATTTAGATTATATTCATCTTTTTTAGTTGCTTAACGCTATTATTTAAAAAGAGTCCCTTATTTTTTGGTATATACAGGGTGGGCAAAAATAAGGGTCCTATTTTTAAAAATTCATAAATTTTTTATTTATTGATTTTTTTAAATTTTTTTTTTAGAATAAGTAAAGGACCCTTTCCGAAGCAAGCATGAGCCGTATTAGCCCTAAGGAACGTACCCTCATTTAGAAAACATTAGTTTTGCTTAAAAAACTCAAAACAGTGTAAAAAACAATACTTTAGTTTTTGTAAGTTTTAAGAAGTGTTTTTCGGCTAAAATTTGTTTTGTTTATTTCAAAAAATCTCGGAAGGGTCAGTCTACACACACATAAAGTTTGGTGAGTTTAACTTTTATTTTGTGGAAGTTATTCAAATTCAAGTTATTCAAATTTAAAGATAGGACCCTTATTTTGGCCACCCTGTATAATTATATTATAGTCTATAAATTTATGACAAGTTATCGAATAGCTTCACTCCAGCTCTTGCATGTCCGCGAGGTTTCCCGGTCAAATGCGCTTGTATTTTGTTCATTCGAGAACAAATACTAGCTTACTTAATGCTTCTTGCAAGTAGCGTAGTAGATGGTTGTTTGTTAATTCTAACACCATGTCAACTGACATTAGTTCACTTAAGGTTTTAACTATACATATATTTTGTACGATTTCGTTGTAGATTAATTTGCATTGAGATCGTGTATATTCTGTGAACAATTACTCTGTTAACACTAACTTCTATTTAACTCAGAGATGGGACCCATACAGGCACTACGGTGTCGAGTGAGAGTGAGACGATAAAACTAGATGCAGTTTTGTGGATGCAGCTATCCCGGTTGAGAGTGTTGGGAAATAATACAGACAGAAAAAGAGGAGACATATCAAGGAGAGATAGATTTCGGTGTGGTACGTAAGGTAGAAACGCACACTTTGCCTGAGGCAGTATAGTGTTTTGTCGGTTCATATTCTATTTAACCTATATATATATATATATATATATATATATATATATATATATATATATATATATATATATATATATATATATCTATGGTACTGACAGGTACTACCACAGCTATAAAGAGTGAACCTGCCAGCAGTGGTATGTGATGGAGTACTCTATACTAAACAAATCTCCTAAATTAAGGCCCCATTATCGTATTCATTTAAATGTAATACCCAGGATAATGATATCCTTATTACCTCATAGCAAGTGATTAGAATCATAGACAAGTACTCTGTTTTTTTAATTATTTTTTCGGAACAGTACAGATAATATAGCCAAGCCTAGTGCAGCCACTTCATTAAACTTAGTAACTACCATGGTGTCAATCTTAACAATTGTGATTTCTAAACGCTGTTTTCATTTGCAGCATGGTCTGACGAGTAAATTATATTCGCACATTAATAAATATTTTGCCTCGCTACGTTCTTGGGTTCGATTGATTGGTGCTTTAATGTACTAATAATTTGCCTTTTTCGACCATCAACCCGGAAAATTCAGTGTCGTAAACACACATAATCCCCTTAAGATCATCAAGCCGTGTATTATTTACAACAACAGATTTAGATATAGCCACGTCATGAAGCAGTAACCGACAACGTTATATACAGTTTTTTTTTGGGGGGGGGGGGCTTGTTTAACATAGTTCACCCCAAACAATGCAAGTTGCCACTGTAGGGGTAAGTGGCTACTCAGAAATAGGATAAAAGTTTTAAGGGATATTCCTAAATTGAGAGATGTGCAACGAGATGCTTGTTCACATATGTTTTAACTTTCTGCATGTCGGGGAAACTGAGAGCAGAGAAGAAGTTCCAAAGGCTGGTAACACGTGGAAAGAAGCTATTAGAGTAGAAGGATACTCAGTCTCTAGAAACCTCTACAGTGAATAGATGGAATTTAACTGATTGTCAAGTTGCATTTATGTCGAGGGGGGCATTATAGCAGCTAGTTCATCGGAGCACATTCCATTGGAGTACTTGTAAAACAAGCAGAAGGATAGTTTAATGAATTAATGAAGTTTATTTATTCTTGGAAAGTGGGCATCACGTACCACTCACAAGCTGTTCATATGATGAACTTGTGAGTAAGTCGATAACATGCTAACGTTGTAGTCTTTGAAATTTGGAGCGAAATGTAAAGAAAATGAAAGTTCTCGCTACGATAATAATAATTCTGTATGAAATCACAAAATCTCATTAATTTCACGAGTATGTCATTTTAGACAGAAATCCATGTTTAATTTAAAAACTACGGATCTTGTTTAATCTGTGTATAAAATTAGAACATTAATCAAAAGGAAGAATGTTTATATGTGATCATAGTTGCACGGTAGACTGAGCAAGGATATTGCAAGCCATTCTTATGAATCGGTACCTACAACCTACATACAGAGACATCAGAAATGCAATCTGACATCTGTTTCCGGTCCACAGGAAACAAGTGTTTTGAACAATATATCCACAAACAATAATAAGTTTTAAAAATGCGTCTTACTCCTTATATATGTTTCTATAAGCAATATAAAACTTCACAATCCTACAAGGTAAAAGTGGACATCTAATCAATTTTAAGGTAATCATTGTCTATTTCAGTTCTTTTAGAGTGTTTACTAATAGACTGGGAATCCGCGGTTCAATCCTAGGTTGAATCATGCCAAAGACAACAAAAATGGTAATTGATACCTGAGGACTCGGCAATATAACATGATGCTCAAATGTAAATGACACCATCCTTTACATCCCAGTAGAGTGGTTTATGTAAAGGGAGATTTCGAGTTTCCCTATACTACAGTCGAACCAATTGAGAGAAGAGAATAACAACCTATTCCCCAACGAATACGATAGCAAATAATTTTTTCTGCAGGAAACTATGCTTATGTCCGTAGGGGCCTCTATGTTTAATGCTCGTTTCCATCTGGAGCTGAAGTAATCTTCAGTGGAAATCCCACAACTGTTCATCAGCAGTAATATCCATGAGTTTCAGATCACAGATGTAATGCATACGTAATACAGAGAATGCTGAGTGGGTATCCTTACGTAAACTGTCGCGGACAATGGAATTGTCCTTATAATTTCGGTAAAAGTATGGAAACACAATAACTCACGAGAACAGACAAGTAAGACTATACGAACAAAGATAAAGAAAACAATATATAACTGGGTACGCAAGTTCGTCCAAATGTTATATAATGACGGACGTAACTTGTGGGATTATAAAAACCTTTATGAGAGTGTTAGATAATGGCCCTGTGCGAGATGGACGCATCTGTGGAAGTCGGGTTTGACTTGCGCGAATTAACGCGGGGCAGTCGAGTGCAGAACAAGGCTTGTTCTCACACTCGAAGCTGGCAGACATGACAAGGTTACTGAGTGGTGGGACCTGAGTTCAGAGGGGTCAGCTGCAGCTGCGAAGGGCTCTGAGACTCGCGGGCTCTGCGTGGGAAACAAAGGGATCTATGACGTCACTCGCTCTCGCGAGAAGCGAATTTGAGAGAGTCTGTTTCAGAGGGCGAACTGTTAAGACGTGCGATTCTAATGTAGGGATACGGAATAATCCCTGAAGGGAAGACAGGCGCAAGAATCCTTCTCCCCTCTCTCTACGAATAGTTAGGAAAACAGTAATAATCTAACTACGATATTCGTAAATCTCTCTCTCTCTCTCTCTCTCTCTCTCTCTCAACGAAAGCAAAACACCTCCGCCTAATAAAAAAGTAATTAAAATGGAAATATTGTTGTCTTATGAAGCGAGAAAGGTATTTTGTTACAGACAGCTCACGGAGATGGCCACTACAGTGCAGAGGCGAAGAAAGTACTCAACCACTAGACGACAGAGCAAACCGAGAAGAGAAGAAGGTATGAATTTCTAAGGGGCTATCCAACACAAAGGGAACTGTGCAAACGACAACACCTTCAACAAATGAACCAATGACACGGACACAAACTGACAGCCGGAATCTCAAAATGATGTTTTTAAACATAGAACATTAATATACAAGAAAAACTCATCAAAGAAGGAAACTACCAGTAACATTACAAAACGGTGCATTTCGCAATTCTAGCTCTTCACGGTGAAGTTGAAGGAGGCAGAGGTACTTGAATGAACTTGTGAGATAATTTGTCATAGTTCATACAGTAGATGAATAATATGGACATACCAATACGGATGGGAAGACTAAGAAATCAAAAGAAAGAGTAGAACAAATTTGAATCAAGGGAGGATCAATGCAACCCAAACCAAAGTGCTGATGAATACATTACGTATTACGCTAAATAACAGAGTGCGGAAACAAACCCACAGAATTAGGTGGCACTGACCAACCGCATGTTAATGGGAATAAAATAGAACTTGAATGAAAGGGCAACTAGAAATATTGATGAAGCATATTATGATGATCCCAAGCGAGCCAATATTTGTTTGGTCAATATATATAAGTGAAGCATTATAATCTCTCACCATCCCACCCCAAAACACAGCAGTATCAACACTAATTAGTACAACAGAATGTGTATGATTGTTACTGTTACACCGACCGTTCTAACAGAAGAGAAACTACACCGGTTCTCTCTATAAATAGTGCGAGTAGACAATCACCAGGGAGAAAAGGACAGTATTGTAATTGTCTAGCCGAGTGCCAGTCAGTTTCCTTACCTTTATATCTTTTTATGGTAATACACTTGTTATCTTAACCCAACCTCGACTTGACGTCTTCTTTTTACTGTTGGACTACTTCACAACAGTTACATAACGAGGCCGTTGTTTGGATGGACAAGTTTTAGTAACACTTTAAGGTGAACCCGCAACGGAAGTTAACGAAACCACGTGACTTTCGGAGGGAGAGTTACTGTCTCTTGGCTGGCGAGACTTCAAGCAGAAAAAAGATGTTGCCGAAATTCCGGCGCACAATGCAAATAGGTTTAGCAAGACGATCTATCTATCTATCTATCTATCTATCTATCTATCTATCTATCTATCTATCTATCTATCTATCTATCGTTATCTCTCTCTCACGTGTACGAAATTAATCTCGGATGTTTTCTGTGACCTTTCTTCGTTTTGTAACTCACCGTTATGATGAATTAACGTCGACGAACGAGTTGTCTTGTCTGCAGATGAATAAAACCTGTGTTCTCGACAATATGAGTGTATGATTGTTTATACACGTATTCGTAAATGGAAATAAAACATCATAGAGATCTGACAATATAGAAAAGCTGAAAAGGTACAGTACCATTCAGATCACGACTCAGGGGCACGCTGTGTACAAAGGTATTGCCGAGACTATTTTGACTAAATTCCACTGGTTTTTACAACAAAAAACCTCCGGTAAACGGCTGATAAGAAAACACCACGATGTGTGAAAATGATGATGGAAAGCGCGGTCAATAGTGAAAAGCTGAGCACGCTTGGTCTTACTCAGATTACAAGGCAAACCACATTTTAATCAGTGAGAGATGACTGATAACAACTCATGCGGTAACTCTTACATAGTAAGAAATAATAATAATTATAATAATAATGATAATAATAATGATAGTAATAATAATAATAATAATAATAATAATAATAATAATAATAATAATAATAATAATAATAATAATAAGTTGAAGAAGAAGACACACGAGAATTCCAATAATATACACCTCAAAAGAGTACAAAAAATAGGGCTTTTGCAAACAATGAACTCTAGTCTTACCAAAATGTAAATGGCGAAAGAACAAAAACAGACACAAAAATAAACAAAATAAACTTGGGGCAATATATGGGAACAACGACAAGATCAGATGAGAAGATTAAATGGCTGAAAACCATGAGAGAAGAGCTTCAGGAAATTGAAGAAAGAACATATACTAAAATAAATGAAGAAACACTGAAGATGGCATTAACAAAAATGTCCAACTGGAAAGCACCAGGCTACGACGGTATAAATAGATTTGGGCTTTAACAATTCACGACCCAACATGAAAGACTAATAGAAAACAGAAGAATATGCATATACAAAACAAAACAAAAAACTAGATGAGTAATTAAAAGAAGAACCGAATTAATATAAAAAAAAGACAGCGAGAAAAAAAATCCAAGGATTTACAGACCGATAGCCTGCCTAGCAGCTATGGAGAAACTTTTATCAGTACAACTGAGCGAACTGATTTAACAAATCCTTAATAACAGTGGACTACTCTCCGATGAAGAGAAACAATGCAGGAAACGACGGGAGGATAACGTGTTCTACTATAAATGAACTAAATTATCCCAATGAAGGTAAAACGCAAAGAAAATATAGTCATAGCATCGGTAGACTGCAGGAAAGTCTATGATGCAACCCCTGAGGCATGGATACCTGAATCCTTAGGAGTATGCAAAATAACTCGTGTGAAAACTCCTAGTGAGTAAATAAAAATAATGGTAGGAGCATAAACTGTAGCCAGTATTGTAAAATGAAAGGCATCACATTCTATGATATATTAAAATAAAAAAAACACACACACATACGTCCAAGCCACAATATATTAATATACACAAGAAGGAAAAACCACGCATAATGGTTTTCCTCCCTCCCACCAATTTACAGGATGAAGATGAAGAAGGCAGAGTAACTGAGCAAATACGTGGAGATTACCAGAGAACTGAAGGAAACATGCAACATAAAGAAGTTCGCTGTAATACAACTAATATTAGAAGCACTAGAAACAAGTCGGAAAAATAAAAAACAGACCAGGATGAAGTGAAATCAAATGGATTATAGACACCATACAAAGCACGGTACTGATGAAAACAGCTTAAATATTTAAAAAAAAAAGACTAAGTCCGGAAACCAACTCACATAACCACCGAATGCCGACTACTCACACACAAACATACATAGAATAACATCATGTAAAGACAACTAGAGACACAGAAGGAACATTACACGAAACCAATGAAACTGAAACAACCAGAGTAGGTAACAAAAACACATAATCTCACTCATCTTTAAAACAAAGATGCACACGCCCACGCACATGTGATGACACCGGTATTTATTGGTGCGATAAGCATGGTCGTTACGGGCCAATTGGGATATGCAGATCGAAGGAGAACAGCAATGTAAGTGCATAGAGAGAACCGGAATCTGTGGGATCAGTGAAAAAAAATCAATGATAAACGGCTGTTGCCAGGACGCAAAGTGATTTGCAATGATTATTGAAAGAAACCGAGTGGTGGTAATCTGATCATAGTTGTTGTCACTAAGACTCCACGGAACAACACCCAGTAAGTGATCACTGATAATGACTCGTGTAGAAGCCTTAGTGAGTACATAATAATAATAATAATAATAATAATAATAATAATAATAATAATAATAATAATAATAATAATAAAAATAATAATAATAATAATAATAATAATATAGAAGAAGAAGAAGAAAAAAAAGGAGAAGCTTAAGAAGAAAAAAAGGAGAAGAAGTAATAAACAACAACGAAATAATAACATAAAAGTATAAGTCACTATACACACGCCTACCTACGTGCGCAGAGTTAAGCACAATATCGTTTTTTTTAATGTAGGGAAAGTCCAGCTCCCCGAAAAGGACACTCTGGATTGGGACAAGGAAAGGCAGGTATAAATCCACAAGTTAATTTTTCCCGGAAGTTACGCTGTCGTTGTCGCCATACGAAAATGCCCGGGGAATAACAATGAGTCGAACTGGAGTCAAGAGAGAACTTACTTCCGGGATTGTGTTTCATTACTGTAATTAATTAGAATGGAAATTCCGCTGAAATCTTATCCTGGACGCAACACTAATTATTTTCCGAGTAGTGATGCTGTTGTTTTTTATCTAGTTCATTTCTCTTAATCTATTTCCTTTGCTTGTATTATGGATAGGCGTATTTTCTTTGTTTCAAATATTCTTTCCCTTCTCTGACGCCATATTTTATTTTTATTTTTAATGTTCCTGCATTGTTCCTTCTTCCTGTTCAGTGCTTCCGTATTCGTTAAGCTGGGCTTCATTATGTCAACCACGAAGCGTTAACTTGATTAAAGCGAGTTAGGTGTGGTTAAGGGTGTTGATTCGATATTCAGTGAAATACAGTGACCGATGAAGATATGCATAACACACTAAGGCTGTTACATAAACCTTCGTGAACTCGACTGATTGATTACACATTCTACTGAAGACTAAGAAATTTAAATAAGTACCGTCTATTACATATGATTTAGCTGTTGTCATTCCTACTTTACGAAACACAAATGTGCGAATACATGTTATTCAAATGACGTAACATCCACAAGCGATAAGGCATTAATAACTAAATGATTGGCTTAACTGATTATAGAAGCAGAATAAAATAAGTGTTATTAAAATGCCACCATGCATTTCCAATATACTATAAATGCGTTACTGTATGTGAATTGTATTTTACAATAAAGTGACTGTGTCTTTGGCTTGTTGGATAGGAGGAATGTGCATTATATATTCTGAAACTACATTTTATCTTTTCTGTTCTCTGTCAGTGACGGAGAAATCCTTCTAGAGTGAGTCACGTTTTGTTTTTGCCCCAATCCAGAGTGTATTTGGGGGAAAGCTGGATTTTTTGCAACATAAAAAAGCTATATTCTGTATCTCTGTCTACGTAAGTAAGCGAGTAAATAGTGACTGCTATTGTTTAGTTTCACGCCATAATAACTATTTTGAAGTTATTTAATGCCAAAGCCTATAGGGAGCGAGAAATGAAACGCAGGTGGTTGTTGCTGGTGTACCCATAGCAGGAGAGAGATGCCCTTCGATTTTCACAACACTACACGTTTTTACTTATGAAAATAACACTTTAATATTAATAGATGATCGAAATCACATATACATGTTACCCTTGACACCAGTTTAATCAAATAATACTAATCCAGTATTGACAATATCAATATAAGCATATAATAATAAGAAGAGTAGAAAGTTGACCTTGGGTTTGCTATAAAATTGGTCTTAAAATAATATCTCAGCTTATCTGATCACTAAAAATAAGAAAACAAAAGTAAGTGAAATAACACTAACCCTAACCCTAATATTGGGTTTACTTCTGACAGCCTTGTAACTCTGGATTCCCTTATTTTGTCCTTTACTCCTCACATTCAATGAGCGATGTTTCTGACGAAAAGGGAAGAATTGTTATTTTCTGGGCCATAATCGATCCATCTAATACTTAGCGTTGGCTAGGTTTTACCGTGAAGTAGTTTTTTTAGCTCTTTACATCAAGTGGCTTCATGCTTTGTCTGAAGCGTTTTTCATATGAAAATACACAATATTTATTGAAAAAAGTTACATTAAAGCAAAGGTCCCTAAATACGTTACATAGAAAATTCGAAAAACCAAGTAGTATCCGGCATGCAATAGTATAAAGAACGAAGAGAAAAGCAGTTCGAAACAGAACGAATAAAAAAGATTCGATACGCATAAGCCAATGTCATTGGTTTTAGTATCATTCGATGTGTCGTTTACAACGTATGTGTGTTATCGGTTTTAATAATGTGATTTACATGAGTAAAAAGGAGATAAGACGTTTTGTTTCAGTTTTTACTTTCTTTAACTAGAGAAATATTAATACAGAAAGAAGAAAAAATATCTAGAGAATATCAAATTCACAAGTAGTCCTTAGTCGTATGTATATTCCGCTCAGGCAACATTTTTAACGACGTTAGTTTTTTTTAGTTTTTGCGGGAATACTTTATACAATATGGAAAAGCGATGCTCAGATAAGTCGTTGACCCATCCTTACATTGTCGGGGGAGGTATGCAGTCTCCCGACTGACTTATGTCGTTGTTATTTTTATTGAAATCAAATACTCTCCGGATCCAGCTTCGAGCATAATCAGGAGA
>OY744536.1:3871517-3884017 GCA_963556195.1 Sepiola atlantica | reverse complement strand
GTTATGCTAATATTACCCAACCAAGGTAATCTGAGGTACGCCCGGCATTTTTGAGGACCATAAAGTTTAGGCTTGTTAAAATGAGCGATCTTAGTGACGATATTAGAATTAACAATATCGAGAGGGTAAACATTTTCAACGAGCACCTCTTTGATAAATTCAATCTCCGAATCAATCAGGGATTCAGAGCAAATCTTTAAGGCATGATGGACCAAACATTTAATCAGATTTATTTTTCTTTGTATGGGACAAAAAGAGTCCCAGTGACAATATAAACCAGTAAATGTAGGTTTGCGGTAAACAGATGTTAGAAACAATGAATGAGATTTATGCACTAATACATCCAGAAAAGGAAGGGTGGAGTTGTGTTACCTCTCACAAGTGAACTTTAATTGATTGAGTGTATTAAGGAATAATATGGAATCTGACTCATTGTTAAACACGCAAAATGTATCATCTATGTATCGAAAATAAGTAAGTGGTTTATTGATACGGGCCAAAAGATTATGCTCGTGAAAACCTACAAAGATATTGGCCAACGCAGGACTAAGGGGTGACCCCATAGAAAATCAGCGTCTGATGTTGTTAACGCCCTCGTAGAAAGTAAAACATCTGATGCGTTTACAAACGTGGTTCGCGCTGATTTGCATATTAGATGGGTTACACATCCCTAAGAACACGTTTTTGTAAGTATGTTAAAGCTTCAATTTTTCCATATTGTACAATATAATGCTTTGAATGTTTTTGGAAGTTGATGATGAATCGATTTAGTTTAATCGAACAATTTTTTTTCTAATTGATTTTAAATAACGCACAGAGAACTTGAATGCCTACAAGAGAGAACGTGAATGGCTACTAGAGATAACTTGAATGCTTACTGGGGATAACTTGAATGCCTGCTAGAGAGAACTTGAATGCCTACTGGGGAGGGGGACTTGAATGCCTACAAGAGAGAACTTGAATGCCTACTAGAGAGAACTTGAATGCCTACTGGAGAGAACTGGAATGCCTAGGAGACACTCACTTTAAGAGTCTAAAGTCTATCTGTAAAGGCTTTTGTCAGAATACTTCCTATTAGAAGCAAACCATGACTAAATATTCAAAATGACAGTGTTCGAAGCCTAAATAAGATCCCCTAGGAATGGCGAACCCACACTGGCTTATACGAAGAAAAAGTTGTATTTTTTTCAAGTGATGTTTCCTCTTAAAAAGCACTAAGCTAGATACTCCACTAGACTAGATGAATTCTTGTCCTGGAATCCGGTAAGACTAAAAGACCACGTGAAAGATATACTATAAGATAGTATGCTAATAAATTAGTGAGAGAGCAATTAATGTTCCTAACTTTTCTACTAACGTTTGATAGGTATAGGAGAACTTTAATGGAATGTTCGAATATCTATGTATCTCATGTAGAGATCAAGTGTTAGCCGCTAGATATATATATATATATATATATATATATATATATATATATATATATATATATATATATGTGTGTGTGGGTGTGCATTAAAGCCTGATAGGCGTATGTAATCGCCCTGTTAAGTGGGTGAAACTCTTTCGTCTGTCTGTATATCTGTCTCTCTGTAACTCTATTTCTCACGCTGATTTGAAGTGTCGCTTAACCAGCCAGTACGAGTCGTCGTTTAATCAGTGCAAGATAATTAGAAAAAGGACGGCCTTTGAAAGTTGCTCTCCGAGTTTCAGAAATTAATCAGCCAAGGTACAACGGGCGGCGTGGCCATATCTTATTATTAGACGATCGCACAATTACGAGAAAAGACAGAAGAAGACGGACTGTAGATTTCCAAGGTAACAAAGCTTTCGTCAATTAAAATCGGACGAGAATCTCCCTCAGGTCACGTATCTGCCTTACTCGTATTCGTCGCTGTGTTAATCGATGTCCCTTTTTTTCTTTCTGTTTGACATTTTGCGGGGGTTGCTTACCGAGGTTGGCATCTGCTAGTTATTAAATCAATCATTACTGGATTTTTTTTAGATAAGCCAAATATCATAAAATAGAAATATAAAACTTTATTTGGAAAATAAGTAAAGAATTGAAGAAAAAAAGCATAACGAAATCATATACGGCGTAACTCACAATATACAAAATATATATCTATATCAGTCTTTTGGGATATATATATATATATATATATATATATATATATATATATATATATATATATAACATATATATATGTATATATATATATATATATATATATATATATATATATATATATATATATATATATATATATATAATTGAATTAACGATAAGTTAAGTATCGTAAATTGATATATCCTGATTAGGTAAAGCTCAGGACGTTGAGTAGAGCAATCAATTTTAAAGAAGGAAAGATGAAGATAAAAAATTGTATAAAATTACATAAAATTACATAAAATTGATACAAATTTTATTACATCGAAAGTTCATATGCAAGGACTTACACTAATCCTTAAACCATGGTTTCTAAAAGATAAAACTCTTCTCGGCAGAGGATAACATTCGGTAATGTGGTATTTATAATAAATAAATATTACCTAGTTCCATTTCACTTTGAAAATTAAATAAAAATAACAGAGAATTAAAAAAAAAGGCTTGGTGAACACAAAAGAGACATAAAAAATAATAACTCCCTAAATGCACTTTTTTCTCACATTTGGCAACACAATGATCACTATTTTAATTTCGAGCAAGCCGGAATCATTAAATTCATTATAAATAAATCGCAACGCAGACTTCTAGAATCAGCAATTATCATGAACTCAAACACGATTAAACAGCGAAACGGTTTCTATAATTTAGCCCATTTAATCAGCAAAATCATACTAATGGAACAAAACTTGAAGTTAGATCCCGGTTAGCGTGTTTACACCATTTACAAAACTGGTCTTGTAAATATTTGTAAATAATTATAATGATGGTGGTGGTATTATTATTATTATTATTATTATTATTATTATTATTATTATTATTATTATTATTTACTCACTAGGAGTTATCACACTGGTCATCGTCAGTGATCACCCACTGCCAACAACCTGTGGTATTCCCTGGAGTCTGAGTGACAACAAGTCTCCTCAGACTTTCAGTATGCTCCACTTCTTTTCGTTCATCACCGCTGATGACCTTGCGGTATCGCAACAGCCACCTACCACCGATTTCACGGTGATAAGGGCCATTGGTCTCCTCTGGGGCCCGGGTGGCAACAAGCCTCCCCACGGTCCCAGATCTGTCCGCGCTCTTCCAGTGGAGGTCTGGTTTGCGCTTTCCCTCCTCGACCCTCTGTCCGTAATTTTCGTGGTGTCAGCCTATGCATGCGCCTCTCTCTCTCACGGTTGTATTTTCCCCGGTTCTGTTGTCTTGTGCTTCCATGTGTTTGTTCTCCATTCGTTGCTTATGTGGGTTGGTTTCCGCATTCGAGGACATTTCTCAGGATTGTAGCTGTGTTGATCATTACTGTCCTTTGTATGGTCTCAGTTATCCCTTTGATTCCTATTTCTCCTAGTCTTTTCTCCATGTTTTGTGGGACTGTTCTTAGTGCTCCTATAATTAGTGGTGTTATACGTACTTTCTTCATGTTCTATATTTCTTTCAATTCTCTGGCAAGTTCAGTATATTTGCTTCTTTTTTCCGTCTCTTTGATCTTCACTCTGTAGGCCGCTGGAACGGCAAAGTCTACGATTTTGCAGGATTTTTCTTCCTTGTTGATTATTATCATATCCGGTCTCATTGCTGTTATGGGTTTGTCTGTTTGTACATTCATATCCCATATGATTTTGTGTTTTTCGTTTTCTAGTACAGTTTCTGGTTTGTGTTTGTACCGTTTTTTTGCATATTCGAAATTCAGTTGTTTGCACATTTCCCGGTGTACTTCTTTCCCCACGCTGTCATGTCTGTTCTTGTATTCCTTTTGGGCTAGCTTGCTGCATTCACTTATTATATGATTTATCGTTTCGTCTCTTTGTCCACACAATCGGCATTTGCTGTTTTCCTGGGTTTTATCTATCTTTGCTTTAATAAAGTTTGTCCTAATCGCATTGTTCTGTGCGGCCATCAGCAGAGATTCCGTTTCTCTGTTCAAGTGTCCTTTTCTTAGCCATGCCCAGCTGTTCTCATTGGCTTCATCGCTTGTGAGTCTGATTATTATTATTATTATTATTATTATTATTATTATTATTATTATTAGTATTATTATTATTATTATTATTATTATTATTATTATTATTATAATAATAACTAGCGGATCCCGTGTAAATTACACGAAATGATGTTTTCAATACGGGTCCTAATGTAACAAAGCACCCTCTATTTGTTAGTAAGTTACGCTTGCTTTATTATGAGCCCCCCCCCTTCTGGATAAGAGTGAAATAATTGTTTAAATAGTAACTCGTGTACGATGAACACTGCGCATATCTACTAAAATAGGTTGATATGCCATCCGTTCAAAAAAAACAAAAACAAAATAATACTGACCGATACCCTACTTTTTAAGCAGTCAACGTAATTAAATAGACAATGCCATTAAAAACGCCAACATAAAGACAAAAAATAGTTTTAAGTTTTAAGCAACACAAAAAAGTACTTTTTAACAGCTGATAAAAAAAATGTATTATTTCTTCCCCTTCCCCTCGAAATGTAGAATAAAAATATTAGAGGTTGGTTGGGATCGAACTCGGGCCGAAGTAAAAAATACTACCTCGCTAACAATTGCGCCCGAGAGAAACACATGTAAATGTTCCTAAACGCAAGCTAGTTGAATGTTTTTACAAATTTAGGTGCGGCACGCATGCGCATAGCTTCTGCCGGAAGCGTGACACACGAACACACACGCTATCGTATTAATATATAGATAATAATAATAATAATAATAATAATAATAATAATAATAATAATAATAATAATCTGTATTATTTTTAACATATATAATAAAAAATAGATAAATAAAAATAAAGAATAAAAAATAAATAAGTAAAAATCAAACCATTAAAACTGATCCAATTGGTTAATTGCAGGTAGTTGGGTTCCGTGTGAAAAGATATAAAATAAATTTATTTTGGTCGACCATGGTTCGCCCAGGAGATGAACATAAATATGTTTTACATTCTATACATACAGACTATTTCCAAGTAATGTACTTTTGTCTATAACTTTTTTATTTATCTTAAACCAACCTGAGGAAGTCGTTTCTTGATGAAGACGAAACGTTGATGACTTTACTGATAATTTAGTTTATCCTTCTTTCATTCATATATATATATATATATATATATATATATATGTATATAAGCCCTTAAATGTTATATACATCTAAGTCCCCGTCTAGTTGCTGTACACATAACAAGAGACAACTTGAACTCGTAATACACCTTAAGCCACATCTTGGGTGATCCTGTGGGACCTTCTTGATTAGTAAGCAGATTCACCCGGGAAGTTAAACCACTCTCCACCGAGATCAATAATTAACGTATCCGTTAGTATATAAGCACTCTTCTCCGATATACGCTCAGATTGTATCAGTCAATTGCTTAGAATAGGAATTTTATCATCACAATTATTATCAATTTCACAAGAGAGATTATACGAGGAATTTGAAGGAGTTATTACGCTTGTTTCAAATCCATTAAGTTGTATTTTCTTTTAATTTGTGTGATATCTCGGTTTTATTTTACACTTTTATTTGTTAAGTTGAGTTTTTAGGCAGACCCTTCCATTCGAAATATAGTATGTTTTACACAATCCACAAAATAGCATAATTGTCCATTTCTTGTCATTGTAAATATACACTCAATCTGATGTTTATATGCATGTTAATGTGTGAGTTTTCGAAAACAGAGAATCGACTCTCTTTTTCCAAGTTCCTTAACTGAGAAATTAGCCCGTTCTACACGACTGGAGATGTACATGTCTGTTTTGATATGAACTAGACTGGGTCTAATCATGAATGTGTATCTCTTTCTTAATGCAATCGGCCTACATACACACGCATATATATATATATATATATATATATATATATATATATATATATATATATATATATATATATATATAAACTATATATATATATATGTATGTATACATATGAACAATATATATAAACTCTCTCTATATATATATAAACTCTCTCTATATATATATATATATAAACTATATATATATATAAACTATATAAATATATATAAACTCTCTATATATATATATATATAAACTCTATATACATATATATATATATATATATATGAACTATATATATATATATATATATATATATATATAAACTCCCTCTCTATATATATATATATAAACTCTCTCTATATATATATATATATATACAAACTCTCTCTCTATATATATATATATAAACTCTCTCTCTATATATATAAACTCTTTATATATATACATATATAAACTCTCTTTCTCTCTCTATATATATATATAAACTATATATATATATATATATATATACATATATAAACTGTCTCTCTCTCGCCATATATATATATACACACTCTCTCTCAATATATATATATATAAACTCTCTCTCTCTATATATATATATAAACTCTCTCTATATATATATAAACTCTTTATATATATACACATATTAACTATATATATATATATATATATAAACTATATATATATATGTGAACTGTCTCTCTCTCCCCATATATATATATACACCCTCTCTCTCTATATACATATATATAAACTTTCTCTCTATATATAAACTATATATATGAACGATATATATATATATATATATAAACTATATATATATATATAAAACTATATATATATACGCTATATATATAAAAACTCTATATATATATATATAAACTATATATATAAACTGTCTTCTCTCTCTATATATATATAACATCTCTCTATATATATAAACTCTCTCTATATATATAAACTATATATATATATATATAAACTATATATATATCAACTATATATATATATAAAATCTATATATATATATTTATATATAAACTATATATATATAAACTATATATATATATATATAAACTATATATATATATATAAACTATATATATATAAACTATATATATAAACTATATATATATATATATTTATATACAAGCTATATATATAAACTATATATATATATGAACTATATATATATAACTATATATATTACTATATATGTATAGCTATATATGTATAGCTATATATATAACTATGTGTATAACTATATATATATAACTATATATTATAACTATATATATAACTATATATATATATAACTATATATATAAATATATATATTAGTATATATATATATAAATATATATAAGTATATATATAATTATATATATATATAACTATATATAACTATATATATAACTATATATATAACTATATATAACTATATATATAACTGTATATATAACTATATATACATATATAACTATATATATATATATATAACTGTGTATATGTATATAACTATGTGTATATATATAACTATATGTATATATGAGTATATATAACTATATGTATATATATAAAACTACATATAACTATATGTATATATATAACCGTATGTATATATATAATTATATATAGGTATATGTATATATATAACTATATGTATATATAACTATATATATAACTCTATGTATATATAACTATATATATCTATATGTATATATATAACTATATATAACTATATGTATATATATAATATATATAACTATATGTATATATATATATATAATTATAAATACCTATATGTATATATAACTATATATAACTATATGTATATATAACTATATATAACTATATGTATATATGTAACTATATATAATTATATGTATATATATATAACTATATATAACTATATGTATATATATAACTATATATAACTAAATGCATATATATATATATATAACTATATATAACTATATTTATATATTCTTATTTGGACTTGATCCGTGTAACCGGCAAGGATGGTCTTCTTCCATACGGATGAGTGCAGGTTGTATATGGAACACATGTGTATATGCGTCGATTTGAAAAATATTACTTATAAGTATTCAAAGCTCTCGCTAGATGGAGCATTTTAAGTAAGTTTACAACAGGCCGTCATATACAGCGTAATGCAACACTATAGACCGCGCCTATTAAGTGCCCTCGATGGCCTGCTTATGGCAGCTGAGTTTGCAATAAGATGTTAATTTACTCTCCCATTCTTAGACTATGCATGGTGGACACATCGATACGCGCTGCTATTACTTACTTGAATATGTCTTTCGTATTGGGGTTCGAACCGTGTGACCGGCAGTGATTGTCTCCTCCCACACTGATGACTTATTTAAAAAGCAATATTCATAATTATATATATATATATATATATATATATATAGCTAACAAACTACTTTAATAGGTTCATATTAAGTCGACACTTATACCACTTATGGCAAACATGCGACTGGTTCCACGTCTCAAAACTTGTTTAATAAGAAAATGCTAATGCTAATATATCATTGTGATTTAAGAAATCACATTGAAACTTATTCCGAACCGACTGGATAAACTCATTTTATATATGGACTCTACTAATTAATCTGTTTTGCAGTAACATAAATACAGTTTTCTGTAAAACTACATATCCAATACAAGGATAGCTTTTAGGCTCCTGAAAGTCATACTAGATTTGTCCGCTGTGGCGTAACGGATATAAGTGCTACGTAATAATTAGTTCTCAGTGACACTCTATTGGAGCTTGAAGGTTCAGTCCCCAGTGCGGGCATTACTAAGAATAAACTTACGAATTACTTAAGACGTCTACCCTATCATTGCTTACGGAATTGGAGCGTGGATTAAATGCAAATTCCGTACAGATTCCCGAGTTCGACAAGATGCACTTGAAGAAGGTCGGAAGTTACATCAGCCGAAACGTTTTGAAAATAACCGCCAAGATTAGAAAATTTCTCCGAATAATCCAAATAATACAAATTATCAATCCTTTTATGAAAAATTCTGAAACATACAGATTGAAAAATATATAATATTAATTTGTTATTTAAAATATTTTTTGTCAATTTTTAATTTGCTAAGAAAGCGAATTGCTTTATTGACCGCTGACCAGTGCAGAAACATCGATAATCGATATTTAAAATAAAAATAAACTACTTTATGAATATCTGCATGGTAGTAGTCAAATCTTAAATTTCCAAACATTTTCTTTGAAAATATTGGAATACCTCCTGTAGAAACAAACTTGAATAACAGCTTTTTCTTCTTGTTGTTCTTGTTTTGTTTTTTTTTGTTTTTTTGTTTTTTTTTTGGGGGGGGGGTTGTTTTATTATTATTATTTAATAGCGGATTACTCTTGACCAAAAAATCCTGCTGATCAATATTTCGCAATAAAGGTTCCAATCTTATAATTCTTTCCTTTTTGGGGAAAATCTGCTAACTCATCAATTTCCACATTTCCGCACAGAATTATCAGTTTCATTTGTTTTTCTTAGCTTTAATATTAGATTTGCCATGGAACCGAATCGCAAATAATCAAATGAAAAATGTATTTCATAAACAACAGTGTGGTAATTTATTTTAGAGAACACCGTCTCTCTGTATCTGTTGTGGTCTTGTTAGGGGCAAGAATTGCATGACAACACTATAGAGATCTGTTAAACAAATATATTAGCAAAGACCAGTAGTACAAACATATACAAATGAAAAGGGTTACTGAGCGAAACTGTTTGGTCCGACCGTCAGGGCTGTCTGCTTGAAAATCGAGTTCTCATAAGGAAAGTACATGCTGCTACTTATAGCTGGGAGAGGTCATGCGTGCGTGGATAAATTATCATAACCCCCTCTAAAGTATTAACGAAGCAGGCGTCTCAATATATGTTTCTTCTGATTTAGCAATGATAAGAACCTGTTCAACCAGCGATTTCCAATGGGTAATAGCGCCATATCTGAGCATCCAAACTGCTCGGCCTGTTATTCACAGGCAATATGAATGTGAACAAATGCATAGAAGACATCGCCAAGACTGTTGCAATGAAGATGGGCTGCATCTACCGTGCTAGAAAACTTCTCATACACACTAATACCTCTATCTCTACAAAACCACAATTCCCCATGCGTACAGTATTGTTTTAACCTCATGGCTGGAGACTAAACAACTGGTATTTTCATATTAGACAGGGTCCAAAAATGTGTATCCAATCTAATAGTTCTCACACACTGTCAACAAATCTACAACGCCTGTCCCATCGCCGGAATTTTGCATTCATGTGCTTGTTTTACAAGTACTTCGCGGCACTAGAGCTCCCTCGACGTAAATACCTCCAACAACCCGACAATCAGCAACACCTCACTCCTTCACTGTAGAGGTCCCTTGATGCCAGAAAGCTTTCTACTCCAATATTTTATTCCATCGAACGGCTAACCGTTGGAATTTCTTCTTATTATCTGCTTCTCTGACTACACTAACGGGTAGAACATGTGAACAAACATCTCGTTGCACGACTTCCTACTTAGGATATACCTTTGGGTAGGGTCTATAATTCGCAGTTCCACCTGACGTATCAGTGGCAATGTGTCTTGTTTGCGGTGAAGAAATGTAAAAAAAACGGTGATAACATAGTTTAGATTTGTTGCATTACCCGTTCTTTCAGGGTACCCGGTAAGGTCCAACAAGAATGACAAAGAACAGAACAAATATGAAAACACTTTGGTTTTTTTTATTTGCCATTACCGGATGGTTTACGCCGGCTACGCACACATATTAAACAATCTTTTGACATACTTTTGTCTCATTAAAGTTTTTTTCTTGCTGAGGTCACAGACTTGGTTTACACTAGAAACTCGTTTGTATATACATCCGATTGGAAAGCAATTTGCTCTGCATTGTCTATCCGAGCGTGAACTGAAGCAATTGTTCTACAAGCACTTTGGTAAAGTACAAGTCAGGGGATTCCTTCATGGTACCAACTTGCGTATCTGCCGCATTTTTAGTCAGCGAACACAAAAGTCTAACAGCAAGACGGGCTTGGGTGGCATAGCCAATAAAGCTTTTTAAAGGTGCCATAAATATCGGTAAACTCTCATTCTTCCGGTACATCGATACTCCGATCACCAAACGTTTCGGCTCTTCGCGTTTTTTTAAACCGTCGTTGTTCAAGTCCCTTTTGCACTGCGGAACCTTCTCCGTTTTAACAGTTATCAAGTCGCCTTTATTTCTTTCTCGACGTCCCACCCACAATGGACTCGTCCACGATTCATTTTTGTCACTCTTCATTATCTTACAGATTTACTCATGATAATAATTATACTGTTTACAATTCTTAATAAATTACATTTTCATTAATAATAGTAAATTTTCACAGAGTTTATCTTTTGTGATGGATGTTCAGATATCCGCATGTAAATATTTTTTGCAATGTGTTTGATAAACATCTTCTAGTTTATTGTCCATATTTTTTTCTCTTTTTATTACTTATTACTATTATTACTTATTATTTTTATTACTTATTATTTATTATTTTATACTTTATGATAACGGTTCTCTATGCAAAGCCAATGTAAGTGAATCACCCAGTTTACTAAACTTCTCTAATCGAATGAATCTAGCTACCGGAACAGTTTACCTTGTTGACTAGTATATATATATATATATATATATATATATATATATATATATATATATATATATATATATATATATATATATATATAGTAAGCAATGAAAATATATATGGCAATCAAGCTACACAGAGGCTCCCGTGTTTCATCCCCAGGGGAGTCGTCAGGCTAAATGCATGGAGTTATTTTTGTCAGGTGTTTTTATATACATGGCTTGCTAGTTAACCAATCAGATTCTTTGTTGTTCTCTCAGCCAATCGTTGGGCTTCCCGCGAACAAAGGCTTTGTTGGTGACGCTCCTATGTCAATCCTATTGTTTGTTAACAATGGAGTTTCCTATATCCTGTTTCCTTTTTTTTGTCAATACAGTAGGCGAATTTATTTTAACACGTGATTTCTTGTATTTCTATTTTAGGTTTTAAATTTTAACTTGTTCAGTTTTTTATTTATTTATTTATTTATTTTATTTATTTATTTATTTATTATTATTTTTTTTTGATTTAATTTATTATATATCATCCTAAGGTAAATTTATTTCTGTGTAAACAGCCGTTTGCTATTTCGCTTCTAGAGTTTAATAGGTTTTGGGGATCTTTAAAATTTAGGATTTCATATTTTTCATTAAGGTATAATCTACACGGGTCGTCTAAGTTTCTACATGTACTGGCCTGTCTTACTATTTTCCATTCAATTATCGGTGAGTGTCCATTTTCTTTGAGTTCCCAATCTCCCTATAATATTTTATGTGGATACATGAAGTACTAATATATATATATATATATATATATATATATATATATATATATATATATATATATATATATATATATATATATATATATTTACTCGGCTGTTTTAC
>OY744536.1:3861517-3866517 GCA_963556195.1 Sepiola atlantica | reverse complement strand
TGTTATAGTATATTTTTCTTATAGTCTTCTTGTCTTACCGGATTCAAGGACACTTATACATCATGTCTGGTGGTGGGGTAAACAACTAAGTTCTGTTACTTGAGATAAAATCACTAAAAAAAAGTGCACCATTCCTCGTATGAGCTAGTGTATAGTCGTGTTAAAGGGGATCTTATGTATGCTTAGAATACTATTTTATTTTCATATCTGGCCAGAGTGTACTAGTAGGGTTAAGTATCCTCATGTCAAGTTGTTCTGACAACCCCTTGTAGACACTCGAGGATGGTGTCTAGTAGGTAATGCAAACTCTCCTGTCTAGTAGGTAATTAAAACTCTATTAGATATATATCTGCCTATGTGCGCAGACAAAAACTATCTATTTTTTATGGCAACACGTTTGAACAGACTTGATTTAATGGTGGTCTCACTGTTGGTCTATTTACCGGCGTATTACCTGAAATACAATGACGTAAACGGGCCTATAAAACAATCAGATCCTGTTTAAATCCGGTGTCACTTGCGATATCGATCTCTGCAAAAGGCTTTCAATGGCAATCGCTATATTTCACGGAAACTCTCTCTCTCTCTCTCTTTCTCTCTCTCTCTCTCTCTCTCTCTCTTTTATATGTTGTCTTTTTACATTATTTCGTTTTTGGTTATTAAATGTTACGCGGCGTTTATGGTTGTTTTTGTATCATCAACGACTTTATAACGTCCCTTCTTTCGTGTCACCAGGCAATATAAAACTGACGACCTTCCAATGGTTGATTGCGATCTTTTGCAAGGCTTGCACACTGACATCAATAAAAGATAGCATCGAGAAAATAATAATAATAATAAGAAGAAGAAGAATATCACACGAGTCCAAGTGAATTGAAGCTAAAAAATCACATAAACTGACTGAACCAAAAACACATACACAAAATGGTTATTAAGGAAGATGGCAAAACCGAAAAGGGAGGGCACCGACGTAATATCAACTGGAAGGATATGTTGGATAATGCCCCTATGGGAATTGACGTATCTGTTGGAAATTGTTGGTTTTACTTGCGCGAATTAATGCGGGTGGCTCCGTGCAGTCGAGTGCAGAATGGGGCCTGTTCTAACAGTCGGAGCTCACAGACGTGACAGGGTCACCGCGTGACGAGACCCTAGATCAAGGGTCAATGTGCACCTGCGAGAGGCTCTGTGACGTCACGGGCCTTTGCGTGGGAAACAGAGGGATCTGTGACGTCACTCGTTCTTCGCGAGAAGCGAGTTTTAGCAGTCTGGGTTTTGGAGGCGTACCTATCAGACGTGATTTTTACCATGTAGCTGCAACTTATATAAGGGAAATATTTCCCTAAGAAAATACAGGCGAACGATCTCTTCCCCCCTCCACGAATGGTTAAGAATTAATTGATAAGTAATTACAAAAGCAGTAATGTGCTCTCTCTCTCTCTCTCTCTCGACGTTGGTGAATATCTCCAAGCCGATAGATAACTAACGCGTGTAATAAAAGGAATTAAAAGTTAAAAGGATTTTTTGTCTTTGGAGTCGGTTATGAAGTTTTTGTTGCAGACAAGGGACGGCGAGGTTTCGGCAGAAAGAAAGAAGAAAAAATTCAACCACTAGACGGCACGCCCCTCCACGCGACGAGGAAAGGAGAGAGGGTACGAGAAATTTAAAGGTATGCAAACTATATGATTTGTTATGTTAAAAAGATGACAAGTGTTTAAACGGGAACTGCCACGGCCCGTTCCGTGAAGAGTGTACAAAACGAGAAAAGCCGTGGCCCTAAGTAAGGGTTTGCAACAGATGTAGAGAGTATTGGAACTTTAAAGTGGCTTATTTCCACTCGAAGGATGTAGAGAGTACTGGAACTATATTTCCACTGAAATTCCAGAGAAAACTAACGGTCGTTGTCAGTTAGAAATCAATAGTAAACGGATGTTGCGATAATCATTTGTAGTGGCTATCGAAAAAGAGGATAGTACTGCTTATCTGAGAAGACTTTTTGCCATCCAGATTCCAGACAACAACATTGCCAGCGAGAAATCACTGATAATTACTTGTGTGAAAGCACTCAGTGAGTTAATAATAATAATAATAATAATAATAATAATAATAATAATAATAATAATAATAATAATAATAACAATAATAATAATAATAATAATAATAATAATAATAATAATAATAAATTAATAAACTGTCCTTCACCATAAAAACATCAGCCTCGGCTAATACTACGCGAAATAGTCTAGAACGGTTAAGAAACATTGACTGAGGAGGGAGAGAACTAGCATGACCTTCACTGGAAGGGTGCGGAGAGTACTGCGAGGTTGGGGAGGCGTATTGCAACTGAAATCTCAAAGAAGACCAATGGTTGTTGCCAGCGAGAAGTCAATGTAAAGCGGCTGTTGCGATAACGCAAAATCATTTGCAATGGTTATCGACATAATAATAATAATAATAATAATAATAATAATAATAATAATAATAATAATAATAATAATAATAATAACTTGTTTTGTTCTATTTATTTATATTGATAAAAAATAAACTGAATTATATAGCAGAAACCTAATAAAAGTAATAGACACTTTGATAGCAGCGCAGATAAAATACTCGGGACTCTTCATTAACTGGGTACGAGAAAACCCTCAGAACAGTGATCAAAGAACCAGGAAAGGAATGTCTATACACAAGGCACAATTCCGAACGATGATGCAGACTGACGATGTAAAACGGAAAGAAAAAGGAAGAAGACTCGTAAATATTACCAATTTCGTAAACGGTGAAACTAAACAACTAGGGAATGACATACGATAAAATGCATCGCAACTAAAGACTATAACAATGCGAAATCTACAAAAAAAACCTGTAAAACGAAGACACGAAATAGGTGGAAACAAACATGAAAATGGCCAGCACTTTTATGTCTAATCTATCAGATGAGATTGATGAATTGAGCACAAAAACACATGGAGATACTTTCTAAAAAGTCACTTGGAAATAGGAACAGGATTGATATTGTCATGGGTTATACACAACACAATTGAAATCACTTCTATAGAAGCAAAGTTTGACAACAGCAGGTAAAAGGGCTATTTGAACAAAAATAAAAATAAAAATCATAATCTGTATTTTTTAATATTTGGATTACTGTTCTCATCTAAGATGTTATCTTTACAACGTTTCGACGTCTCGTCGAACTCTGGAAATTGTATGTCGAACTCTGGAATTTATACGGAATTTCGGACGCAACCCTTTATTTATCCCATGGGGTATAGCTTTCGCGTTTTGTCAACAACGATTCAATGTGTAAAGTAATAATCAATTCTAAGTGATAGTCTTCTGAGGGTGGAAGGTTCGATCCTCAATACGGGCGTTGTTAAAATACAATTACGAATTACTTAAGACGTCTACTCAGTAATAGCTGACGATACGAGAGCAAATTACCCTGTTGGTTAAAGAAAACGTTCGATTCGAAAGTTCGTACAGATTCCTGAGTTGGATATACTAATTCTCGAGTCAGACGAGACACACCTTAAGAACGTTGGAGGATACATCGGCAGAAATATATTGTGAAATAATCCAAATGATACAAATAAGCAAGCCTCGCCTAATAAAATTCCAAATATAAAACTCGTAATGTTTATTAATGCAGTAAGGTGTCCTAAAATGAATATAACGAGTTAGGGATGTATTCCACTAAGAACAGTGCAAACGATTAAAACTTTAACGCAGTAAAAAATAATATTAACAAAACCGGAAGTAATATTGAAAAATGGAAGTCATATAATTTTATGGAACTTTGAAATATAAACAGACTATCTCGTGCAATTAAGAAGACTAGACATGAAAAAATATATATTAAGTAGTAAACTTAAGGAGAGTAGAAAGTTTACCCTGGGTTTACTTTCGACAGTCTCGTAACTCTCGCCTCCTTTATTTTGTCCTTTAATCCTTACATACTATGAGCGATGTTTTTTTATAAAGGGGGAAGCAGTGCTGTTTTTTGGTCAGAATATATCCATCTAACACTTATCGTTGGCTAATCTTTGACATTGAAGTAGTATTTTTAGTTATTTACATCAATTGGCTTCATGCTTTGTCTGGACCGACTTCCATAAAAAATTCTTATTAAATTATCATCATGTCAATTTCCTGGTTTATTTACTTATTTGTTTGCTCCTCTTCACATAAATCTATAGGAGAGTAGAAAGTGGACCACGAATTTACTTTAGACAGCCCCGTTATTCTCGCTTCCCTTATTTTGTCCTTTAGTTCTCACATTCTATGAGCGATGTTTCTGATAAATGGGGAATAATTGCTGTTCTCTCGGTCGGAATTCATCTAACACTTATAGTCGGCTAGTTTTTTACTTTGAAGTGGTATTTCTTTAGCTCCGTACATGGGAGGTGACGGTGGTTAAGTAGATAACGACACGGACTGAACACATGGGTGTTCAAAGTTCGAATCCAGTCAGTTTCACACTACCACTTTCACTTAGGGATGTTGGTAACCTTCTCGTGGTCCTTCCGGTAAGTACCCGAGAAAAGATTTCTAAACTGGAAAAACATCGGGGAAACTAATGCCAATACCAGAATCATCTGATTCACACGAAAGAAGAAGAAGCTCCTTACATCAAGTGGATTTATGCCTTGTTTGAGGCGATTTGCATAAAATAACATTCAAAAAAAGAATAACACTTCAACGTCCTAAACGATCATAAGATGAAGTTGAAAGACTCGAAAGAACTTCAAAAATATCTGGAACAAAGGAGTAAAAGAAAGTGGACATGAAAACTATGATAGTATCAATAATAATAGAAACCTTGGAAAGAGTAACGAAGAAGTTGGACATGACAACTATGATAGTATAAATAATAATATAAACCTTGGAAAGAGTCACGAATAGAACAGAGTGAAATTACTATAAGAAATGTGACTCACATGTAAGATTGACATTAAAATTTAAGTACTACTGAAACCAAGCCGATATATTAAACCATA
>OY744536.1:3689017-3856517 GCA_963556195.1 Sepiola atlantica | reverse complement strand
ATTGAACATTACCAATAAGATTGCCAAATTATAGCCTCATATATAATCGAAGATTACCAAAATAATTAGCAAATGATAGACTCACAGATAATCGAAGATTAGCAAAAATATTACAAAATGATAGCCTCGCATATCATTACAGATTACCAAAACAATTACTAAATTATAGCCTCACAGATCATCAAATATTACCAAACTTATTACCAAATTATAGCCTCATATATCATCGAAGATTAGCAAAATAATTAGCAAATGATAGCCTCACAGATCATCGAAGATTTGCAAAAAGATTACAAAATGATAGCCTCGCATATCATTACAGATTACCAAAACAATTACTAAATTATAGCCTCACAGATCATCAAATATTACCAAACTTATTACCAAATTATAGCCTCATATATCATCGAAGATTAGCAAAATAATCAGCAAATGATAGCCTCACAGATCATCGAAGATTTGCAAAAAGATTCCAAAATAATAGCCTCGCATATCATTACAGATTACCAAAACAATTACTAAATTATAGCCTCACAGATCATCAAATATTACCAAACTTATTACCAAATTATAGCCTCATATATCATCGAAGATTAGCAAAAGGTTACCAAACTATAGCCTCACATATCATCGAAGAAACCCATCAATGTTTAACAGTTGAAATAATGCAGTCCAGTGTTGTTGCCTTGAAAAGGTCGAACACAAATAAGACAACAAGAAGTTTTTTACCAAGAGTATGTATTTACGGAAAGTACATAAGTGATATGTCAGAGATTGTTGTCGCATTAGTTATAGCAACTCTCGTGTATCTGTCTGTTTGAAGCAGAAACTATTCATGATTTTAGGTAGAGCCTATGTAGTGACGTAATAGAGAAGATTACCATAGCATCCATATAAAATGTTTCTTACACATATTATGTTCTTTTTATACTGTTGACTTGTATGGTAGGACAAACATATGAAAAGTAGCTGGGCGTGTAATAGAGAGAGAGAGAGAGAGAGAGAGAGAGAGAGAGAGAGAGAGAGAGAGAGAGAGAGCAATATTTTCTAACACATTAAATATGTTAACGCGACTATGGGTTTCCGTAATGAACTGCTGAGAAATAGACACGCAGGACAAACGTTGATAGTAAAACAAATGCGGACATTTTTCTCCGATAATTCTGTTGATTTGGGACTTAGTAAAACACCGTATAGTAGTAATGGGACCATTCTAATATTTTTCCTGATTGCGATACAATTACTGATTTAGTTCTTAATTCCCGATTCCGATACAATTACCGATTCCGATTCTAAAATCGCCTAAAAAGTAGAATTTAATTGAGGAGGAGTTATTTAGCGGAGAGTACTCATCTAATTTTAAATGTAGATAAAAGTTCTTTTTTATTTGACAACATTCTTAACATTTTCTTTTTATGTATTGTATCCAATATTTTGATAAAACTCATTGTGAAATTTTCATCTACATTTTTCACTTGTGCTATATTTTCTTATTTATCAACTCGTGCTATTTTTACATGCGCCATTTTTCCAGTGCCACTTTTAGCTAAATTCCTAATGATCTATACATTTTATTTTTACTGGTAGTTTAGAATCTATAAATATTTCTAATGTATCATTAGTATCAACAATAGAAATGTAAGTTTAAAACCAACAATAGAAATATTAAATAATTGTTTTGGGAATCGGAAATTAGGCTCAATTTTTTTTAAATTCCGATACCGATTCCGATATCCCAACAAGTTCCGATTTTTTCGATTTCCGATTCTGATTCCGATTAATCGTCCCAACACTACTGTATAGTCGTATACTAGGTTAGTGGTCGGAAGTAAGGTAAAAGGCGACTTGTCCGACAAAATAACATTATTAAACTGGTCTAGAACATTATTCTGAATTTTTGTACCCCAATACCGCATTGCAACGTTTGTTTTTTAAAGTAATGATAACCTAAGTGTAGCCCTACAATGACACTCCACTTCGTGTAGCTCCTGGTGAACAATATTTGTAAGAAAATGGTGTCATGGTACTGTAATTATGCTCTGCAGTCATTTTGGAAGCGATACTTTTGCTATTGTTTCGAAAGATTCGTTTAAAATTTTGGCGGTGCATATCTGATAGCTTTCGTTGTCTTTCGGAGTATTATTTCAAAAATGCGTTTTTAAATTTTTTTTTAAAGGCCATTTTTACCTTCGTGACAGTATTTCTTCATACATAAACTTTTCGCTTGATTTTGTTACGCAACTTACAGCGATACAAGCACCAACAAGTTTACATCTTTAAAAGTCCGAGAGATTTGTCATTTTAATGAATTTCAATTATATTTTCCTTATGATGGCGGAAAATAAAAACAGCATTTTTAGAAAAAAAATATTACGCAACACTTATAATAGATAAAAACATAAAAAATGATCAACTTATTGACGGTTTCATACATGATGCAACCTTCGAATCTTCGTACATACTGTTGTATTATTCAAAGTGAGTACAATTAACGAGGTGGTAATTTATGTAGAAGAGGAATAGCTAACGTTATATTATTCTGAGTGAATGAAAGGTGTATTGTCATAGAGTATACAATAAAGCAGAGGCATACTTTAATGAGGAAGCAAAGATTAATGTTCAGTGCAGTGCTATTAAATATAAAGTTTTCCTTGACGAAGTCCACATAGAAAAAAGAGGTTAATGTATTCTATTACGATACTATATATTAGTGTTTTGATGGTTTAATCAGAATCGGGAATCAGAAAAAATCTGAACATTTTAGAGTATCAGTATCGGTATCGGAATCGAGAGAATATCCGATTCCTGAAACGATTCATTTTATTTTCTTCTTATTAATTTTTCATTGCTGGTACTAATGATGAAATGATAAATATTAATTGTTTTTAAACTAAAAAATCTATAGATAATAATAACATCAAAAGACGATGCATATTTATTTTACTTTAGTAAAAAAGAAAATGAAATTTTGCATAAATTAAATTAAAAGTAAAATATAAAAAATATGTGTTTTAATTGATTATATCGTGAGCTTTTTTCCGGTGATCCCTCGACATCGGCAAACCTTGGGAAAGGTAGCCAAAAAGTGTTTAAAAAAAACTTTTAACATTTTCAAAGGTTTGATGTGAAGTTTAATTAGGTATAACATAATTAGTGAAGTTACAGATTTTAACGGCTCTGTGCAAGAACACACTTTGGCGTCGGTTCTTTTTTGATTTTGAATGTGTATGTCTAAACTAATTGTAAAGCAAAACTTCTAAAAATAAAAAAAGGTTGATAAGGATTGAGATAGAAGGCAATAAAATTAAAGACTAATAAGAAAAATGGTTCTTGGTTATTAAAACTGTTTGACAGTCTATTTGTTACATTTTTCTGTCATTGACAAGATATAAGTACACTCTTATACGCAGGGGGGGGGCGAGAAATACAAATAATTGCGCGTAGATATCTCAGTTACAGTTTCTGAAATAGCAGGTGACGTTCTTGTATTGGGTAGGATGCTCGATCTCCAGCGAAAAAAACTAACAATAAGAAAATTGAAAAAGAAGCGAGAAACTACATGAAAGACAGTGAAAATATGCTAACATGAAAATGTAACTGTTTTTCTAAAATATTTTAAAGAAATTTAAAATGTGTTTTATGAATTCAAATATAATTACTAACATGTTTGTTTAATACATTTTTTCATATAGTCTTATATTTTAATGTAATGTGAAAGTTTAAATTGTTTTCTATTAGATTATTTTACTATATGAGTATTATTATTATTATTATTATTATTATTATTATTATTATTATTATTATTAATAATAATAATAATAATAATAATAATAATAATAATAATAATAATAATAATAATAATAATAATAATAACAATAATAATATTGCAGATTAACGCCTTCAGCTAAATCACTCTACCTCCCTAAACATGAGATTTTACATTTTTAGGCGATTACGTATGAACACATTTAAAAACGTGGCGGGAAGAATCAATTATTACAGAATTTAGAGTGAGAAATCAGTTTAACATGTGAATTTAACGTAAAATGATCCCCTATTTTCGGTTTATTGTAGCGTTTTAGGGCATTAACGAAAAAATTTCCCCGGGAGATAAATTCTGTACGTTTTATTTGGAAAAGGGTAATTTTTAAGCGATTACGTGTAGTTTTATAATCTAACTACTCGGACTCAGGGTTACTGGTAAAATATTTAATGAACAGCCATAAAAATACAGATTTGCCTGGAAATTAGAATCATTTTACGTTCAATTTATATACAAAACTTATCCCCCACTCTAAATTCTGAAATAATTGTCTTTGTTTTTTTTTCTCTGTTTTCTGCCAAGTGTTTCAAGGGTTTCACCCGTAATTGGTTAGAGAAAATATAATTTCATTCAAGGTTTTAGTTAAAAGTGTTATTGAATACAAGTTTTTTTTTATTGACTTGTCTCTCCAAGAAGGAAGAGATGGATACAAAGTCATTTTTTATATAGAGAATCCAGCGCTCCAAAACGGTGCAATCTGGATTAGTACAAAAATAAAAATGTCTCAGGCTAGAAGGATTGTTGTTCACTGACCTAAGACAGAAAAGATAAAGTGTAGTATACGAACAAATACCATACTTTGAATTATTTATTTGCTAAAACAATATAATATATATTTTGACAAATTAGGCACAAAAATGTTGTTTTTGTTAAAATTTTGTGTGCAATGAAAATTCACGGCAAAAACAAAAATGAAAAAAGATGTGTTTTTTTTAAAAATTATAATTAAACCTAAACTGTGTTCAATAAGTAACATTTGTATTGTGTACGCTTTATTTTCTAAATTTTTCTGTAATTCTTTGTTAAATAATACGCCCTAAATAGTTATGTTCGTAAAACGAAAACGTGAACAAAAACACTTTTTTCATAGTGTTTTATTTAACTAAGAGATTTTTTAAAATTTCTTTTCAAACAAATATCTTTAAATTTTAGCATTACAATCTAGCTTATCTTCCCTTTGAAAATTCATTTAGCACGAAATTGTTTCTACTTCAAAATGAAAATAAAACCATTCATCATTTAATTATTAATAATGATTTTTTTTTAATCCAAGAAAGATATTCTATATAATATGGCCGAAAACTATTAATAAATTGTTTGTTAATTATAAACGTATTCAGTGTCAGTGTTCTAAAAGTCCATGTAAAAATATCTGGCCAAAATATCTACAGTGTTGAGAAAAAATATCGGATTGGTCAAATTTTTTTAGGTAAAATTATTCTCCGGCGGCAGATTCGTCGGAAAGGCCCTTATAAGATGACTAAAATACAAAAACTCTCATCACACGAAAGCAAAATGATTTATCTGAAAGTGTTATGATGTGTATTGTTTTTCGTAAATTATCGGTGAAATACAAAAATATTAACATATCTGCTCTTTATTGACATAAACACATTTTTTAGTTGATTTTTTAAAGATAACTTTGTTATATTCACATTTTTACAGTGTTGGTCTTTTCAGGAAAAAATGTGCGATAAAGAAACGCTCATAATATCGCTATTTTTTTATATAAACGACCTTAAATCGACACTATTTAATTAACCTTTCTGATAGGTTGATCCATAGTTGCGCAGGGGATCACTTTATATTTTGTGACTGTGTTCTTTAAGCCGCTTTCGTTATTGGAATCGGACTCAGTAAGTGTATCGGAATCGGGAATTTAGAGCAGACTCAGTAATTGTCCCATCATAACTACATATGCTATGATGTAACGTGTTTTCATTATTTTATCAAAACGTGTTTATATATAAGTGTCAATGTCTTTGTCTTATATATATATATATATATATATATATATATATATATATATATATATATATATATTAAATATATATATTTATTTTTATCTACATAGTATACGTTTCATTGTTACGGGAATAGTCAGTGTAGAGAAGACTTATTGACACCGGTCGCCGTACCCAACCCCGAAACACGAGCCATGTTTACAACTCAAATTCCGACGTCTCAGCCCACACGTCCGTTGTCAACAACTCGGTAAATCAGCGAGAGAGTAATCATATTGAAAGGCAATCGTCGTAAAATGTTCTACTATTAAAAGTAACATAAACTGAAGTAACGACTACAGCTGTGTTAATACTACTCACTACAGATCCCAGCCTAGATTTTGAGGGCGACAAATAATTAATTATGAATATTTTTGTTGTATCTACATACGTATAGGTATTATTCTCACGGTAATCGTAAGTGTAGAGAAGAATTATTCACACCAGTCACCGGACTTGAACCCAGGAACACAAGTCATGTTCATATATATATATATATATATATATATATATATATATATATATATATATATATATATATATATATATATTGTTGAATATAATAGACAACTCGTGTCTAGATATCCTTTGGTAGATCCTTTCAATAGTCCGAATTATATTAGTTTTGGAGGGGAATTGGCTGATGAATTTGCCATGATTTGTATCAGTCTTCCAAGTACTTTCAGACCAATATGGGTCCATCTTCGGGAGGAATGAGGTTAATCAGTCTAGACCATGTGTAGTATTTATAGAAGACAGATGCAAATTATGGCAAATTCATCAGCCAATTCCCATCCGAAACTAAGATCCTAATTCGGACTATTGAAAGGATCTACTAAAGGATATCTAGACACGAGTTGTCTATTATATTCAACAATACTTGCCTGAAAGAGAACATGCTGCCTAGATATACATATATATATATATATATATATATATATATATATATATATATATATATATATATATAAACCGTATTTTCTAGTTACATCATTTATATCCCTCTCTGACTCTCGCTATGTTTCTATATCATTCGTGTTTATTTTCAGCTTGTTTACATTACTTAATTTAACAAAACAAAAAATATTTAACAGAACATAGCATAGTGTGTATGGTGTCCAAAAACACAATAACAAAGTGTGTACCTCTCTCGATATAATAACGAAACGCACAATGGCAGATTATATTAAAGAACGTACATTAACGCACTCGAACAGCTAGAAGCTAGAATTCCTTTTTTCTAAGTAGTGCTTTTTCTGGCTAATGTGTCAAATTATGTGGCCATTTCTGTTGGAAAACCTTTTCACGCCTTCGGGGATCCTAGTTGAGTTCGGGAATGAAGATGGGTTTGCTATTTTTCTCTGTTTGCAAATTGTTGGAAAAAAATAAATAATCGATACACATCCCTTTTTCATAGTTGACAGATTTTAAGAACAGGATTAACTTTACCCAAATTATTCTTTTCTTAGCGAGAGGATCAGTTTGCTATTATATATTTATTATTAAATTACACATATATCAGAACAGTTATTACCTGTTGACGCGCCAATGTTTAATGAATATCAATATGATTTGGTTTAATTAATGCTGAAAAATAATACCTATTGTAAGGCTAATCAAATCATATTGAATCATAATTGAATCATGTAATAATTTTATTTTTCCTTCATAACTGTTATCAACAAGTGTTATGGTATTCTTGTGTAGGAGTTTAACTTCAAATCATATTTTACTGCATCTCTTATGGTCTTGTTGTCTATCTCAAGTTCAATTGCCATTTTCCTCGTGGATTTGGTTGGATTCCTTAGGATTTTTGATTTAACAAAATCTTCCCATTTGTGGAACACATTGTCACTGGACTGATTTCCGGCATACTTGAACATGGTCGTCTTCAAGTCCAATGTTAAGAACTACTTGTCGAGTAAGCAAATTTTATCTATTTCCTTCGTCGTTTTCAATCGTCTCATAGTATTGTTAATCATACAAATGATAATCTCATGAACTCTTATCCTCCGGTGACGTTTTGACTCAGTAAATGGTGACTAATTCGTATAAAATCGCGAGGCATTGAAAATATAAATTCGGGTGAGAAGTAATAGCGAGGCGATACCGATTCTATAGACCTCGATACTTGCTATTACAATAATCACAGATCGTAAATCAAACTGATCTAATCTTTAGATTAATTTGAAATTATTATTTGATTATTATTTTTATGTAGCACTCTATACAAAATTGGCAGTGTGATCCCTTTTATCTTATATACTAAGTCGATTTAGATGGTCCCCTCTGCTATTGCTCGCTATAGCTCCTCGCCAAATGCTACATATTAAAATCTTCTTAAAATATGCAATTTGCGCCAATTGTTGTTCCCTGTTTTCAAAAAATAAATTCAGTTTTACTCAGCTTGAGCACTTTTAAAATAAACAGTTTCTATTTATTTGCTGATGTATAAGAGATACAGAGCCAGTATGAGTAAGTAACCCCGCATATCTACAGTATTAAGTCCTTATATTCCAACCCATGAAACTGTTAAGAATTGCGGATGAAATCTAATCAGGCTCACCTTTTTTGGATTACACCGCGTACAAGCTCACGTCGTGTCAATCAACACATTGACTAGCGATAACACTGCTGGTAAAAAGTCGTTTACAAATTATGAATCATACACAACCTCAAAAACCTACTTTCACATAGTGTTCTTAAAAAAATACATCGAATTATTTACAATATTTGAAGCAGGGATTAAAAGATGATGCTTTACCAATTAGTTTATTGAAAGTCATATGAATTTATATGACGCAAGAACATTTTCATAATAGAAAATATTTTCATTCTGTGTCCTTCTTTCTCAATAACTTCCTTCACATATATATCAAAACATGCACAAGTGTTCCTAAAATATTCGCGAGACAACTTCTCCCATTTTTCTTTAATAGTCTCTTTAACAAAGATAGCATTGATGTGTATTGTTCCAAAACGCTAGAAATAGCATACTTCACAGGGTTAAAATCATTGCTAGAAGGCGGCTATAACCATGATACACTTAAATTGCTAAAGTTGGATTTGCAGAAATCTTGATTTTCTAGTTGTGTGAGCTGGAGTACTATCATACGATCAGACATAATTGTCATCTCGATAATTTGCATTAAGTCATGCCAACACTTGGTATCGCACAGTGTTGTAGTAAGTATTAACATTGAGCTTTTCATCAGTTTTGCAGAATTTTATAGGCATTTTGTTTCCACCTAAAGCCACAATATCAAAAGGCATAATTTGGCCAAGATGTTTTGTTCTGAATGTCCGTTGAACCTCAGCTATAAATTTTGTGAGAGATCTGTCATTTCTGCAGTTCAGAACAGCATCGATAGTGAAGATCGTTTGATTGAATACCTTTTTCTTGAATCATGTAATAATTTTATTTTTCCTTCATAACTGTTATCAACAAGTGTTATGGTATTCTTGTGTAGGAGTTTAACTTCAAATCATATTTTACTGCATCTCTTATGGTCTTGTTGTCTATCTCAAGTTCAATTGCCATTTTCCTCGTGGATTTGGTTGGATTCCTTAGGATTTTTGATTTAACAGCTTTAATAAAAGCTTTGGTACGTTTTTTATTGATTCTTCTACTTGCAGATTGTATCCTAATAGTTTTGCTCATATTCATTATATTCTTTACATCATAAAAAGTATTTGTCAACACTCCAACTATTCTTGAAATCACTTTTGGTATGACAAGTGCATTCAGGAAATCACACACGTTTTGACGTTGCCTTTCCTCATAACTCATATAGGCAAACGTTTCTATATAGATGAGAATAATAGTGTTAGGTGTGATTATCATATCAATATATGCTACGTCTCAATAGATTGACTTTGTGCCTGCTGAGAAAAAACAACTTAACGTTTATTGTAAATTTTTCTTTAACCATGTATATGTATATACAATTATTTATGAATTATATTATTAAAATTTTCCGATATATACATGCGTTTCACGCCAAAACCGCAACCATCAGTATTGGAAGAAGACAATCCCTGTTCGTTACCTGGTTCGAACCCCAATACGAAAATCCTGTTTAGCTCAGTATTCGGAGCACGTACTGATGTGCCAATCACGCATTGTCAAGAAATATGAGTCTTAATTAACGTCTTAAATGGCAAAGTCAGCAACCATTATAAGCTGGCTGTCGATGACACTCAATAAGCGGGGCTTAGTGTTACATTACGCTGTAAATGACAGCCTTCTGTCAACTTACTTAAAGTGCTCCATACATATATACGTACATATATATATATATATATATATATATATATATATATATATATATATATATATATATATATATATTCCGCGTACTTTTTAACAATTACAAAAAATCTAGCAGAGGTAATTCCACATGGTAAAAAGTGGCCATCTTTAATAATCTATCAACCCACACCATAGACAATACTTAATGCATTCTCATTCGTTCCAATCATAAGACACAACTCCACAGACGCAAATAAGAAACAAAACTTATTTTGAGACTCAACACTCACTTCTCGAGACTGAATAAAAATTTGATACCACTCAAGGAATATTCTTTTCCACAAAACTAGAAAAATACAAATTACCAAACAACATTTCATACAGGATAAGTAAGGTTTGGGCGGCCGGAATATAATTCATCCTTTACTTGTCAGTATTTTTTTATAGTTTTACTTTCTTAGTATTCTCACTTCTTACCTATATAATATCTGTCAATTCTCTTCGTAAAGATCGTTTATACATTTAAATATACTGCATTTATTCTTGTTTACTAAACTGACACTGACACCGTGCAAACAAAATTCAGGATTCTGCTCGCATCTCCTCTCACAGCAAATCAATTCCGACCAAAAATATGTCACTTCAAAAATCAGATACCTTCTTTTCTCCTCTCCCGTCACCATTCACTTCACCACAAACAGGGCATCATTTTAACATGTTATAGTTCTCTATCCACTTAAGTATTATTTATGATACCCCTGCGTGACTGACCTCTTTAGGTATGAAGGTTCAAGGAGAGGTAACAGATGTGTGGGTGGACACACACCAGTCATATGTAAGTATTTATTCATCCCATATGTTATACTCCTTTTCCGCGCTACTACCAGCTACCACACTGGTGCATCTCTCATTACACTGAGGAAAGTCGTAGGAAGTGGCTGAAAATTCTGTTTTTTACAAGACATTTTCTCTTCTTATACATCGACAAATAAGAAATAACACAAAAACAATATAAGCATTTATATATTTTTCACATTAACTTCTTATATACAGACACCCACACACACACACACACACACATATATATATATATATATATATATATATATATATTTATTTATTTAATATTAAAGCGTGTTTATACATACAGAATACGTCTTTTCGGGTTTCTACCTCATCAGTAAAGAAGTGGCTGTTGTAGGCGGCCGCATGGGCTCAGACACAGTTCGTAGATTCAGCCTAGAATCACGAGCCTAACGCCTATGCCCACGCGGCAATTGCTACAGACAGTAATTGAAATAAACGTACAATTACCAGATAGGCGGGGGCAAGCTACTTTGACGCTCGAGTAGAACATGTAATTCCAAACAGGGCTCTACTATTTAGACTATTATATATATATATATATATATATATACATATATATATATACAGGGTGGGCAAAAATAAGGGTCCTATCTTTAAATTTGAATAACTTGAATTTGAATAACTTCCACAAAATAAAAGTTAAACTCACCAAACTTTATGTGTGTGTAGACTGACCCTTCCGAGATTTTTTGAAATAAACAAAACAAATTTTAGCCGAAAAACACTTCTTAAAACTTACAAAAACTAAAGTATTGTTTTTTACACTGTTTTGAGTTTTTTAAGCAAAAATAATGTTTTCTAAATGAGGGTGCGTTCCTTAGGGCTAATACGGCTCATGCTTGCTTCGGAAGGGGTCCTTTACTTATTCTTAAAAAAATTTTTTTTTTAAATCAATAAATAAAAAAGTTATGAATTTTTAAAAATAGGACCCTTATTTTTGCCCACCCTGTATATATATATATATATATATATATATATGTATATATATATTTATATATATATACTTTTTTAATGATATATATTGAAATTATATCTGAATACGTATATGTGTTATCCTTGTGGAATCATCAGTGTAGAGATAACCGTTATCGCCAGTCGTATGATTCGACTGGTAGTATGAATAAAAGATTGTATCAAGTATATGGCTGTACTTGTTATTTATGAGATCTCTTATAAGTGTCATGGTGCATCTACTAGACGAACCGTCTAAACCTATATTCCTTATAATGTGGATCTTGTTATCTTGTTTGTCAATGTACACACTTTATTACATCATTAAAATAATGACGCCAGAAAACGATGATGTCACTAAAGGATGCTCTGATCAATTAAAACAGAAGTGAGTATAACAGGACGCAGTGGGTGTTGATTTTAAATGGCTTTAATTTTAGACGGATTTGCCTCCATTTAGTTGTAAATATTTTCGGAAGTACAATTTGGAACCGATTTAATAACTAACCCGTTACTTCATTTGAATCTGAACTCTCCACTATAGAAGCGGTCATCTGGGAATGTCGACATGTCTATATTTGGGCTGTAATTACTTTTACAGAAAGAGCAATTTCTGTATGGAATTTTATGTGAAATGATGCTATCATTTGTTTCTTCTTTTTACCCCTAACCGACATATGTGTTCCATTGTCTGATATTTGGGTGTTTTATATGTTTGGCTTTTCTGATGAAAAACAGATGTTGCATCTATTTAACGGTATTGGGAACATTTGGAAGGTTTCATACTTTGTCTTCTTTGCAGTGTGGGTTCGGGTTTAGGTTAGGGTTTGCCGATGTATTTATTAAAGCCTTTTTCCGAAACGTGCGTAAGAATCAGTTTGTAAGAATTGTTTGCTTCTAAAAATTGAATGAGATGTAATTTTTAATCTATAAAATTTGCTCAGGACTAGTTAACTCCAAAATTAATGGACACAATGGCATGATCCACAGAGTAACGCTTATTTTATTTCGGGTTATTTTCTAGTTGCTTGAGAGGCTAGTCTACCGTACTATTCAAGCAAAAGCTGGGGGGAAATATATGCTACAATACTTTTGCCAATGATATATGAAAGTATAGTCATACCTTGCGCCTAAAACAACTACACAACGACAGTTCAACACACAAGCATGCACACACATATATCTAATATATGTATATATATATAATATATGATGGATTCTTCCGTCGATTACGACGTATGAGTGCCTCGCTAGGGGCTGCCCACTAAGTTTGCGCAATCTACAACAACACCTTTCTTGAGTCGGCTTGATTCCAATGGCAAGTAGTTAAAGACGACTGAAAACAATGCCGAGATGAAGAGAGATCACATACAGCACCCGCTATTCCTACATAATCAGCCATTCAGTAACGCTCAGGGTCTACGTCATTTGCTGTGCATATATATATATGTATATATATATATATATATATATGTATATATATATATATGTATATATATATATACATTTATATATATATACATATATATATATACATATATATACATATATATACATATATATACATATATATATACATATATATACATATATATATACATATATATATACATATATATACATATATATATACATATATATACATATATATACATATACATATATGTATACATATATATATATACATATATATATATATATAAATATATACGAGGCAGCATTTTTTCCTTAAGACACGTATTATTAAATATAACCGACAATTTTTGTCTGGTTATTTTTGTATAAATCGCCTGGGTCCATCGTCAGTGGAATACTGATTTATAATTAATTATGGCGTGAAAATTTAAATATGAAACTATATAATATATAATAAATATAGTTTCATATTTAAATTTTCTCGCCATAATTAATTATAAATCTAACTCCAGGTCTTTACATGTTTGTCATTATTCCACTGACGATGGACCCAGGCGGGTCAGAAAGTACTCTAGACCAACATGTACATTACGGCAGTTTCATCATGTCAATTTTCTTCCGAGATTAAGATTTTAATCCGGAAAATTTAAGGGATCAATACAAAAATAACCAGATATATATATACATATATATATACATATATATATACATATATATACATATATATATATATATACATACATATACATACATATATATATATATATATATATATATATGTGTGTGTGTGTGTTATTTATTCATCCACGCTTACGTAATATTACAATGCAACAATGCCTATATGTACATGCAAATAAGTAGTTTCAAATGTATTACAAAAACAAGTAATCTAATTAAATTATATCCGCAAGCTCAACATATTTTCTATTGTAAGTCTCAACTATTTCTTACTGATTCTACGAATATGACAACGGTGTTAATAATGAAAAGATATTTACTTTACGTAAATTATCCAATTATTTTAAAACATTGATTGTAATTGTTATTTAATCGAAAAATAATTATTTAACATCATTCATTTAAATAAGAATTTCCCCCAGAGCATTTATTTAAGTAAACCAACATTTCCTAATTACAGAGATATTTTATAACGTATAGCTCAATAAATCCGCGAGTCTTACTGATACAACGACAATTTCAGGCCAAATTCGACTTTATTCATCAACATAGTCTCTTTCTAGGGTGATACACCTTAAAGAGTTGATGCTTTTGTGGAACGATTTGTCTTCAGCATCTGAATACGCCTCAATATTCAATATCACACTTTTATTTGAGCCACATCTCTTTCCCTGAGACAGTCTCTTAAGCTCTAAAACACAATCATTAGTGGAGCAAAATCTAAGGAATAGGGTGGGCGCGGAAGCAATTCGAAGTGCAATTCAGGCAGTGTTGCTGTTGTTGCGATCAACTTGTGAAACGATGCATTTTCTTGAGGGAAGATCACTTTTTATTCTTTATTTGTTGCCGTTCTTCTTGGCGATTTCTTCCTTCACACGCACCAATAATGGTATGTAATATTCTCTATTGATGATTCTTATTTTCCCAAGGTAATCGATGAACAAAGTACGTGACGCATCCGAAAATACGGAGGCTGGACTTGCTAGCTAGTGTTTACGTTTTTTTATCGGTGCAAACTGCTTTCATCTGCTGCTCTCCACTCCGCTAACTAGTAATTTGACTCCGTTCTATTACGTGCGCGTCTCTCCGTTGTATTTTTAAAATCTCTCTTCATTCTTCAGTATTTTTGTTCGTTTGTATTTGACATCTGAGGATAATTCGACACGGAATCGAAAACGTTCGCGATACATATGAAAAAATATATTAATTTTTTTTTTCATACAATAAAGATTATGAGAAACATTTTAAAAATAAAAATAGGTTTAATTAAACAGACGAATTCTGTTATTTTTAACAATGTTTGCATAAACGCAAACAATGCTGAGTAAATACACACAAAATATATACATATACACTTTTACATTTTTATGGCCCACTTATGTTTTAGAAAAAGTCTACAACAACGCCACCCAATTTTATGACCTCTTTAAGTGCGAAAGTGCTGTGATGGCCACACACGAGTCACATGTAAACATTTCTTCACTTCATTGGCTATTATTTCTTCCATTTTACCAACACACACTGTACACACACATACCTCTCAACATACCGAGGAAGGCCGAAGGAACGGCCGACAATTTTGTAATTTATAAAAATTATTTGATTTAACGGACATTTTCTATTCCTATACGTCAACGAATAAGAAATAGATAGAGAAAATATATAAACATTTATATAGTTTCATATATTTTAATACACACACACACACATATATATATATATATATATATATATATATATATATATATATATATAATATTTTATAAATAAATATTAATTATTTATTACCTACAGACATCGATGTTTCATGATTACGCAATCTTAAGTGAAGGAATTTAATTCCCAACGGTCGGCGGGCGCGAACTCCGATCACAAATCGCCACTGATTCGCAGTCAAGAACATTACCACAAATTATCTTTCTAAGTTAGGAGGAATTTAACATTGTAAATGCCAAGTCGGTGGGTATTTACAGCAATATATATTTGATTGGAAAGCGATGATGGTATATCAGCCACTTAAAAAAATATGTATTTACTATAAATGCGTTCATGGGTTCCACCCAAAGACTTAGGATGAGGTCCCTAATACAAACCTCTTTAGGACCTGCCCCCCCCCCCGTCAATGCAGCACACATAACCCGCCAGTGTGCGGATATTCTCTTGTGTCCAATAACACAGGCCCTAGGTAAAAGTAAATGAGCAAACCCAGAGATTCGCCTGACATGTATCTGGCGTATATCTGCTTACCATAGCAACTGCGTTTGATTGGCAACCCACGACAACTGACAGCGTCCACCTTTCCTCCGGAAACGCAGGACGTATCATCATGAATAAGTATCTACGAAACACGTTACTTGCTTAAGCATCACACGCAGTCAACGCGCGGTGTCCCTGCCCGGCCACCTTGGCAAATGTACCAGGGCGGCATTGGCCAGCCACGGACGCCACTCCCTTTTATCTCGTTTTGCGACCCTTAATGTTGATATCCTCAGTGGACGATCTCGCGAACTCGCTGATACCCTAAAAGCGACGCATGGGCGTGTGCGCAGTTTAATAAACACGTTAAAGCGGGTCAGTGGCTCAAGACATTGGTGACTGTTTAAATTTATGTACAATGGCGGCTCAAAAAACATAATTCACACTGGTGATAGCCGTAGATCTAAACGTCCACGTTGGTTTTGTTGCGAATGAATATCGTACACACGGAGGTGTCGGGTATGGCATACGCAAAGATGACGACACATGTATCCACGATTGTACCGATTCATACGATCTGATGGTAGCCAACACCTATTTTGCTCAAGCGCGAATCACATCTATGCGCCATACTATAGTAAGAACATGGAGTCACACGTTGACTATATCTTAATTACACAACACGATAGACGAGGCGAAATTGATTTAAAATTAATACCATACGATACAGCGGCGCCACAACATCGTCCAGTGATTTTCACCCTGCGTTTTAAGCCGCCGAGACAGCCTCGTCTAGCTTGAAACTTAGCAGCCCTTGTAAAGTAGTTGAGACTAAGGAGAAAGAATGGGGCATCATCGGAAGTAGCACGCTACCTCTAGTCACGAATGCTGCGGACATGTGCAGAGAGGCTACAGTCTTCGTTAAGGAAGCGACACTGTCTAAACTGGACGCCGTTGGTTAGACAAAATGCCATGATTGTCACTGCAAAACAGAAATGTGGATCAAGAATAACTGCTACCACGAATTCCTTCTTGACAAGTCCCTGTTAAATTGGCATGCATTCAGCTCAGTGTCGACTTCTTCATTATATTCAACAACTGGTAAAGCACGTGATACACACACCCGACATTCAAACACCAACTGTCATAACATCAAGACGAATTTCATCTTGACTGCGACAATGTACCAATCAAGAGGGATTAAAAAGAAACGTAAACGAAAAAAATGCCTATACTTTTTAAAAAGAAAGATCTCAAGTTTTTAGAATAAATAAATAACTTATTAAAAAATAAATTACGTTGTTCAAGTTTTTCAAAATATTTTTCATATATATATATATATATATATATATTATATATACACACACATATACATATAATGCACATACACATAAACATATACTACCGTGACTACCTCTCGTATACACATATTCTCACACATATAAACACTGGCACACACCGAACCGGTAGCCTAGGTAGCATTTGCTATGGGCGAGGCATACCGCATTCTCAAAAGAAGGAAATTTACAGGGAATATCAAATTTACAAACGGTACCGAGCCGCATGTACGATATCCCGGTCATAGGAAGATGACATACAGCGCCTAGCATTCCCAAATTGTCACCTATCTCGTGCTGGCCAGACTCCACGTCGCTTAATACCTGTGATCAAACGAGAACCGGTATGTCAACGCTATTATGCCGTATGCGACTCAGATACACACATATGCATAAATAAGTACATTTACGCGCCAATCGCATAGCCATGTGCATTAAACGTACAGAAGAATTAAAAAGTATTGTGATATCAGTAAGATTGTTTAACACAAAGAATGATCATAACATGAAGAGGGTTCGGAGTTTAAATCCAAACATTTCCAAAAAAATATAAAAATTGAAATTGAGCTTTAAAATTAAAAGATAACTAGTAAAAATGTAACAATTTGAATTTTAAAAATTAAGAAATTAAACTATAAACATTTAAACAATATAAGAGTCAAAATATAGGAATAAAAATAAAAATAAATAATAAAATCAAGATTAAAATCAAAATAAGTTTATAGATTAGAAAAATAAAACGAGAGGTGGAAAGGAGAAGAAGAGGTACCTCTACTCTTTGTGGTCAACTAACAATGGTTGTTTTAAAAAAAAATACAGCGCAGTTTTATTGTGTTGTGCATCGTGCTACTTGGTAGGAAGTGTTTTTTTATAGGTGTTAAAAACGTATTTATTATTTTCGTTTTCAGCATTAAATAAAAAGGGGGTGTAAACCAAATAGTTTTTCGGAACCTATAATAAGTGGTTTCTGTAGTTCGATACTAGTTACGCACGTGCACAAAACGTCCTTTTGTGCGTCTTCTTTTTTATTTTTTTTATTTTGCGGTCATTTCAATAATTAAAAATTGTTCACTGTTTCTGAAGACCTATATATTACGCTAGCCCGATATTAAACCATTAGTGTCAATGACGGTATAAGCGATGAATATTAACTATATTTGTGGTTTATCAGTCTATATATCTCTCTATCCGAGGATACACTTTAACACAAACCCATATGCCAAGCTCAAGCAAATGTGTCCTATTAATTTGTATATTTATTGTACAGTAGATTTTAAAAAATAATATCATAGTGCCTGTCTCCGCGTATGAACAGAATACATACAGCGTTTTTCTTTATTTCTTTTTGTTTAATTTTTAACTGATGGGATCAGTGTCCCGACATTGCCCGGGAAAAAATGAAGAAAAATCAAGAATCACAAGCCCGAATTAAACAAAAAGAAAAAAATGGATGAATTGTGTAGGAATAAAAATGTCTGATGGTGGAATTTCATTTCGTAATGAGATTCATATCAGTTGCGTAGTTACTGAATTGTTTGATTTGCCGCGGTGTTTGTGTGTATTTTGTGAGGAAGTTGTTTATAATTAACTATGCCAGGCCGGATGACCACCCACAGAATTAAATTGACCGCTTTCACTCAAAAATACAAGTTTCACAAAAAAATGCTAATTTTATATCCACGATCTAAAAAATATGTGGAAATAGAAACCTGTGTAATAAGGAAATCAAAGCAGTTAATGAATTATAAAACAATAATAACGAATCTTGAATTAATGAAACGTAATTTTATAAATAAATACTCAACAAAGTATGTAATAAATGTGTATTTCTTTTGTATATGAAATTAAGATGTAAATGTCACTGTCAGTATGATAACGTCTTGCCACACTAAAGAGCTGCTTATATAATATTACATATATATATATATATATATATATATATACATATATATATATATATATACATATATATATGTGTGTATATATATATATATATATATATATATATATATACAGGGTGAGCCAAAAGTAGGTGGACAGTAAAAAAACATTTTCCTTCTTGATTTACACAGCTTTGTAGTCTGCCTCTTACGCTTCGACAAAAAAATGTGTTTTTACTGTCTACCTACTTTTAGCTCACCCTGTATATATATAGTAATGCAGCATCAGTGCAGTTCCAACGAGAGAAAAATGTTTATTTAAAGAAGTGAGGCTACCAACATTTGTAAAAAAAACTTTTTACAACCATTGTTTGTTATTTTATTATTTTATCATTTTATAATTATGTGATTTGATAACGTATCTCGAGCTTTTCTTGCTTGCTCTCTTCAGATATATACTCCAAATGGAGTTTTTCGCAAATGTAGGTAGCCTCACTTCTGTTAATATAATCCAGGTAATCTAAACATCCACAGGATAAGAATCCAAAGAATTTCAACCGGGCCTATAAAAAGGGTTCAATATCAAATAGAGCTTTTATATATATGATTATTTTTATTTATACTAACATGTCCAAAATATGCGACACTGGCATCTCGATGTTATCGATTTACAGCTGTAAGAAACTGAAATCTCATCAGACAGAATAAAAATCCGATCATTAACTCAGATCATATATCGAAAGAAACGATGCATCCTTTTTATATTGAATTTACGTTTTTTTCTAGTTACGTATAAGTCAATATATTGGGTAGAAATATTAATTAGATAAGCTTTTCTCCACAAATATTATCTGAGGTAAGGATCAGATTTTGCTTTTACCTGATGAGATCTTAGTTTATAACAGCTGTTGATCGATAACATCGACATGCTAGTGTCGCAGATATTGTTCGTATTAGTATAATATCGGAGTGTTTTTTCACTTGTAATGATTATAGCTATTTACTTGTATTTGGTATGCTGTATTCTCTTACCTGAAATAAGCAAGGCCATCATTCGCAGGATACCAATCGGATTCTTATTTTTGGCTATCAAAGAAACGCCTGCTAATATTGCAACTCAGTACTTTCAGCTAAGCTCTATTTGTTTCGTGTGATTTTTATATGTGATTTTTGGTGTGTGTAGTAACACCAAACCTAGGTCGATTATACCTGTGGTGCTGTGACAGATATAGCGTCTATCTATTCCGATATGTAGAAATAACAGTGTACATGTTTAATGTTTGCAATAAAGAACTTATTTCAATGGCGTATAAATTTGAAGCGAAACGTTTCCGGACCTATTACAATATAGAACATCATTTTGAATGTATGTCATCGTTTTTTCAATCACCCGCAGTTAAGAGACGTCTAAAACGTTCCTTCATCCAAAACTAAGTATGCGATACAGTTAATTTGCCTACTGGATACCGAGTCTTTCAAACAAAGTAGTTTACATATGTATTCATAAAACTACAGATTGCCCATCCGTTTTATATCGAATATTTTCGCTTTTCTTCGAGTTACGTTTTAGGCTATATAATTTTATTAGGGATAAAATCTGGATAATTCTCTTGAAGTGAACTTTGACATATAATATCGTCAGTTAAATATCAGTATGACAATTATCAAGAGGGGCGTCGTCGATGAGATTGTGTTTACCCACATCCTGTTAAATAAAAAGACGTCTACAATAAATTTTTATAATGAATCGTTTACAATACCCTGCTCTATGAGAAAGACAAATGTGTATTTATTTCTTCATAAATAAATGTAAATCTTCCCCATCGAATAATAGTTAGCGAGTAAAAAACTTGCCCGTTCTAGACAGAAGCATTTCAAATAATTAGGCGCTGCGATAAAACAAATAGCAGGTCAGACAACGCCCACCATCTGAATTGAATTAGAAAATAAATTGTTTGCTCTCAATAAAAAGAAACAGTATCTGGAACATGAGAAATTATAATAATAATTTATATATGAAAAAAAAAATAACTGACGTAAATCTATGATTAAGTAAATCAATGATTAAGTAAATCAATGATTAAGTACATCTACGATTTTATATGAATAATAGTGCGAACACATGCGAAGCATGACGTTATTTATCATTTTGACGGGGGGGGGTGTAAACTGGTCGGTGTGTAACACGTCAAAGGACTTATATGCTTTACAAACCAACAAATTACAGTGTCATCATGCCATGTGATTTGGTTTGTAAATTTCATGACATGCAGACTTTCCTTTCACTCTCTATGAGCCTAGCGTTAGACACATTTCCATGCACAGAGCGTGTTGCAGAGAATTCTCACCTGTTGAACACATTGCCTCCGAACTGCTTTCCTGCTGATTAGTACATGGTAGTCTTCTTGTCATTGACTGACACATATGTAATCATACGCATTCTATATCATTGATCAATGGGTTAACCATATTTCAGCTAACATTAATTCCCTTCTCATTAACACTTATCCTTGAGAGGCTATATAACATCATGAGCGATGTTTCCGGCAGTAAAATAACTATTGGTAGGTTACTTGATGAATGAAGACCAATTGAACAGTTGACTTGTATGAGAGTAATTGGCGACAAGTTCCAAATAGTGAATTAACTGAAAATGTGTGATGCCCAAGACAATCTGTAATGCAGACTTTCAATACAAAACCATTAGGCTCGTCCGGGATTTGAACCCGCAACTTCTCGCAGCATAAGCGTAAATCATACCCATAGACCAACGAGCCAACTTCTGTAGACGTCACTTTCAAGCCGAATTCACCTGCATATATTAAAGGATTACAAAATCGATACATCAGAAAAGTAGTAAAATGACAAAAACCGTAAATTAACTGAAAATGTGTGATGCTCAAGACAATCTGTAATGCAGAATTTCAATTCTAAAATCATTTGGTTCGTCCGGGATTTGAACCCGAAACATCTCGAACTCTAAGCGAGAATTATACCCCTAGACCAACGAGCCAACTTCTGTAGCTGTCTGTTTCAAGCAGAGGTCACCTGCATATATTAAAGAATTATAAGATTGATACATTACAAAATAAGTAAAACGACAAAGACCGTAAATTAATTGAAAATGTGTGATCTCAAGAGAATCTGTAATGCAGACATTAAATTTTAAAATCATTGGGCTCGTCCGGGATTTGAACCCGGGACACCTGTAGGTGTCTGTTTCAAGCACACTTCACCTGCATATATCAAAGGATATAAGAATGATACATTACAAAATTAGTAAAATGACAAAGCCGTAAATTAACTAAATATGTGTGATACTCAAGACAATCTGAAATGCAGACTATCAATTTAAAATCATTAGGCTCGTCCGGGATTTGTACGCGGGACCTCTCGCACCCTAAACGAGAATCATACCCCTAGACCAACGAGCCAACTTCTGTAGGTTTCTGTTTCAAGCCGAATTCACCTGCATATATTAAAGGATTATAAGATCGATACATTACAAAAGTAGTAAAATGACAAAGACCGTAAATTAACTAAAAATGTTTGATGCTTTAAGAAAATCTGACATGCAGAATTTAAATTCTAACATCACAGGGATCGTCCGTGATTTGAACCCGGGACCTCTCAGACCCTAAGCGAGAATCATACCCCTAGACCAACTAGAAAACTTCTGTAGGTGTCTGTTTCAAGCAAATTTCACCTGCATATATTAAAGGATTATAAGATTGATACATTACAAAATTAGTACAAAAACAAAGACCGTAAATTAACTAAACATTTTTTATCCTTAAGACAATCTGAAATGCAGAATTTCAATTCTAAAATCATTGGGCTCGTCCGGAATTTGAACCAGGGACCTCTCGCACTCTAAGCGAGAATCATACCCCTAGACCAACGAGCCAACTTCTGTAGGTGTCTGTTTCCAGCCAAATTAACCTGCATATATTAAAAGGATTATGAGATCGATACATTACAAAAGTAGTAAAATGATAATAACCGTAAATTAACTGAAAATGACTGATGCTCAAGACAATCTGAAATGCAGAATTTCAATTCTAAAATCATTGGGCTCGTCCGGGATTTGAACACGGAGCCTCTCGCACACTAAGCGAGAATCATACCCCTAGACCAACGAGCCAACTTCTGTAAGTGTCTGTTTCAAGCCGGATTCACCTGCATATATTAAAAGAATTATAAGATCGATACATTACAAAAGTAGTAAAATGATAAAAACAGTAAATTAACTGACAATGAGTGATGCTCAAGACAATCTGAAATGCAGAATTTCAATTCTAAAATTATTGGGCTCGTCCGGGATTTGAACCAGGGACCTCTCGCACCCTAAGCGAGAATCAAACCCTTAGACCAACGAGCCAACTTCTGTAGGTGTCTGTTTCAAGCCGAATTTACCTGCGTATATTAAAGGATTATAAGATCGATACATTACAAAAAAAGTAAAATGATTAAAACCGTAAATTAACTGAAAATGAGTGATGCTCAAGACAATCTGAAATGCAGACTTGCAATTCTAATATAATTGGGCTCGTCCGGGATTTGAACCCGCAACTTCTCGCAGCATAAGCGTAAATCATACCCATAGACCAACGAGCCAACTTCTGTAGACGTCACTTTCAAGCCGAATTCACCTGCATATATTAAAAGAATTATAAGATCGATACATTACAAAAGTAGTAAAATGATAAAAACCGTAAATTAACTGAAAATGAGTGATGCTCAAGACAATCGGAAATGCAGAATTTCAATTCTAAAATCATTGGGCTCGTCCGGGATTTGAACACGTGGCCTCTCGCCACCTAAGCGATAATCACACCCCTAGACCAACGAGCCAACTTCTATAGGTGTCTGTTTCAAGCAGACTTCACCTGCATATATCAAAGGATATGATAATGATACATTACAAAATTAGTAAAATGATAATAACCGTAAATTCACTGAAAATGTGTGATGCTCAAGACAATCTGAAATGCAGACTTTCAATTCTAAAATCATTAGGCTCCTCTGGGATTCGAACCTGGGACCTCCCGCACCCTAAACGAGAATCATACCCCTAGACCAACGAGCCAACTTCTGTAGGTGTCTGTTTCCAGCCAAATTAACCCGCATATATTAAAGGATTATGAGATCGATACATTACAAAAGTAGTAAAATGATAAAAACCGTAAATTAACTGAAAATGAGTGATGCTCAAGACAATCGGAAATGCAGACTCGTCCGGGATTTAAACCCAGGATCTCGTTCACCCTAAGCGAGAATCATACCCCTAGACCAACGAGCCAACATCTGTAGGTGTCTGTTTCGAGCCGAATTATCTTGCATATATTAAAGAATTATAAGATCGATACATTACAAAATTAGTAAAATGACAAAGACCGTAAATTTATTGAAAATGTGTGTTGCTCAAGACAATCTGTAATGCAGACTTTCAATTCTTAAATAGTTGGGCTCGTCCGGGATTTGAACCCGGGACCTCTCGCACCCTAAGCGAGAATCATACCCCTAGAGCAACGAGCCAACTTCCGTAGGTGTCTGTTTCAAGCACAGGTCACCTGCATATATTAATGGATTATAAAATTGATACATTACAAAAGTATAAAATGACAAAACCCGTAAATTAACTGAAAATGAGTAATGCTAAAGACAATCTGTAATGCAGACATTCAATTGTAAAAGCATTGGGCTGGCCCTGGATTTGAACCCGTGGCCTCTTGCACACTTATCGAGAATCATACCCCTAGACCAACGAGCCGACTTCTGTACGCGTCTGTTCCAAGCCGAATGCAGACATACAAGTGTAAAAAAACGTGAATTGACTGAAAATGTGTGATACTCAAGACAATCTAAAATGCAGACTCTCAATTCTAAAATCATTGGGCTCTACTGGGATTTGAACCTGGGACATCTCGCACCCTAAGCGAGAATCATACCCCTTGATTAACGAGCCAACTTCTGTGGGTGTCTGTGTCAAGCCAAATTCACCTGCATATATTAATGTATTGTAAGATTGATACATTACAAAAGTAGTAAAATGACAAAAACCGTAAATTGACTGAAAAGACAATCTGAAATGCAGACTCTCAATTCTAAAATCACTGGGCAACCTAAGCGAGAATCATACCCCTAGACCAACGAACCAACTTCTGCGGGTGTCTGTTTCAAGCAGAATTCACCTGCATATATTAAAGGATTATAAGATTGATACATAAAAAATTAGTAAAATGATAAAAACCGAAAATTAACTGAAAATGTGTGATGATCAAGACAATATGTAATGCATACATTCAATTCTAAAATCATTGGGCTCGTCCGTGATTTGAACCCGGTACCTCTCGCACCCTAAGTGAGAATCATACCTTTAGCCCAACGGGCCAACCTCTGTAAGCGTCTAATTTAAGCCGAATTCACCTGCATATATTAACGGATTATAAGATTGATACATTACAAAAGTAGTAAAATGACAAATACCGAAAATGAACTGAAAATGTGTTATGATGAAGACACTTTGTAACGCAGACTTTCAATTCCAATAGCATTGGTCTAGTCAGGAATGTAACCCGAGCGAGAATCATACCCATAGACCATCGAGCCAACTCCTGTAGGTGTCTAAGTCAAGCCGAATTCACATGCATATATTTAAGTATTATTTTGCAGTATTTGATTTAAAGTTAAAATGTTGCTACATCAAAATACTAAATTACTTATTTAATACTAGAAGAGAGAGAAGGATAAATAGAGAGGGAAAGCCTACAAAAGTAGGTCAGTCTGAAATAAAGAAATGAACCTTACTAAAAAGAGAACAATATTATTTGACAAGAAAATTGCGAATGTAAAATAATGAAGTGCAGGAATAGCGAATCTCATTGTATAGTCGCAGTCCATACAGGCAATAATGAATTAGACAATGATTAATTCAAACTTGGCGCCTTCTGAAACGTCGGAATTGCGTCCTTTTGCCAGTGTCTCAGATGGATAGCTGCTAAATTAATATATGGCGTATGATAAGCTTCAATATTCTCTTGAAGAAGATGCGTCTCTCCCCGCGTGATAAATGCACATCAAAATGGATGGTGTGATTCAATAATATCAATAGATTGCCTCTTCTAAGCCGGGAGGATCCGAACGCTCGTTTTCCGCGGGTAGGGTTTCATTGCCTTGTTTCATTAACGACACCACGAGACGTTAATGGAGTCGGATTTGACTGGATGATTTGTTTAAGCTGTGTCCTATTTCTGCGAGTGGAAAATGGCAGTTCAGATCTTGACTCGCGTTATATTAATTGGGGTGACTTGTTGGTGAGAGTCTTACAATTTCGATCAAGTGAGCGAGGGAGATTCAAAACGTCAATAAGGAAACTCTAAAGAGATTTATTAGCGTTTCGGTATTTGATGGTGACAACTGGAATGCAATCTAGTGGATTTATGAAGAAAAGAAATCATAAAAAAGGATAGATACAATTAGATAAGATGGTTCCATGAAGAAGATAATCTACACTTAATAAGAGTTTACTGATACTTACATATATTGCAATGTCAGATGATTTCTGCTTGTAAGATATCTATAAGAAAATAGTACATTATTATTTGAGTTGTCTGTCTGTGCTTTTATCTAACAGTCGGTATTTTTATCCGTCTGTCGTTCGATATTTTTTATTTAATTTTTTTATTGAAATCGCCCCAGACAAGGCATGAAGCCACCTGATGTAAGGAGCTAAGAAGAACGAAATATGATTATTGCAAAGACAAGACATGTCTATTGGCCTTAGTTTTTGAAAAGGTTAAGGCTATAGATAGACGGAAAACAGTCAACAGGAAGAGAGTTCCACAAGATTGTAGTTCTTGAGAAAGAAAATACTGGAATAGGAAGCTGTATTGCAATAAAGTATAAACACATCAAATTGATGGAAACCACTAGACCAACGAATCAAACGAGATGATACAAAAGAAGTAGGGAATAGATCACAACATTCCGAAAACTTATGCCATAATATAATAGTACTTATAAAAAATGTTTAGACTAGCCACATCACGTCTGTGAAAGAGAGGGTGTAGAATGGAAGAAATTGTGGGGCAAATCAAATTACGGATACGTTTCTTCACCTTCTCAAGAGCCCTCAAATGGGACAGAGATTTACCATCCCAAACATGACAACAGTATTCCATAATAGTATTCTAGTAGGTTTGTAGATATAGAGACTAGCTTCAGGTGTGATAAAGTGTTTGATGCGAGAGAGAGAACCGACTTTCCGACTATATGTTATCTACCTCTTTGTATTTATATATGTTCATCGTATTGACCGGTTTTCCAGCTGCCTGTTTGCCTGACTTTAAATGTGCCTTCTATTTCTATCTGCCGATTCACATGATTAACAATCTGTCTACATTTCAATTTGCCTATTTCAATTTTACTATGTATAGTTTCTAATGTACTATCTGCCTGGCTTTTCATTCGCCTCACATTCAATCTGTCCATCCACATAAATGACTATCTATGTTCCTAACTATTAATATGACTCTCTTTTTATTTGACTATGTCGATTTATTTTTACTAAGGCGTCACCACTTATCAATGTCCAAAGGCAACTCGAGTATATGGTTGATGAGTGTCAGGTAGACGGTGAGACAATACCGTGATGATTGGTAGTGATGGTAGAAATTGGGAAGAATTCGATTGTTTAAGAGGGCGGCTCAAAAAGAATTTGTTTACATTGGACTTGCTGGGGAGCAGTCCCGTGGTATTGCGTTCCACAGAACGGTAGTTCTAGGAATGAAGCTTTTTGGTGAAAGGTTCGTTTAGTCCAGGACAAAGAGAGAGAAAGAGAGAGAGAGAGAGAGAGAGAGAGAAAGAGAGATAGACAGAAAGAAAGAGAGAGATGGGGGAATTATTGTCAGTAGTTGTAGATAGACGGTTTTTGTTGTGAATCTTTTACAGGATGATTGACTGTCTATCTATGTAACTTTTTATTTGCCTATCTTGTTATCTACCTATCTAGATAATTTACTATCTATCTTACTTATATGCGCCTGTACGTTTCTCCTTATGTATATATGCATTGTGATTGTTTTATTTATCTGCGGATCTTACAATTTATCAGGCTTATCCCCGACTACGAATCAGTGGCGATTTGTGTTCGGGGTTCGCACCTACCGACCGTTGAGAATTAGTTCCTAGACTGAAGATTGCGTTAGCATGAAACATCGATGTCTCTAGGTATTTAAATAATTAATATTTATTTATAAAAATATTATTGTTTATCAGCCCCCTCCCACAAAGGCTGGGCACTTTCGAGTAGCTTTAATAACAAGCAGTACAAATAGCTATATGCACGATCCGAATGCCGTTTCGTAGATCACTCTAACTGCCTGGTAAATAGCCGCCAATTTTCGCTATTTACAGTTAAAGTTCCTCTATATTTACTAACTAATTGGCTATGGCCATATGGATAAGATCCCCGACTACGAATCAGTGGCGATTTGTGTTCGGGGTTCGCACCTACCGACCGTTGAGAATTAGTTCCTAGACTGAAGATTGCGTTAGCATGAAACATCGATGTCTCTAGGTATTTAAATAATTAATATTTATTTATAAAAATATTATTGTATATATATATATATATATATATATATATATATATATATATATATAGATAGATAGATAGATAGAGAGAGAGAGAGAGAGAGAGAGAATGATTTCACACTAACCTTACATTATATATACTAGCAAATATATGTTCCCTCCGGTCGCATATTTTTGCTAGGCTGCCGCGTCAGAAATGAACGCTCACCTGTAAACCGATGGAGCCCCAGTCATATTTCTTGGATGGTTAGACACTGATTTTCTTTGTTTCCGACCAAGAATAGTTTTAGTTAAAAATAACGAAAAAAAAATTTCGACCCCACTCCAATTTTTTTTACTCTCCCCCATAAATAGAAATATTTTTAGTTAAAAAAGAAACAAAAAAAATTTCTTTGCCCCCCCCCATTTTATTTTTACCCTCCTCCATGCATAGAACATTTTTTTGACCCCGCCCACCCGCAATAGTAATATTTTCAGTTAAAAAGAGAAAATAAAATGTTTAAACCCCCAATTTTTTTTCAACCTCCCCATACATAAGAATATTTTTAGTTAAGAAAAAAAAAATTTGATCTCCCACCTAAAAATATGTTTTACCCTCCCCCATACACAGTTAAAATAAAGGAAAAAAAATTAGGAGGCGCCTCGGTCATATCAAAGAACTCATGTTTAAATATGCTATTGAATGCGCCTACGTCATATCAAAGAAACAGTTTTGTTATTCTTCCAAAATGGTTACCCATTTAGTAATGACTGAGATATTTGTTGCTTTACTTCAATTTACAACAAAACACCTTGTATTAACAACGTAATGAAAATAAAGTATGATAATGTGAAAAGATCCTCTTACAATGACGTCCCTTCCGGAAGGATAAGTCAGCAATTAATTCTTCCAAAATGGTCACCCATTTAGTAATGGCCGGGATATGTATTGCTTAACTTTAATTTACAACAAAACACCTTGTCTTAACAACGTAATGAAAATAAAGAATTTTAATGTGAAAAAATCGTCACACAATGACGTAACTTCCAGAAGGATGAGTCAGCAATTAATTCTTCCAAAATGGTCACCCATTTACTAATGGCCGGGATATACCTTGCTTAACTTCAATTTACAACAAAACACCTTGTCTTAACAACGTAATGAAAATAAAGAATGATAATGTGAAAAACTCCTCTCACAATGACGTCACTTCCCAAAGGACCGGAAGATGAGTCAGCAATTTATTTTTCCAAAATGGTCACCCATTTACTAATGGCTGGGATATGCCTTGCGTAACTTTCATTTACAACAAAACACCTAGTCTTAACAACGTAATGAAAATAAAGAATTATAATGTGAAAAAAAATCCTCTCAAAATGACGTCACTTCCGAAAGGATGACTTTGTAATTTTAACAGTACTTGCACTCCAAAGCATGGTTTAAAAAACACGCTGGTTTCTCAATGAAATATGTTTAATTAATTGTATAAATAATTTTTATTAATATCACCTTATCGGAAAATATTGTAAATACATATATAAATTTGATAATAGCAGTTATAAGTGTATATTTGTAAATATGAATTTAATTAAAGTTTAAAAGGAATGAATTATGTAAATGGCAAAACCCGTCTATTGTCTGAGCGACTTTTTGTAACAGTATATAAGGAAGTTGAAAAAGTATTAGGTTAAGTAAGATTCTTGACACGTTTTCTGTTCTAATCGCAGTCTCGTCTTGAAATTTTCTACTTTATTTATATGTTTACGGCGGTTTTTGTAGTACTATATATAGAAGCTGGCAGACTAAGTAAATAGTAATATTACTCTAATGGAGTTTCGGCCTCAGACAGACAGACAGACGGACAGACAAATGCATAATCTCCATTATTAATAGATGTATATGTAGAACCAGAAAATAAAGGTATAATGTATATCTTTAAATTAAAACTTATCGTGAAAGAATTGATGCTCGATATAAGAGATAAAAAAATGATAAAGACAAGTAAAAGATGCGTATAAAAATTGTAAAAATACAATATCTATATATAAAGATATTTTACTTCATTTTTTTCTTCATAACTGCGGTTATGTGTATTTTTGAGAGTAGATGAAAATACATAAATAACACACTACTTTCAAGATTAGAGCTCAATAGCTTATCTTGCCTATATATATATATATATATATATATATATAGATATATATATATATATATAAATATATATATATATGTATATATATATATATATATATAGAGAGAGAGAGAGAGAGAGAGAGAAAGAGAGAGAGAGAGATAGGGTGAAAAACAACAGCTCTATTTGCCAGCTGTCTGTTACTTTTAATTAAATAAAATCATTTAAGTAGGTCAGTCACACTAAAATTTGAAATAACCTTCTATTTATTCTGTCACGCTTTACAGGTGATTTTACGTATCTCTATAAGCGGGTCTGCTCGTCCATTCGTCTGTCACAGAGCAGCTGGAATAGTCATTTTCATTGATAAACTAATAGATTGAATAAACGCATAAATAATCTTCAAAATGTGTATTCTGCTCGTCTCTCAACGAAGATGGTTCGAAAACATTATAGTCTAACTGAGTTAATACATTTCATCATGAACACTTCAAAGGATTGAAGCAGAAAAAATATCGCGACCGCTCTTTAATCGTGTTTAAACAATCAAGACAAACGACGCCACAAGGCAAATATTTTTAGGTTGTTGTGTTTTTATGTAGATAACTTCCAGTATATTTTTTAAACACAACAACCTAAAATTAACAACATCACATATGAAACCAGTGGTAACATTTTCAAATGCTCAACGTAATGCGATTTTGTTCTGTGATGCCATCCAGCGTTGCTTAATTTAAATCGTCAACGACTTCCTTGAACAAAGACGTTATATGCACGTTTCTCCGCCGTCTTATCAAAACTCTTCTTCTTTCTCCAGTTTTTCTGTTCATTTGCTTTAGATACCCGAGGATTATTCGACAAATGATCAAAAATGTTCGTGAAACAATTATTATTTTTTATTTTAATACAAAATAGACCATCTGAAAAATTTTTAAAATACAAAAGGTTTATTAACCAGGCGGATTCTGTTCATTTAAACAATGTTTGCATAAATGAGAAAATGCTGCCTATATACACACAATATATATATATATATATATATATATATATATATATATATATATATATATATATATATTTACATCTATTGTATCTCTGATTCCTTATAATTTGTGTCTTATATACACAAATTATCTCTCTCAAAGGATACCGAGTTCTTGGCTTCCCTTGACATTAGTAGTCTGTTTACCAATGTACCTTTGGATGAAACCATTGGTATATGTGCAGATTATCGTTACCGTGGCCCCTTAAAGTCTCCACAGTTTCCTGAACGAATTTTTGTTGAACTGATGGAACTTGCTACTAAATCAGTTTCCTTCAGTTTCAATAATATAATGTATCGGCAAATTGATGGTATATCCATGGGCAGCCCTCTTGGTCCATCGTTATATTTTTGAAAAAACAATTATTTTCCAAAGTGACCACGCCGGCTTTTTACACACGTTACTTTGATGACACTTTTGCCTGTTTTCCCTCACGGAGTAATGCTGAACAGTTTCTTCGTCTTCTTTGTGACTTGCATCCATCGTTGCAATTCACTATGGAGGTCGAGGATTGTGGTTCTTTGCCATTCCTCGATGTTTTAGTGTCTAAATCTGGTTAATCATTTGAAACCTCTGTGTATAGAAAACCAGCATTTACAGGCCTTTATCTAAATTGGTTTTCCTTCGCCCCAAGAGCAAGAAAAATAAATATTATTGGTACTCTCACTCATCGAGAACTTATGATTTGTGCACCAACATGCGGAACTTGGTGAAATTACCAATATTGTTCTTGCTAATGGATATCCCATCAATATCATAAAAAGCACCATTGCACGTAAAGTTGCTATATTTAATGGTGCTAAATCTATTGGCCCGTCACGTTGCCCTATTTATTTGAAACTCCCATTGTTAGGTTCTGACGGCCTTGACATTGTCAAAGGATTTCTTCTTCTACTCAACGTTGTTTTCCAGCAACCATGTTGAGAGTAGTTTATACGACTCGAACCTTTTTCTTTTCTTTTCGTAAGGATGTTTTGCCAGCCATTCAAAAGAATTATGTTGTTTATAAATTCATGTGTCAGTGTGGAGCTGACTACGTTGGCAAGACATCCCAAAGTTTAGAATTTAGAATATCCCAACACATACCACGTGATGTTCGCTTACACAAGGTTTCGAGATCACCGGGAACTTTCAGGCACAGGAATCAGCCATCGGTAATCACCTCGTTAGTACAAATAGTTGTTCTGACAACTATTCCGATGGGTGGTTTTCTGTTTTACACAGTGCCAGGTCGAACTACCATCTCAATATTATTGAGGCGTTAGTTATTAACAATTCTCGACCTAGCCTGTGTAGACAAAAGATTTTGAAGCATCAGTTGGAGATCTTTAATGATGCAAAGCCACCATAACGTTGAGAGGTAATTTTGTTCCTCTCTCAATCGTTTTCTCCAACTGAAACAAATTCTCCCCTCATATCTAATTCGATTTTCTTAGTTTTTAATTTATCATTCTGACGTTTTCTCTTAGAGGGTCAGACGATAAGGCCGTAAGTAAAGATTTTAGCAATTTACTTTTTTTTCCACCTGAAGTTTATCCTACGATTTTGTTGTACGCGAAATTTACTTATATATATTTATATATATAAATGTAAATATATATATATATATATATATATATATTTATATATATATATATATACATATATTTATATATATATATATTTATATAAATATATATATATATTTGTATATATTTATATATATATATTATATATATATATATATATATATATATATATATATATATATATATATATATTTATATATATATATATCTTTATATATATATATATACATATATATTTATATACATCTATATTTATATATATATATATATTTATATATATATATTTATGTATATACATTTATGTATATATATATATATATTTTTATGTATATATATATATATATATTTATAAATATATATAAATATGTATTTATTAATTTTTTTCTCGCGCCCCTATCGTACAAAGAACCGAGATTTGAATGCGTAGTTGCGAGATATATAGTCACGAAGGTTGGAAAAAGACACTGAAGCAGCAACAGCAGCGGTATTTTCACTTCAATAAATAAGTACGAAACTAATATGGAAGCCTGCAGGTACGTACATTGTAATAATCACGAATGTATTGTTACGAAAAGAGAAAAAAGAAATATCTATAATAATATCCCAAACTAGTTGCACAGAAAGACGTGCTCAGAACCGCAACGACGTTATAAAAAAGCGTAAACCTGAATACAGAACAATGAACAGAAAGATTAACGTGTTTATAATAAAACTATGTGGCAGTTAGTGACAGATATATGAGTTCACTAGTCAATGCATATTACACAATATTAATTTGATCTATAATATTTTGCAACATTCAAACATATATTTATAAATGTATGATTCACTTTTACCAATGCTCATGGGGAAAATCAGCGTAGGTGAGCACAAGGAGATGTTACATCAGTCGTAAACTATTTTCACGACGACTATTTCAAAAGCACCTTCTCTCTACTTACTGACTATTCTGTTCGACCAATGACGGCTTACTAATTGTTACCTCTCTCACCCATTACCCTTGCACGGTATATTATCTTCGCAAATGAAAATAAAATCTTTCGCGAATGTTTATAATATCGTCAGTCTGATAGACACTTCATGTGGGTAAAACGGACACGCACATATCCGAGGCAATGGCTGATCCTTAGAAAGAGACATCCAGTCTGTAGTAGAATGGGATCATAAATGGATGGTTATATTTGATGCTGCTAAGACAAATCTCCTTTCCTTCAGCAACTACAAGGAACCTCTTCAACCACCGATTGTCATGGCAAATAACATCTTCCCTGGAGTCCAACGTTCAAAGTTCCCGGCTTAACATTCCAGGTAACATGAATTGGAACAAATACATAGAAGACATTGTCACGGCTGCTGCAAAGAATGTGGGCTCCCCGTACCGTGCTAGAAGACTTCTCACACCTGATGGTATCCTATATCTGTACAAAGCTATCATTTGCTTATGCATGGAGTATTGTTGTCACATCTGGGTTGCTGCACCATCCAGCAGTCTATCCCTCTTAGGCAATGTCCAAAAAAATAATATCTAATCTAATAGGTCACTCACTATGCCTTAAGCTCTAGCCCCTGTCCCGTCGCTGAAATGTTACATCCTTGTGCTTGTTTTATAAGTATATCAATTGAATGTGCTTCGATGAACTTGCTTCTCTAGTGCCTCTTTGACGTAGATACACTCGACCAACCCGACCATCCGCTGAATCACCTCCATACACGGTGGAGCTCCCCCGATTCAGGAGATCCTTCTACTCCGATAGCAAATCTCAATTTTGAACATATTATTATTATTATTATTATTATTATTATTATTATTATTATTATTATTATTATTATTATTATTATTATTATTATTATTATTATTATTATTATTATCATTATTTATTAGTACTATTATTTACTCACTAAGAACTCTTACACGGATCATTCCAGTCTGAGTCACAAGTCACCCCAGAATCAGAGTACTTTTCGTTTTTCCGATAATCATGTCAAACCACTTTGTGGTGTAGCAACAGCTGTACTAGTGATTTCCTTAGTAACAATAAGTCTCTACAACATTCAAGTATTCTCCGTTGTGACACAAGAAAATAAGAGGCGGGCTCTTTTGTGCAATCTTGGGTGAAACTTGAAGTTGAAGGAGATAACACGATTGTCTCAAATAAAACATTGTTGTATAGCCAATTTGAAGATCCCTCGCGGTTCTGACAGAGCAAGCTGTCAATCATAACTTTTCTATTCCCTGTTGGCGGAGAAAAGTAAGCCATGTCGTTAAAATAATTCAGGTCACGTATTACCGGAAAGTTAAAGTTCAAATCACATTCAGACAGATAGGTAGTGGTACCAGCTGAGGGTGGGCCCGGTTGAGTAAACAGTCACGGGTGACATTCGTTCTTTCTATCTTATTTTCTATCTGTATTTTTTTGTCGGCACCAGATAAAAAGGACAGTTTTGTTAACATTGTCACGGAATAATGACGCTTGATGAGAGAGTCGACGATTTTGGAGTGTTGTTAAAATCGTCACAAAACACATTCGCGATTGTCAGAGTCTCGATTATTTGAGATTTCTTAAATTAGTAAAATAAAGTAAAAATAAATTATAGTTTTTTTATAAAAAACATAAAAGAATGTATTGTCCACTCTTTTATTAAGTATGCCATTCTCAGTGTAATGATTCCTGTTCTCGACATCAAGATAATTAATTATATGCAGAGAATCAATGACTTATGCCTAATACAACCGATTATTCCTAGTCCGAAGATAGGTAGAAAACCATACGTTGCTGAAGATCATGAATACAACGTGGGTTCAATACCATGGTAAACCGCTGACCCGAAAAAGAAATGTGACTATCGATTAAAGTACCCTGTGGCATCGTGCCATAAGATTCCACCGCGGGATATATCCACGGCGAAGCTACACCACGATACACTCCTCGGGCCACAATAGTACCACACCTTGTTATTCAACTGAGTCATTGGATGACGCGTATCCGCCTTTGTCTTTTCATCCATTTTGTATGGTATACACCGAATATTATGCAACAAACATTTGTTTGCGGCGGTGTAAGATAATGGTATTTTTTTTATCTACCCTGATAGTGTAAATTTCATTGAATTCGGGTAATATTTACGCAGTATTATTCAATTTCAAGTTATCCATGGTTAAAGTGTTAGCTAATTATGCGTATTGGCCTCCATACTTCATAATTGTTATCATTATTATTATTGTTTACTAATTAAGAGTTTTTACAGATGTCATTATTAGCAATTGCTCACGTACTATAACATTTGATGTTCACTGGAGTCTGAGTGACAACAAGTCTACCCAGATTTACAGTACACTCTACCTCTTTGGATAAGCATTGGAAATAATTTTGCGTTATCGTTATAGGCGCTTACCATTGAGTTCTCGCTGTAACCGCCCACTTGTTTTCTCTGGGATATGGTTGATAATAAGTCTCTCTATGGTGCCAATCGTCTCAGAATCCTTTCGGGGGAGGTCTGAATTTCTGAATTTTTTAGTTGAGGATTAATAATTTAGATTATTTGGATAATTCGGACTACTGTTCTCATCTTGAGTGTTATATTCACAACGTTTCGGCTTAACTCAGGTGTATTTTAACGCATTTTACGAATATTCGTGTCGAACTCGGGAATCTGTATTTTGAGTTTCGCATTTATAGTCAAAAAAAAGTTACATCGAACATACTTCTAACAGCTTGTTTCGTGTATAGTAATCCGCTTTTTGTTTGATCCCAAATTAAATGAATTAAGTATTTTAATTTGGAGCCTGCTTTTGACGAGAATAAAATCATTTTTTTTACCTAAAAAATGTGTACATTTCTCCATACATATCTGACAAAGGAAATGTATATTATAACTGTCATACATCGGTACATGTTAAATTACTTTATGTGCTAACCTATCAGCTTATAGTATAACCACTTTTTCAAATACATGTTGTTAACATAGTATTAATATAACTTCGTTTAAGAAAAACCACTAGATAATTTATATAATACGTTAAGGCAATTTCATGTTCGTACTACAAAGGCAGAAAAGGATTTCCGCAGATAAATTCAGCAAGTCCATTAAGTATGTTTCAGTTGGAACCCATGGGAGTTGAATAATATTGTGGCGTCTTCGTTTGCTGCGCATTTTCATAGAATGAAAATATGTCACAAACAGCTAGAAGTGTTTTGGAGTTAGACCCACATAGACAGATATATTTTTAAACTACATGAATCAGAGTACTGATATAAGTGTGTGTGCAGTTAGAACAAATGTACGTTAATAATATTGCGGGGTAGGCGTTAATACTGTATGTCTATAAAACAAAAATATGTCAAACACCGACGAGGTTGTTTTTGGAGATAGTCCTTCATAACCAGATATATTCTGAAACTTAATCAACCAATGTACTTTGATGTTTCAGTAGGAATAAAGATAGAATAATAATATTGTAGGGTCTCCGTTCGTGCAGGATGTGGTCAGAATAGAAATATGTGACAAACGCTGAAAAGTGTTTTGGAGATAGACCCCGATAAACAGACATATTATGATAATCTATTAAGTAAAGTACTTTGATAAGTATGTTTCAGTTTTGTAAAAAGGTACTACAATAATATGTTTCGGTTTGCGTTCACGCCATTCGTCTTAAGTATCAATCACAAGAGGAAAATCACATAAAAATGTAACAGAAAAACGTTACATAATAAAGTCAGAGAAAATAAAAGCCCCCAAAAAAGCTACAGAATATATCAATTAAAAAAGTCACTAAAAATATACAGAAAAACATCGTAGAAAAACATCACAGAAGAAAACTAAGTGAAAAAAGTCTCAGAAAGAGTCATAGAAAAACAAATTCATAGATTAAAATGTAAGTAAAACAGACACAAAATATAAAATTCACAAAACAAGTCACACACAAGAACTACAGAAATAGTCACGAAAAAGCACGGGAAAATACAGTTACAGAAAAAAGCACAGAAAAGAGTCACAGAAAAAGCACAGAAAAATACTAGAATTAAAAATACCAGAATTAAAACGTCATTGACAATGTGACAGAATAAAATATAATTGAAGAAGTTACAGAAAAATGCCACAAAAATGTCCAAGAAGAATCGCAGTTCATCGTGACCGGAAATACAGAAACTTAACGTTTCATAGATAACAGTAGATTATTTTTCATTCGTTAATTCAAAAGTTAACGCATTTAAAGAATAATACAGAAATAGTACTCCACTTTTTTGTTTGTTTTTTCCTGTTATATTTTCCGTAATTTTATTTGGATTGAAATACTATCTCTAATTTTTTTAGATACCGACATTGAGTGCAATGCTAGAAAAATGTAAAAATTTATGTAGTAGTGTGATTGTGAGAATGAGTAAATGAAAGGGGGAAGAAACTTAATAAAAGACAGAAAGTGAATAGAAGAAAGAGACAAACAAGTCCTCTGTCACGTTGTGTATGTACATTATCACTCTTTTTTACATTCATTATTGAAAAGAAAATTGCCCAAAAGAATTAAAAATTAAATCTTGTCGTTAAGGTTTATCTTAATTTCGACTTAAATGAATTGTTCTAAAATGAAATTCTGTCATCCTTTCGACTTTAAGTTTGCATTTTCGAATTCTTACAATTTTAGATACTTATATTTACAAAAGTGTCATTACTTTCATTTATTTGAAGAAAGTTTTGCTGACAATTATTTGAACAACAAGAAGGAAGAAAAATTTATTTTTAAATTAGTTAAATTTTAACAATAAATAAATTAAATTAAACCGTTAGAATGTTCGTTTTATTTAGTTAATAGAAAATATTTAGTTGACAATTATTTTTACGGCAAAAAGAAAAAAGAATGATGATTTTTTAAAGATATAAATTGTTTCTACTTTATATAAATACATCAAAAAGAAAATATTCGTTTTTATTATTTAAAGGATATTTATTTGACAATGAAAATTATTTTTACAAGTGAAAAAAATATCGAGTTATTCTTAATGTTATAAACCCTAAAAGAAATGTATTATTTCAAGAGAAATGTTATTATTTACAATGAATTATGACGATAGATGAAGACAACAAGCGTGGAATTTCCACAAGTTTCGGCTATTCTAAATTAATGTATTATGTAACATTTTTTTACTTTCCAATTTTCTTATCTCTTGGTTTTACCAGATGCTAGACATTCACTCGCTAGTTTAGAGACTCTAACTGAGATATATATTTGTTTAATTCTGTGATTGCTATATGAACGTATTCATAAACCATTTGATCGAGAAGGGAAACGAATAAGCCTATTGAAGTACCAAGAAAAAAACATTGTTTCGAAGTCTGATTTTTATTAACAAATTCAAACAACGTGTAATTAAAATATGCAGTCACAGGCACACAATGCGATTCAACCAGATAAAATGCTGATATTCACACAAAGTTTAGGATGACGCTGTTCATTTATTGCGATTTTAATTAAACATTGTCGAGAAACATGCACGAAGACCTTTCAGGCAGTCTCTGTTAAGCCGAGATAACTGCCATTAAACTTTATTCCAGTTCAAAGATTTATTTTCAGGTCGATATCACTATTTAGCATGTGAATGCATATCGTTGATTTCACCCAAAATAAAGATAAAAGTATATTAATAAAAGAGTATATCAATAAAGGACATTATATAACGAGTGTCGCGTTTTCATGGAAATGTTTAAGTGACTCTTATAACAGTTAGTGGTGACCCCAGACGAGAGTCGCGAAATCACGTGATTCCCGAGACAAAAGTTTTCTGTCTCTTTGGCTTGCGATATTTCAAGCAGGTAAGACGTGTCTGTGCCGCTGTCCTCTTTCGGAGGCGACGGACACAATGTAACTAGAAGTAGCGAGACGAGCTACCCGTCTATTTATTTATCTATCTCACGCGTATACACTTAGTCTGTTGGTCTGATGTTTTCTGTGACAGTTTCTGTTTTTAAATAAACTATTTTATAAATAAACATCGGGGTGTGAATGATTTTGTATAAACTGCCAAGCTAGAACCTGGGTCCACGAAAATGATACGTATGTATAATGATTTATACACCGATCGCCAAGTGAAACTATAGCAGAGATAACGCTCAACACATCCTACCTACCTGAACAATTTACTTAAGAACACAACTTACACGTTTATTCGTCTTGATTCAAAAGTATACAACAATAGCTACTTGAAAAAGTCCAGATTTTACAACGGACGAAACGTTGTAAAAATGCTAACGACGAAGATCGAGAAAGTAGCCTCAAACATAAAATTACATCATTTAAGCAATATAATCGAATACAAAAAAAATACACGTTTGACGATTTTTTTTGGGATGAAATTTAAACTGAAGAATTCGGCTGGTGTGAGTAGAACCGGATGTAGATCCACTGCCTCCAAAGTTACGTCTATTTAGAGATGCTGCGATATTTCCGGTCACAGCTTCAAGCGAATCGAAGGCAAAGATTTCGCCAGTTTTCATATCTCAATCTTGGGACAGAAACCATCCTTAATGTGGCTCGATCAGATTGATATTTCCTGCTTTTTTTTAGTCAGCTCGCATTTCTTTGATTCTCTGCAGAGGGCGAAAAATATTACGATGAAAGAAAGGAAGGAGAGATAATGAAATAACGCAAGCAAGAGAAAACAATGAAATAAAATTACGAATAGATATAAGCGATAAGATAGATACTAATACATATATATATATATATATATATATATATATATATATATGTATATGGAGAGATAGTGCATGCGTGTTTGCAAGTGTATATGTGTGTGGTGTGTGTATGGTGCGTGCGTTGTGTGTGTATGTGACACAATAAAAAAAAAGGTACAAACAGATATAAATTACAAGAGACATACAGATAGATAGAGATTGATAGACATAGAGACATACACACATTTACATAGAGAGCTAGAAGGAGACGGGGATAGAGGGAAAGTGAAAGAGAAAGTATATAAAGAGAGATTATTGTGATAAGAGGGAGATGGTGATGATGATGATGATTATGATAGTGATCATGATAGTGATCATGATAGTGATGATGATAGTGATCATGATAGTGATGATGGCATTAAATATAATGCCTGTATTGACATGTCTTACTTTAATTCAACATCTCGTTTCAATGTTACACCACAGAATATATTATACGATTGTACACCATTCGTCAAAAAATGAGCAGAAAAAAATTATCCTCCGCCAGTGTTTTCACTAATATTCATATTCATGTAAAATAAGGTCTTAGTCGGTAAGCTGAAAAAATAAGAGAGAGAGAGAGAGAAAAATAAACCATCTCAAACTGGAAATTAAAAAAAAGAAATCCAAACGTATAAATCGGTATAGAAAGCAGAAAAGAAACCTCTCATTATGAAAATAGGTTCAAGGCGTGGATTGTCTGACATGCTATTTACTTTCTCCAGAAACAACGGTCGGTTCATTCTATTGCGCTATCTTCTTCTTGTATGAGAGCCAGCTACGTCATAAGGTGGCGTACTCATTCCACATCTAAAACGTTTCCCTTCATTGCAATCTTTCCTGCCTTGTCAGAGTACAAAATCGACTTAAAAATCTAAAGGAGGTGTCCTCTTCTCCTCCCTACTACCTCTTTCTCACATTACTAGACGTTGCTAGTCTTTCTTTACTTTATGGTTGACGAGAGAGAAAAAATGACGATTGTACTAATTGGAATCGTTTTAAATAATGAACGCACCTTTCTAATACTTCATCTGTTCACTATTATCAAAGGTTTAATCTCTTCATGAATATTTCTTTTTTATATTATGATTACTATAATTTTTAAGTTGTACATTAAATGAACCAGACAACCGGCAATAAAAGTTACGCCCCTTTGATCAAAATAAAACATATGTATCCTCTTACACGTGTAATGTAGTTTCATGTTACAGCTGGTTATTGAGAGTATATATTTGAAAGCCTCAGATGAACTAAGACAGGAATTACAACTGTATATAGATTACCTCTCATTTCCGGTAGTAATTTCGGTTGATTAAGAGGTTGTGAACCGGGTGCTAACTACTGCTGTCCCGATTTTGAATCCAGCTAGCTCTAGCCAATCTGATGAGTCGTATATATATATATATATATATATATATATATATATATATATATATATATATATATATATATATATATGTAAGTGCAGATTAGTCGTCCGAGGCTATAGCAATGCGATGTGGTTGCCGTAAGATGGAAAAGTGAAAAGAAATAAACGCAGGGAGAAAGTGAAACTCAAGACGATTTATTAATAATTTCACGAAAACTGATTAAATACCAAATAGTAGATACTGCGTTCCTACTACCAATTGTTTTCTGCTGTATTTCGATGATCTGACACCGGGTTTTCCGGTTTTTCTTCGACCCATTCGGTCTTTTATTGTTGTCTTCTGATAATGAAAGTTTTTCTTTCGAAAATTTAAGATTACCCTTTGCCTAACGGTTACTTACCGGACAGTATTTACTATTTGGTATTTATCAGTTTTCGTGAAATAATTAATAAATCGTTTTGAGTTTCACTTTCTCCCTGCGTTTATTTCTTTTCACTTTTCCATCTTACGGCAACCACATCGCATTGCTATAGCCTCGGACGTCTAATCTGCACTTACATTTACCAGCAATGCTTCAAGCAAACTACAATCTCCTTTTATATATATATATATATATATATATATATATATATATATATATATATATATATATATATATATAGAACGATTTAATTACTACATTTAATTGCTACAACAAATTAAAAGATTGTATAATATATATTTTTAAGCGAAAAAAAATATTGGTGTTTAGTTCATTCTATGAATACATTTGAATTTCTTTAATCAATCTCTCTCCTCCCTCTGTTTGTCTGTCTGTCTGTCTCTCTCTCTCTCTCACTTTCTATATATATATATATATATATATATATATATATATATATATATATAAATACAATATGAGACTAAATGTATACTTTTAGAGAATTTAACCTATAGTGAAATGGTTTAAGCTCAATATACTAGATAGAGCAGTTATAAGGATAAATGGAGGATAAGAGATAAAGATGTGCGGTGACAAATCTATTTCATCTTCGATTGTTCAATGCAAGATGAACTCGATAAAAACATGTTTATTTTTCTTTTCTTAAGCAATGCTTTTCAAAGATGAAAATATTATCATCAGGGGAATTACATAGATAGATAAGTTGGCAGGGGAATAGCCAAAATTCAAAATTTGAAAAATTTAAGAAACAATATAAAGTAATGGAAAGTAAGAGTGTGTGTATAAAAAGGTTATCAAAATATAGGGTATGTCCAGTTGGTTTGACAAATTGTCCGGTGACGAAATAGTTAAAGATGGAAAGGGGATTTCGTAGAGACTGCGTTAAAAATGTTCAAAATGTAGTAAATCCAATAGAATGATTTTCAGTTCAACCGTAGATAAAAATCACTTATTAGGATGTAATTTTGATAATTAAGGCCATTTTAGAATACTTCCTTGGAGAGCGAATGAAAATAGATTTGTCACATATAAGATATGTATATGTTATATTACGTGAAATGAGCTGCTATTTAATTATTAGAAAACGAAAAAAATATTAAAGGAAGCAAACAAAGGAACGTTTTTTATGAGAAGTTAAAACAAAATAAATGCAAATGTAAAGTTGACATATATGAGTCTGGGTGTGCGATGATGTGTATGTGTGATGTTGGTTTAGTGGTTGATGAGTATAATGTATAACTGGATTTAAAATGGTCCAATTATGTCGTGACGAGGCATGTTATACATTGGCTTATAATGTGAGTACAGTTAGATTCAAGCGAGGAGAAATTCCATTCGTCGAGCTGTGAGGTAGACAAGCGTGTTTATGAAAAGAAGATCATTCTACAAGAATGCATAGGAGATGAAGATGCGCGAAACAATGAGCGGGTTTACACACTTTGGGAAGAAGCTTCTAAAGTGCATATGCAAACAAGTAATGAATTCTTACAGGAAGGTGTCGCCGCTCTTCTACATTGAAATGGTCACCAATCTGGTACTGACATAGCTGAACATCCCTTAACCTCGGTAATCTAACTAGAATCGCCATGTCAACGTCATTAGTAAGGACTGAGTGATCAGAAACAAAGAGGAAAATAGGATGTGTAGGATTCTGTCACCATGGAAGTTCTATTCCTATCCAACCGGATCTTTGGCGACAGAAGATTCTCCAAGAATGAGTTCTTAATTTTCTGCTGCGACAGTTTAAGAGCAATTCTTTTGTCACTTTTGTGAAAGGAGATTCTGAATAATTCCGGTTGACGTCAAACACGAACACTTCGTTGCAAATATTTAATCTTACTCCAGAGTCGTTCAAATTACAGTATGGAATCCACTTAACTAGGGGCTTTCTGTCATAAGGGGAATGTGAGAGGGAAGTGGATCCTAAAGCGGTGGTAATATTCATATCTGAACAAACTACATGTGTGACTTTTCAAACTACATTGTATATGTTTTACCAAAATGTATTGAATGTCAAAAATTAAACATATATTATGTTTGTGATATCTATCTGTTCGTCTCGTTGTCGAGGGATTCAGTTGATCAAACAAAACCTTTGCAAATACTATTTAAGATGTAAAACTGTTTACAGGCGTGGAAATTCATTTGAGGGAAAATGTTTCGTAAATATAATTCTATTTTTGCGGGTGTGTTTTTGTGTATTTTCAGCCAGAGTTTCTGTTTCATTTATATATTTGGTATATTTGTATTATTTTTGTTATTAATATTATTTTAGACAATTAGTGTTCTTTTTTATTTTTTGTGATATGTGTCCGTTTTGTATTTTGCATGTCAAATAAAAGAACAGATGTGTGCTGTGTTCGCTCTGGATCAAAGAAAGAATGAAGAGAGGGTGCTATCATCTAACATACTATTTGATCTTTCTTTGACTATTCCATTTATTCCGCGTGCATTTTGTTTACATTTCCTCTTTGTTTAGATCGTTCAGTTATTAACACTGACGAATGAACGATGAACACTAGCAAGGAATACAAGAATATCACTACTTGTTCACAGCTTCCTGCTTTATTAAATCTTTATCTTTTACATAGACATATTATTTTTAAATAATAAACATTTTATTCTTTACGTTATTGTAAACAATGAACAAAATATTTCTAATCTATTCATATAGTTAGATAAACGTTAATAGTCTGGTAATTTCAATGAAAATTTACTTGTCTTATAAATCGGAATTATAAAGAAAGGAACAGAAAGAATAAATCAATTTGCCCTTTCACTTGCAATTGAGTAACAAATTGCAACTTGTTTAAAATTAAATCGGTCCTTCTATAGAAATACTAAATATGTTTAGATGAAATGAAGAAACATTTCCAAACAGAACCATTTATTATATTAAAACCAAAACAGTCATGCATTAAAAAGAAAATAATAATAGCAAATGATAGGTAATAAATAAATTGTTTTATTTTCAAACCAATATGTAACTTAGTTAACATTGCAACTAGTATATATTTACTGATATTATTATTATACTGGAATAAGAAGCTGTATTACAATGAGGTATAAAAACAGCGATTTGATGGAGACCACTAGACCAACGAGTAAAGAGAGCTGGAACAAAAGAAGCAGGTAATAGATCACACAATTCTGAAGAACACATGCCATAATAGTATGTATAGAAAAGACTGAGACTGACAACATCACGTTTGTGAGTAGGAGGGTGCAGAGAAAAAGAAAGGGTAGGCCCAATTAAATTACAGATACGTTTCTGTACCTTATCAAATCTCCTTAAATGGGGCAGAGATCCACCAGCCCAAATGTAAGTTCCCAAATAAAAGGCTGTCTTAAATAAACGACGTCTGTAAGCCAACATCGTCACATTCAAATGTAGTTTTTCCAATAAAATGTCCAATCATTATTTCGGGCTTTTCTGACAGGAAATTGTCTGAACTTTTTGACTCCAACTTGTAGCTTAAATCCGCAAATATCATATTTTAAACCAACAACTAACATACAAACTTGTAATAAAAAATATCAATTATTTATTATTAACTACCCTTCACCTAAGACGGGAAACGTATTTATTTAACCAGGAACGGACATATTTAACATTGTAAGAAAAGAGCGTAGCCATATATAGAATGGTATTCTTCTATTAAGTATACTAGCAAATATATGCTCCCTCCGGTCGCATATTTTTGCTAATCTGCCGCGTCAGAAATGAACGCTCACACGTAAACCGATGGAGCCCCAGTCATATTTCTTGGCTGGTTAAACATTGATTTTCTTTGTTTCCGACCAAGAATATTTTTAGTTAAAAATAAAGAAAACAAAATTTCGACCACACGCCAATTTTTTTTTGTACACTCCCCCATTAATAGAAATATTTTTAGTTAAAAAAAAAAAAAAAAACATTTTTTTTGCCCTCCCAAGTTTTTGTTACCCTCCCCCATACATAAGAATACTTTTAGTTAAGAAAAAAAAAATGTGCCCCCCCTAAAAAAAAATTGTTACTCTCTCCCATACATAGTTAGACAAAGAAAAAAAATAGGAGGCGCTTCGGTCATATCAAATAACTTATGTTTAAATATGCTGTTGAAGGCGCCTATGTCATATCAAAGAACCAGTTTTGTTATTCTTCCAAAATGGTTACCCATTTAGTAATGGCCGAGATATTTGTTGCTTAACTTCAATTTACAACAAAACCCCTTGTCCGAACAAGGTAATGAAAAAATTTTCTCACAATGACGTCACTTCCGGAAGGATGAGTCAGCAATTAATTCTTCCAAAATGGTCATCCATTTAGTAATGGCCGGGATATGTATCGCTTAACTTTAATTTACAACAAAACACCTTGTCTTAACAACGTAATGGAAATAAAGAATGATAATGTGAAAAACTCCTCTCAAAATGACGTCACTTCCGAAAGGATGACTTTGCCATTCAAAGTCTGGTTTAAAAAACACACTGGTTTCTTAATGAATGTGTTTAATTAATTGTATGAGTATTTTTTTATTAATATCACCTTACCGGGAAATATTGTAAATACATATGTATATTTGATAATAGCAGTTATAAGTGTATGTTTGTAAATATAAATTTAATTGAAGTTTAAAAGGAATGAATTATGTAAATGGTAAAACCCGTCTAGTGTCTGAGCGATTTTTTGTAACAGTATATAAGGAAGTTGAAAAAGTATCAGTTTAAGTAAGATTCTTGATACGTTTTCTGTTCTAATCGCTTTCCACTTTAGTTATATGTTTACGGCGGTTTTTGTAGTAATATATATAGAAGCTGGCAGATTAAGTAAATAGTAATATTACTCTGATGGAGTTTCGGCTTCAGACAGACAGACAAACGGATACATAATCTCTATTATTAATAGATATAATAATATGATCATATAATATTAAAATGACTTGAAAGTAAAACCATATATATGAAATCATTTTATGTATAATAAATCCACGCACATATATACATAGGGTTTGAATTACCCACTAGACACTATCCTCGAGTGCTTCGGTCTCTGTATACAAGGGTTTGTAAGGACAATCTGACATGAGGATACTTCACCCGACAAGAAAACCCTGACCAAAAATTTCAAATAACATAGTATTCGCAGCATTAATAAGACATTCCAAGTACGGATATACGCTTGTTCATACAAGGAATAGAGGACCTCCTGCTAGTGATGTTACCTCAAGTAACAACACTTAGCTGGATACTCCACCAGACTAGATAAATTCTTGCCCTGGAATCGGGTAAGACCAAGAGACCACAAGAAATATATACTACAACGTAGTTAACTGGTCAATTGGGGAGAGGAAAATGAATGTGCTTAACCTATTTACTAAGTCGACGTTTGAGAAATAAAGGAAAACTTTAATAGAATATTCGAATATCTATGTATCTCATACAGAGATTAAGTGTTAGCCCCAAGAAGGGGTCTCTTAATTTCTGACAACTTCGACTGACGTAAAATGAAACACATATGTGCCGAAACACAACAGAAATACTTACACACATATATAGATACACAGCAAACTTCCCTACAATTTAAATAGTCGATAATTACCCCGAAAATAGTTTATCTATGAAAAGCAGTCTGTTCTCGTTACGGATGGTCAAAACCCCTATATTTAATTTTTCCATCTCTGCTAGGTAGTGCCATTATTTATAATGTTAAACTAACAGTACCAATGAGGTCTAACTCGCGTATTTTATGATTTTGTTAGGGTGAGGGTAAGTTTTATATCGATTAGTTGTTTCGATAATATTCGCTTCAATAATCACGTATTCAAATATATTTGTGTGGGCAAAGAAAGTTGCCATCATCGTAATCTTTATAATAACTGATAATAATATAGAAAGGAAAGAATAACTACGTATGCACATATAAGATTATTGAGCAAAAAATAGGAGACTTAGTCTTGATAACTAATAATTAAAAATAAAGGAGAGAATTTCTTTCACTTTTAATAGACATAAAAGATATTCCCTTCTTCTTAATATTTATGTACTTAAAATATTAATCAATCTACGGACACCCAGATGCTTTATTTACGGATTTAAGAAAAACAGAAACCGCGTATTTTTATTGTAAAAATATATTCGCAAATATATTCTTTAAGTAAGATCAAACTCGCGTATTTGTTGGATTTTTGGTGGAGAGGGTAAGTTTTATATCGATTAGTTCTTTCGAGTTTAACAGTAAGATTTATCTCGCGTGTGACAGCCGTGGGAAATCAATTGCTATTGATAAAAATTGTTATTAATAAAATAAATGACTTACTACTCCCCCGTGCAACGCCGAGTCGCCGTACAAGTAACGAATAAAATCGAATTCAGTTCATTACAAATCTTTTGAAGGGTTTATCGTTTAAATTTAAATACAATCTGAGTTTTGAAAACGAGAAAAAGAGAGAGAGAGAGAGAGTACGCTGGGTGGATTTATGATAAAGGTTTTGTTTACCGTTTTTTTATAATATAACTGAAATAGTTGGGCGTTTTATTATTTGCCTTAGAAACGGAGGTCTTTGTTATCACGCTGAGTAGATAATTTATGATTCTGTTTACAAAATGTTATAACTTTTCCCTTTAAAATGTATTTTCTTTCGACGTTTTTTTTTTAGCAATAATATGTTTTATTAGTCTCGCTGGATTGCTAATATCTGCATCTTTCGTCACACCGTAACTCTCAAGAGAAATCGCTTTCGTCCGGGTAATTTGTATAGACAAAAGGTGATTTGATTCAGTTTCTCGATTAACCGATGACGTCTTTCTCTAAAAAACTAAAAAGAAAAAAGGAAATACTTTTGAAACTTGGGGGAATTTGCTATGCAAACTTGCCAAGCGGCTGTGGCAACTGTCAAAAATAAAAGTAAAAAAAGATGGCCACGTTGATACAACGTGTGTTCAACTTGTTGTGTCATAGAGCTTCAGTAAATGACTTCAATGCGTATTCTCCTCCAATGTCAAAATGCTTGTCGCTAATAATTAACTTAGAATCCTGAACAATGAAGTAGAACGTAGCGATCATAATTAACTTCACAGTTTAAAACAAACAAAAACCCCCAGAAAAGAACAAAACTGCAGACGCATAATAAATAATCGAACAGAGTAAATAACATAATATAGTGAATACGAGAAGATCAATTAACAAAAATGTCTACCAAAATGATAAAATGATGAACCCAATTATGTTACTCTCGAGAATCCTCAACCATAATATATATATATATATATATATATATATATATATATATATATATATATATATATATATATATATATATTAAAGGAAATCGCTCCGGACAAGTCATGAAGCTACTTGACGTATGGAGCTAAAAATAAATACCACTTTGTGGTCGAAACTCAGCAAACGATAAGTGTTAGATGACATAGAACACAGCAATTCTTCCTCCTTTGTCAGAAATCGTTCTCATGAAATATGAGGACTAAATGATAAAATAACAAATGCGCGAGTTACGAGACTTCCGAAAGTAAACCTAAGGTCCACTTTCTACTCTCCGGGTGTAAATGGAAAGTTATATCACTTTCTGAACTCTCAATAAAGCAATAACAAGACACACAATCAGAAGAGTAAAATAGTTTTTAAATCACCAGTTTCCATACCAGCTTATAGAATAAAAGAATTGTTCAAAAGGTAAATTAATGACACAGTCTCTTCTAACATATTTTGTTTACTTGATTGGATGGCTTCGCTCAACAAACAAAAGGAAGAGGTTAATAAAAGAGTTTACGTCAGATGTTAAAAAAGTCTTCTATGTCGCTGTAAAGTGGACGGGCTTAGGTTGGCATCTTAAATCCAACTGTTTTAGACGCGGGAAAAACATGATGTGCATCCTCTGCGAAATGTTTTCATTGGATAAAAGATCAATCACTTCGCGTAAAAACATTAGCATACATAGACAAAATATAGTCCATCAAAATGCAACTGCTACAAGTTATTCCATTTGGCAATAATTGTTCTTAATGTCAGATTCCTAATATTTCATCAATTTTGAACTGAAAGAAAAAACAATTAAAAAGACAATATTTTATATTACGCTTTCAAATCTATTTGCAAGTAAGTGTTGCTTCTATTCGTCTTAAATGGTAAGTAAATGTTTAACTAAAAACAGAATAAATATTGTTATGTTTTGATACATACGAACGGGGGTGATTTAATAATTAGGTTAAATTATCGTGAGGCCTGCATTGCACTTGACATGCATAAGACAAGAAAAAACGAAAAATTATTTGGATTATTAAACTACTTTTCTCACTTTGGATTTTATTCTCACAGAGTTTCGGCCAAGAACTTTACAGAACGTTGCTGTATAGGTCTCGGATTGTCTTCTGGATTCTTGCGTCGAACCTTTCCTCAGGTTTTGTATCTAGAAATGATTGTTCTTCGGGCTAGTGTACTACTTGTTCTATACTCAGTTAGAGAAGGGTAAATCCCTTTTGAATAGGACAATCTTATTTTAGTACAGTCGAGCGTATCCCTTTTGGAGTAGCTGGATATCTCCCACATAAGAACCTCTATATCTTACTTTGTAACCCTCCAAACTTTTTTCAGGTGCGTCTTGTCGAATTCAGGAATATTTATGTGTATATGTTCTACGAATATCTTTGTAAAGCGAAGGGTTTGCCTAATTTTAATATCAGAATACTAAGGTGTCATTAATTGTTTCAAAGTAGCCGCTAAATCGCTAGTCAGCTTACTGATAAATATGAAGTGATCTGGCGCAAGGTGTAATACGAAAAAGATACTCTAATTAGAGTTATTCTGTATTTTTCTACATACGATGTGGTGAGTTAAGGGATGGGGACTTAATATTGAAGGGGGTTATTGCTCTTACTTGCGCCTTGAAATTAGTATTCAAAGAAATAATCGTTGAATAAATTGAATATAAAAATCAATGAATTTCAGTGTTTACACCCCTAACTAGTTTCCTAGAAATTCATGTATCAATAATTGAACTAAATTTTGTACAAAGCCGACTTTTATATAAAGCTTTTAATTAGACCTTGTACTCGTACACGGCACAGGGGAAAATCGCATTTTTTATATATTAAATATACTATTATTAACTAATTTATTATGTTACATATATTTATTTACTGACTCCAATGGAATACGTATTTCCCAGACTTTGATTCATGTTACAGTTTAGCGTTTTCGTTGTAAACAATAGGTATTTGGTTGACGATCAGATTTTCCATAATAACTGTTCAGATACTTCTTTGGTCCCAAGGTTATTGTAACTGAAGGTGGCAATCGGGACAAACTCCCATTCTCTATAGAAAAAATAAGTCCCTGCTCGTGGTGCTTATATATAAGTACAGCGCTTCTACCAATACTTGATGAGAGAAAAAGTTGAGAGTGGGGTTCCTGGCGTCTAACAGAAAGTGCTTTGAATAGATGGGACTCATCAGTCAGGGAAGACGGCTCATCTAAATTCAATAAAACTCTGATCTCGAACCTTGCGGACACCCCTGCTGATAAAAAAAGGTTTCGAGAGTCCCTGTGTACTTGGCTCCCTAGGAGAAGAAAGTAAGATATAGAGATTCTTATGTGGAGGATATCTAGCCACACCAAAAGGGACACGCTCGATTGTACTAAAATAAGATTGTCCCATTCAAAACGGATTTACCCTTCTCTAACTGAGTATAGAACAAGTAGTACACTAGCCCGAAGAACAATCATTTCTCGATACAAAACCTGGGAAAAGGTTCGACGCAAGAATCCAGAAGACAATCCGATACCTATACAGCAACGTTCTGTAAAGTTCTTTGATTGCACAGGAACAATGTATATCGGCGCTTGTCTTTTCAATGGGATATTCCAGCGCATTCTGATGCATAGTGCACATCTTTTCCTTCATAATATCTAGCCAAGTTTTGCGTTATAGAAAACTCAGTCCAACACCGAAGCTGTACTAGAATAATCACAGTAGAATGCAACTTGGTTGATATTATCCTCAAAATGTGTTCATCAATTTTCATTCGTGTTTTAGTTTTACATTTTGTTTTACACAAATGTTCTCTTGTTCAACAGTTTGTCTTTTCTTTGAAAAAAATATTGCCGTGCCTTCATCAAGACTAAAGGGTCAATATGGAGTATTTATTATTACTGTTCGAAACATAGATGTTATACTCAGAACGTTTCGGCCGGTGTAAACACCCAACTTTTTCAGATGCATCTTTCCAAACTCAGCAAGGGTCCCTAGCGCAACAGATAAAAGTGATTAGTCTCATCAGTTCTAAGTGGCAGTCTTCTGGGGGTTTCAGTTTCGATCTCTGGAACGTGCGATACTAAGAATACAATTACGAATTACTTAAGACTTCTACCTTATCATATCTAATGGAACGAAACCAAGCTCCTCCCGGTGATTAAATAAACGGTTCCGTTCAAAATAGATTCCCGAGTTCGACATAAAGATTCATGAGTTTCACAAAATCGGAGGTTGCATCGGCCGAAACTTTGCAAAAATTACATCCAAGATGCAAACCGTAGTCCGAATAATCAAAATAATACAAATTACCAATCCTCATCTAAAGAATTCCGAAACATAAAATGGCAATACTCTGTATAAGACTGGGGTCTAAAATGTTACCTTCTATAATTGTTTTATTTCTTTTTTCTTATTTTACAAATATATTTGGGTAATATTATTGAGGGTTCTTATAATATGTATTTAAAGGTCATGTCATAACAATGTTATCTATGAAATTGTGTGTTAAACATTAACTGTTTAATATGTGTGGTGCTTTATTGTAAAACAAAACGACGGTTTAAAATTATATATATATATATATATTTATATATATATACAATTATTTATAAATAAATATGATTTTCAAATTGATTCATATACAAATGTGTTTCATGCCAAACCTGCAACCATCAGTATGGGAGGATCAATCCCTGCACGATTTGAACCACGATACGGAAGTCATTTTTTACTCAGTAATCGGCCCGCTAATAATTGCGGCCAACACGCATTGCTGTGGAAATAGGAGTAGTTTATCATCTAAATGCCAAATTGAGCGTGCATGTTTGCAAGCTGAGAAACAGAACGCAATAGGCGGGGCCTAGAGTATTGCGTTACGCTATAAATGACTGTTTGTCATAAACCTACTTAAAGTGCTTCATCTAGCGAGAGCTTTGAACAATTATTTATACATAAATATTATTTAAAAATTGATCCATATACACGTGTGTTTCATGCCAAACTTGCAATCATCAGTATGTATATATATACTAAAACTTAGTGCATCTTGCTCGTTTGTTTGGTTACATGTTCGCTTGTCACCGTTCTCAGAGGATGACGTCGTTGTTTTGTGATGCTATCCTTTAAAAATGAGATTGAGATAACCGTGCAAAGTTAGTGACATCACTAAAATAAAATAATCAATTAAAACAGAGAGATAGTAGATAACAAGGGAAGGTAAATGACGTCACAAAATGATAACGTCTTCTATCAAAAGAGAGAGAGGAGGTAGAGATTTATTTATGAGGCTTTATCTAGATTATCCGGGACACTTCGTCTACTAGACGAACCAGCTCGTGCTTTCACATGATTTGTAATCCTCCTATTGATTTCCATACTGATGACTTTGTCCGGAGAAGCTTAACGTGAATATGGCTGAAACAGGTCTGCAAATATGTAGCCAAATTGGTTGTGTAAATAAAGGTTTTTACTAGGATCCACGATAACTTTGACCCTAATCCTAAACCCTAACCCTAACCCTAACCCTTACTTTAACGCTTACCCTAAACGCTTCCCTAAGCCGACCCCTAACCCTAACCCTAACGGCAGGATCAAAGTAAGCGTGAGTCCTAATCTGTGAAAGCACCTAAAAGTGTTACTACATATATACCTATACTTGTTATAAGACATTATTATATAAACTGAGTAAAGTTCACAGGATTGATTTACCAAATCCTATGAAAAATACATCACCAGAATTACTATATATATATATATATATATATATATATATATATATATATATATATATATATATATATAAGGTAAAAACGGTATGTTAAATTCCAATGACGTACACCTGTTTGTATATCTGTAGGATATCTTGGCAGTTTACTGTCTACTCTAGAATCACAAATCGTCACAAAATGCAATTCTAGAGAAATATAATCTAACTGGCCGATAATGTGAGTTCGATAGAGGAAGTCTAAAAATACATCCATATACTTTCTTTAGAATATATAAAAAGCATGGCCTTTCACTATGTATGATGTGTGCTTCGTCCAAAGTCCGAACAGAAAAATCCTAACATTGATCATTTATTTATTTAAACCTGTTCGCTTTTAGCATTTTTTTTTTGTTTGAGGATTTACAGGCGTTAGACTTGACAATAGGCCATTGGATCGTTTTCTATTTGTGTTCGCTATCGCTAACGGACTTGAAAAAAAAGCATTTTTCATCTATAGCTGTCCGGATTGGTTAACGGGATAGATTTAAACATACAGTTGTGCTGACCTTAAAATACGCTCATCTTGTTGTGAAAAAAAGAAAGATTTCAGCTATATTATAGTAAAAATTAAAACCCATTACACGTTTATTCGTAGTAGTATATATATATATATATATATATATATATATATATATATATATATATATATATATATATATATATACAGGGTGTTTCAAAAGTCTTGGGAACATTACAAATGCGTATATCTCATGAACTATTCCAGGTAGAAAAATGAAACTTGTGCCATTGTAAAGCTTGCTTAATCAAGTTTTTGGTCATACTAATGATTTTCGTGTTATCTTTCCAGGTGCAGTAATGGCGTTCTCTAAACAAGACAAGGCATTTTGCGTCCTCCAATTTGCAAAGACTGAATCGTGGACATGTGTTCAGCGTGCATTTCGCAGGAAATGTAAAAAAGAAGCCCCTGAAAGGAAATCCATTGTCAGATGGCATGCTAAATTTGTGAAAGATGGGTGTTTGTGCCCAAGTAAGCGAACAGGTCGCCCTTCAACTTCAGAAGATGCAGTTGAGCAAGTTCGGACAGCCTTTCAGCGGAGCCCCCGTAAATCAGTAGGAAGAGCCAGCAGGGAACCTCAGCTTGCTCCAGCAACTGTCTGGCGTGTCTTAAGGAAACGACTGCAAATGGTACCTTACAAGCTCAAGTTGGTCCAAAAGTTGAAGGACACTGATAAGCCACTTCGCCGTGACTTTTGCATTGCAATGCAAGAGAAGTTGGAAGATAACGGCTTTGATGACCGGCTTGTTTTTAGCGATGAGGCGACCTTCCATCTGAATGGCAAAGTTAACAAGCATAACACTCGCATATGGGGTACTGAGAATCCTCATGAACTTCTTGAGCACGAGCGAGATTCACCAAAAGTGAACGTGTTTTGTGCAATTTCCAAGAAAGGTGTCTATGGACCGTTCTTCTTTGAAGAGGCAACTATCACTGGTGAATCCTATCTCAACATGCTGGAAGACTGGTTAATGGCTCAGTTGGAACAAGCAGAATCTGATGACTTCATTTTTCAACAAGATGGTGCACCACCACACTGGAGTCTTAGAGTAAGGCAGTTTCTTAACACAAGGCTGCCTGGTAGATGGATTGGGAGATCTGGGCGAGGTGATGACGTTCTCATGCCCTGGCCTCCTAGGTCTCCAGATCTTACCCCGTGTGACTTTTTCCTTTGGGGCTTTGTCAAGCAACAAGTCTATGTGCCGCCCCTTCCAAGAGATATTGACGAACTAAAGGCTCGAGTAACGGCAGTTGTGGGAACCATTGACGTCAAGATGCTGGAACGCGTTTGGCAGGAAATGGACTATCGACTAGATGTCTGCCGTGTGACGAATGGTGCTCATATTGAGCAACTTTGAAGATTCCCCACAAAACTTGAAACTTTAACCTTTCCAACGGTACCAATTTCATTTTTCAACTCCTAATAGTTTTTGAGTTATTAAAAATCGTTATTTTCCCAAAACTTTTGAAACATCCTGTATATATATATATATATATATATATATATATATATATGTATATATATACATATATATATATATATATGTATATATATACATATATATATATGTATATAAATATATATATATGTATATAAATATATAAATATATATATGTATATATATGTATATATACATATATTTATATGTATATATGTGTATATATATATGTATAGATGTATATATATATGTATAGATGTATATGTGTGTATATGTATTATATGTATGTATATGTGTATATATATATGTATATGTATTATATGTATGTATATGTATGTATATATATATATGTAAATATATATATATATATATATATATATTTATATATATACATATATATTGTGTGTGTGTTTTGATACAGCGTTATTTCATTTTAGCAACAATTGTTAAACACAACAGAATTATCATGATTGCCTATACCTTTCTTATTTTTTTCGAATATGTCTGGAAAATCTTTTAAGTTTCAAAATAAAAAATGAAGAAATGTTCCATATGAATCACGAGTACTTTCGATTCTTCGTCGAATCGTGTTCAGGTGACAAAAAGCTGGACCAAAAAAAAAGAGAATTTCAAAATACAACCGAGAGCAGTAAACGTTAACAACAAATCGATGTAGTGCCAGAAAAGAGCTTTACAATTTATATTCCGAGACGACATAATTAGCATCCAAGGATAAATTGTATTTACGTTAAACATTTTCAAATATTGTTACTAGTTTCGTATGTAATGTTATTGTATTGAAGTTTGCTGGGTTTTAAAAAAGTTAGCTTCGAGTATTGTTAATTTTGTTAAGTATTGTTAAGTATTGTTAATTTTACAAAATTAGTTTCTAGGATGTAATATCTAACTAAAATTAGTCAAAACTCAGAGTGGCAGTTGTTTTTATAATGCTGTTAAAGTGAAGTGGAATTTATCAGATGCATAGTGAGTTTATTGGAAAGGGTAGTGGCATTAACATCAATGTAGCTATCATTATAATCGTGCTGATTATAATGATAGCTACATTGATGTTAATGCCACTACCCTTTCCAATAAACTCACTATGCATCTGGTAATGTTTTTAATATAATAATGAAAATAATAATAATAATAATAATATAAATAATAATGAAAATAAAAATAATGAAAATAATAATGAAAATAATAATACTACTAATAATAATGAAAATGATGATGATGATTTTGATGATGATATAATAATAATAATAATAATAATAATAATAATAATAATAATAATAATAATAATAATAATAATAATAATAATAATAATAATAGTAGTAGTAGTAGTAGTAGTATTGGTTCTTTCAATAGTTTTTTGGGAGTGGTGAAGAATTATTTTATACTACAATATGTTGTCTTAGATTTCTTGACGTATTACTTCTATCAGTAGGAGTTATATATATATATATATATATATATATATATATATGTGTGTGTGTGTGTGTAAGGCTTTTTTCATTTAATCTAACGTTCGATTCCCTTTAATCAGAATCGTATGAGTGAATATAGCTATGTCATTTTGCTGGATAGTATTATTATTAGTAGTATTTTAAAGTTTAAAATCATTAATATTATTTGTTAATCAACGATATAATTAGACGGTTTATTATTATTAAGGCCTTGTTTTGTATTTTCTAATCAAATAAATAGTGTTTATATAGTGTAAGAGATGAGTCTCGCACGGTTGATAGTTTTTTCACAATGGCTATTTTGTAGCAATGTGTACGTTCGCTTTTGTTATTTAAGAGAGTAGCATTTATGCTGGTATTTTTATAAGAAGTGTTAAACGTATTATTAGTGATGTCACTAAGATCAAGGAATGAGATTTTTTTTAATCAAAGCGGATTCCCGGGATCATTTCTGGCCATTTTGTTTTTTTCGTTTTAAATATTATGATGTATTTATTTACTCCTCTCCAGGAGTTAGGCACAAGGCTAGTTTTATCTTACTCCCACAAGTAAGATGTGACCCAAGATCGGGTCGGGAAAGTTGGGTTTGAAAAGCCAGCGCCTGAGAGGTGAGCACTCTAGCTATTAAAAATTGCCTGGGCAGCCCGGTCGACATTCTCCGGTAAGGGCGCCTCAGGCAGTAAGCAATAAACTTACTCCTCCCCAAAGAAAGGAGGCGAAGCCTGGGAGGGTGGACCTCCTAGAACTGCACAGGACAGACCCATAGACAGGCGTAAATCAAGCCCCGAAGGCCAAGATATCGGAACAGATACTACACTTTGATCTTAGCCAAAATGCAGTAGAGTAGCGAATATGTATGACTTCTGCTATTCTGACTAGCTTCTGAATTACAATAAAATATTAAAAACAATGAAATGTATTTATTAGCTGTTTAACAAATTGTAAACCTAAATAAACATCAATATAGTATGAAGATGACTATACATATATGCAAAGTCGTGTAAAAGCATCACCGCTTCACCGATCATCTGTATGGATTTGCTCTCTTACATGTTTACTCTTTCTGACTATGTTAATCTCAAACTGGGGATCGGGTTCTGCCTTTTCTTCATATCGCCCGATTATTTCTACCTCGAAACCGGTGTTCCGTACGATGGATTTTGTATTGTATAGTATGTAAATAAAAATAATGTTAATGTTAATGTTCTCCTCTTCTTTCCGTCTTCCCGTATGCATGTATTTATTAGAAATTGTAAACAGAAGACGATTAAGAAGTATATATATATATATATGAGAAAGGAAGAATGAGGGTGATCCGACTACTTCTTTCACACTCTTACCCACCCACCCTCCCACTTTCAAATCACCTTCATTTCTTCAAATATTTTCTAAAACCATGACACTACCTACACATCAAAAACACAGAGCCCTCCCCTCCTCTTTCCCCACCCCTCCACTTTTTCACATGTATACATAAGTAGATCAACCCAATTAACAAAGACAATATTTTAATATTCAATATTTAATATTTTGTATAAGAGTTTAAAAGATTCAAAATTATGTTTCTGTCACGGCTTATTAATCTAAATAAGCCTATTGAAGTAACGACAGTCGCCGAATCTATGAGCTGTCTTGTCAACAACATCTTGATGTGTACATATGAAATGATACAGATTAATTAAAAATGACGCCTGCCATGCCTATTAATATTACGGGCTTTACAATGCAGAGAGAATGACTACACAGAGAAGTCATATTTCTATGTGAAAATAATAAGAATTGATATTCTTAAGATGCGTCCAGTCAGACTGTACATGTATTGATCAAAATGGTATTTCAAATTTAAGCGTGACAGACCAACAAACATTCTATTTGAAACAGAACTGTTACGAACTAACGAAAATGCTTTCTAAGATTTTTTAACCTAACGGAGACAGACAAATGAAAATACTTTTTAAAATGTGAGCGTGACAGACAAATCACGATGCTATTTTAAACTTAAGCGTTACGGATCAACGAAACTGCTATTTTAATCTTAAGTGTGACGAACCAGCAATGATGCTATTTTAAACTTAAGCGTTACGGATCAACGAAACTGCTATTTTAATCCTAAGTGTGACGAACCAGCAATGATGCTATTTTAAACTTAAGCGTTACGGATCAACGAAACTGCTATTTTAATCCTAAGTGTGACGAACCAGCAATGATGCTATTTTAAACTTAAGCGTTACGGATCAACGAAACTGCTATTTTAATCCTAAGTGTGACGAACCAGCAATGATGCTATTTTAAACTTAAGCGTTACGGATCAACGAAACTGCTATTTTAATCCTAAGTGTGACGAACCAGCAATGATGCTATTTTAAACTTAAGCGTTACGGATCAACGAAACTGCTATTTTAATCCTAAGTGTGACGAACCAGCAATGATGCTATTTTAAACTTAAGCGTTACGGATCAACGAAACTGCTATTTTAATCCTAAGTGTGACGAACCAGCAATGGTGCTATTTTAAACGTCAGCATAATTTACCAACAATTATGTTATTTTAAACTTCAGCGTGACAGACCATCAAATATGTTATTAGAAAGTTTAGCATGACAGACCAACGAGAATGCTATTTCAGATTTAAACCGACGAAACCAATAAAAATAGAATTTAAAACTTTAACATGACAAACTAATGAGAATGCTATGCCAAACTTAGACATACTAGTCGAGTGTGACATATTTGGAACTTAAGTGTGACGGAGCAGACCAAGAAAATGTTATTTAAATTGTAAGCATCAGAGACCGAATAAAATGCTAGTTTTACATTAATCCTAACAGAGTATCGAAAATGCTATTTCAAACTCACACGTGACAGATCAACAAATATTCTATTAGAAAATTAGGCGTGGCCTTACAAAAGCATGACAGAACAACGAAAATGCTATTTCAAACCTAAGACTGATGAACTAACAAATATGCTATTAATAACCTAAGCCTGTCCGACAAGCAAATTACTATTTGAAATTTAAGTGTCAACAAATAAGGAAAATAGTATTTCGAACAGATGCATGATATCGTAATGAAAATATTATGTTTAACCTTAAGAGATACAGAACGACGGACACGCTATTTCGCACTTAAACATAACATTATAACGAAAATATTATTTCAAACTTAACCGTGACAGACAACTGAAAAATGCTATTTTAGACTTAAGCATGACGGACAAATGAAAATTTTATTACAAATTTAATCGTGACAGAAAAAAGGAATTGATATTTTAAACTTAAGCCTAATGGGCCAGCGATAGAACAATTATATAGAACAAATAGCGTAGCAGACCGGTGAAAATGCTATTTCGCAAACTAGCGAATATGTTTTGGTAAATTTAAGCATGACAGACGCATGTTAATGTTATTGCACATGTAAATGTAGCAGAAACAATAACATGATATTTGAACTTTACGCCTAATGGACCAACGAAGGTAATATTTAAAACTTAAGCGTGGAAGATCAACGTAAACACTATTTCATGTTTGAACTTTGCAATCTAATGAATATGCGATTTAAAACGTAAGCGTGTTTTAAAGGGTCGACAAAAAGGACGAGCAGACGGTACAAGAAATTGTATTACTAGAAGGTAACGTTTTAATAGAATATGCTTCCTCACGTCTACTTATTGATCATAACGATTCTATTCATTATGGATTTAAGTGTTCGAACTGACTTCCTAACATTGACTGCGATATTTACAACATTTCGGCCGTTCTGCCCTCCAGCCTTCACCAGGTGTCCTGTATCGAACTCGGGAACTGTCTGTCTGGACTCTCCAACCTAACGTCACGGGGGATTCCATATTTTATGTCATTAATTCTCAGTTGCTTTCAGTTCAGCTTCTGACGCTGAATGTTACTTTCATTGCATTTGCCCAGAATTGAACTTAGCACGTCCAGATACCTTGCAACTGTCGAACCACCGGCTTAGACCTCACGGTCATGTGTCACTAGGACAATTTTTGGTACTGTTAAATCTGTGTGTTTGTAAAATAATGAAGAGTGGTCAAAATGAATCGTGGACGAGTCCATTGTGGGTAGGATGTCGAGAAATAAATAAAGGCGACTTGATAATTGTTAAAAAGGAGAAGGTTCCGCAGTGCAAAAGGGACTTGAACAAGGACGGTTTCAAAAACGCGAAGAGCCGAAACGCTTGGTGATCGGAGTATCGATGTACCGGAAGAATGCGAGTTTACCGATATTTATGGCACCGATGAAGCTTTATTGGCTATGGCACCCATGCCCGTCTTGCTGTTAGACTTTTGTGTCCGCTGACGAAAAATGCGGCTGATACGCAAGTTGGTACCATGAAGGAATCCCCTGACTTGTACTTCACTTGTAGAACAATTGCTTCAGTTCACGCTCGGAGAGGCAATGCAGAGCAAATTGCTTTCCAATCGGATGTTTATACGAACGAGTTTCTAGCGTAAACCAAGTCTGTGACCTCAGCAATAAAAAGACTTTCATAAGACAAAAGTATGTCAAAAGATTGTTTAATGTGTGCGTAGCTGGCGTAAACCATCCGCTAATGGCAAATAAAGAAAACCAAAGTTTTTTCATATACGTTCTGTTCTTTGTTATTCTTGTTGGACCTTACCGGGTATCCCGAAAGAACGGGTAATGCAACATGTTATTCAAGGTTTTCCTTCTCAATTGTGAGCATTGCAGCCAAGATGAGGAAGTCAGTCCGAACACTGAAATCCATAATGAAAACACCTCATCTCAGAAATACAGACAATTACGACTCTATTCATAGTTAGAAAGGATTCATACAGTGACACAATAGGGTAGACCACCATATAACTTATAGAGATGTTCGGACGCTTCTACAATGAGACGCCTTTCAATTTGCGTTACGCTATGAAAATACTCTTATCCTCGAGTGTATCTTGTCCTTGATAAATGGTGCCAACATTATTAATACATAAATAAAATATCGAATTTAAGCGTGAAAGATGGATCACCCCTTCTACCCTGACCGACAGACAAAGCCTGTAATATAGATGCATGGACTTATTTAGAAACGGTGTCAATATTGTTTGTTTTTCTTTTCGATGTGATCAACTATACGATCTATTCTAGCAAGTAAACAGTACCTACAAATAGCATGGGTAAATAGCATGGGTAAATAGCATGGGTAATTATTTCTGTGCCGTCATCACTGAGGTAATTCATGCAATCTTGATATTAACGTGTAAGCAAAGCTGGAATACTTTGTGTGGCAATTCTTTTGCAACAGATGGTCTCCGTTTACGCGTCGCAAACAAACAATATGTCACGGCGAGAAAATCAATAACGCAAAACGACGCTGTGCACTTAAAATAGGACTCACATCTACCGTCGCTTTGTAGTGGGATTAGAAGATTAGCTGCAAGTTGGGGGGATGAAATGCTTGTTTCAAATACCCGACGAATCTTTTGTCCGAGTTTCCTGTTCCTAGTTTCTAATTACAGCAGCGAAAACGAAATATTCACAACAAACGCTGCGTGGAATTTTACTAACAAAAGGAAATAAAGCTAAACCAGTTGTGCAGTTTACAGAAAAAAAAACCTATGAAAACTCTACTTCTAGACTCGTCAGCAGGTTGTCGGATACATTAAATGGATCGCGACGAACGTAAGTGCGTGCTAATTGCAAAACATAAACAACTCTAAATGTGTTATGGTGCTCTTAAATTGATACTAGTTTACGTAGTTATGCATAACGCGGCATACTTTATTAATCGAAGCATATTGCACCGTTCTCTCTGTAGAAGGGTTTGTCAGGACAAACTGACATGAGGATACTTCACCCTACAAGTAAAGCTTGACCTAATATTCAAGATATTAATAGCATAGTATTGGAAGCCCAAGTAACATCCCCTCAACACAGCTATACACTGGTTCATACGAAGAATGGTGCGATGTTACCTCAAATAACAGCACTTACCTGGATACCCTACCAGACCACTGGTGATACCAGATCAGGCTGCCCTGTGGCTCCCTGAGACGAAATTCACCTACATTGACGTTTTTTTTTTTTTTTTTTTTTTTTTTTGTTTGTAAAACTTAATTATGTTCTACAAAACCAAAAACAAAAACAACAGCCCCTCTCCCTTTCTCCCTCCCCTTTTTTATTTTTATTTTTCCTACCCTACTCCCGGTCCTGGATATGACCTTAAACTACATCCGATGGTGAGATCCGGCTTACGGACTTTGTGGAATGTGGAGCCTCCTCTTAATTACCATTGCTCCCAGGTCCACCCTGACCCGGAGTGGTAGTACCTGTTAGGGTCCCAACTATGGGTTAAATAGAAACAGATATTAAAAGGGGAAAGAAACAAAAAAGAGAAGAAAACAAGACCAGATTCGGCATTAAATAACCCAAAAAGGGTTGATATGCCGTAAAACAAAACTACCTACCAGACCAGATGAATTTTTGTCCTGGGACCCAGAAAAATTCCAAAATGACCACATAACATTAAACTATAACTTAATGAAGTCGTCAATTGGAGAGAATAAAATTAGTGTTCTTCACTGTTTTACTAACACAACGTTTGAGAGGTAGAGAAGAATCTTGATTAAACACTTGTATATCTATGTACACCAAGACACCAAGTGTTAGACCCAGAAAGAGGCCCCTTGATTTCTGAGAACTTAGTGAAGTAAGATGAAAACAAATGCATACATTATTCACATACAAACATATGTTTATAAGAATAATATTTACTTTAGTCTTCTGTTAGAATTTTCATTTAAATTAATATTTTCAAGACAAATATTTTTGCATTTCTACAACGCTATCTTGCTCCCGACATTTTTCAAACCATCATAGACCTTAATGACGTATCGCCGCCATCTAGAAGCATTGGTGAAGTTGCATCAACGCTGATTACGGAGCATCTTGCGGTCCCCCTAGAAGGACTACCGTATCAACCTCTGCGTTCTTTGGGAGGGAAAGGTCAGCAGCGTCGAAGTTAGGATGCCGGACTCTCCCCTGCCGACGCAAATTGTCTATGGACAGCTTAAAAGAGAAAAGCACAGTTGAGTAGGAAAAAGGGATAGATTTAAAGATCTTATGACAGCTACCTGAAGACATACAAGAAATCAACGTGAATGCATGGGAGACCCAGGTTCGGGACATCTTGGATGCAGATCATCGCCAAGGAAATATCGATCCTCGCAATCGACAGATGTACGGTCCTTGAGGAGAAAAGAAGCAGAAATAGGGAGAGAGAATAAAATCGCTCTCAATCTGACCTTCAAATTTGATCAACTCGAACAATCTCAAGGACATTCACGGCTATGAATTGATTCGGCAACCACCTCCGTACTCAGCGGGGCGTTCACCAGACCATGCCCGCTATCTTCACAGAGGAGAATCCATCATGACGATGATTTTAATATTAATAAAAATAGACACATAAGATGTTTTTAAAATTTGTTCACCCACAAAAAGGTATATTGTCACTGAGACGTAAGATGTTACTGTGATTCGAGGTCAGAATTATAGTGGATAGTCTATAGGTAATAGGACGTTCATTGTCCTAGTCAGAAAATAAGGTCAAGCACTGGGTGTCTTTAAAATGTCTCTGTGATGGTATATCTGCACTTTGCTAATAGACAACCGAGGAGCGCACGCCGAGCTGTGGATCATCAGAAATATGGATATAAATTGTCGCTGCTAAATTAATTAATATACTAGCAAAGCCTTCTTCTTAAAACTGTGTTCTGCGGTTACGGTAGTCAAATGACATCCCGTAGCTGCAATCAGTCCTCCATGCTAGTCCCAGGCCATCTGGCCTTGTCATGCGCAAGTTGTTGTAGGCAATGGAGTTGTTTCGCTGTACGTAGTGGTCCTAGTCCCGCCTGCTTGAGGTCAGCACGTAGTGTGTCTAGCAGATTTGTGCAGTGCTGTCCTAGTCGCGGTTGGTAGGCTTGCGAGCCAATAACGGCAAAGTTTAGTGCCCTTTGTGCAGGAGTGTCAGAGTCCATTCGTAGGACATAGCCTAACATAGACCATCTTTGTTCAGCGATATTTGTGGAGAGGGGTGTTTCGTTGCACAGCTCGTATAGTGCCTTGTTGCTGATAAGTTTCTTCGGCCAGCAGTGACCTGTGATGGAACGGAGGTGTCTGCGGTGGCACGCATCCAGCCTGTATTTTGTTTATTACACTTGAATATAATGGGTCATAATACAAAGTATGGTAAGTTGTGTGGGTCAAAATACAAATTATTTTTAAAATACTGCCGTCAAGAGAACTCACTCTAGAATTTATATTAAGCTATGAATAAATTAGGTAAATCTACGGTGTTTTTAAGGAGATGTGGATGTATAACCCTAAAATCTAATATCATTACTTAAACTCATATTGATGTCAAATGCTTATATTTTCCAATTCAATCAATCTGGTTGAGAATTATTCTGGGATTAGGAACTGCAATTTTTATATTTATATTGCTAATGCTACCCATGTGCGCAATTATTATAGATGTATTACAGTTCTTCGCTAACGCGACAAATGCACTTTCAGATTTGTATACTGGATTATTTTCCCCTGTTCACCATGCCGAAACACCATTTGTCGATGGTATTCACTAGAATGACAAATGTCTGTAAAGAATAACAGGATGTTTTGTCGAGGTTCATCTCCACTAATCCGCCATGTTCGTTCTATGTCCATGTGCATTATTGTGTTAAACTCGTGACCATGGACAGACGAACATTCACTATGCAGAGGTAAACTATAGGCTGTTGCTACAGAGATGTACTTTGAGACGCAGTGCATTGTGCTGGATACATGAGGACCGGTCGGGGACGCAACGGAAAGACATGTAGGAAACGTAACTAATCTGTTAATTAATAGTTATTATTATTATTATTATTATTATTATTATTATTATTAATATTATTATTAGTATTATTATTATTATTATTATTATTATTATTATTAGTATTATTATTATTCTAAAAGTGCCTTTCATTTTCTAACATAATTATTGGCTTATATATTCTTTACAATAAAAATAATGCATTTAATTATAACTACATAAACCATTTCAAACAATTATTCTCATTCCTATTGGGAATATCACTTTATTACCTCTGTCATTTAACATTACTTTTCTTCAATGAAATCAGAGTTGCAAGGATAATACTTCGAAGATTAAAGATGATGATCATGTTGTCCGATTTGATATACGATTCCTTTTCTTATAAGGTAAACATTTATGCGCATTCTATTAATGTTTTCCAAATAAACTCTTATTCAAATCCAAATCGTATTAACTCTCCAAATACCTGCCTTAAAACAGTAGAAAAAGATAAATTAAAATATTATCATTTTCCCTGAATTGAAACTCCATAACGACCATTACATTGAGGGTACGAATGGAACACAAAATTATAACAGTTCTCGGTGTACAAAAATATCAGAAATTAAAATGTAAAATAATTAAGGCAATTCTCGGTGGAAAATGATTGTACAACATCGATAATTTTCATGTCTAAAAGTAAGGCAACTCTCTGTAGAAAATTATACTAAACATCGATAATCTTCATGTCTAAAAGTAAGGCAACTCTCTGTAGAAAATTATACTAAACATCGATAATTGTAATGTCTAAAAATAAGGCAACTCTCTGTAGAAAATTATACTAAACATCGATAATTTTCATGTCTAAAAGTAAGGCAACTCTCTGTAGAAAATTATACTAAACATCGATAATTGTAATGTCTAAAAGTAAGGCAACTCTCTGTAGAAAATTATACTAAACATCGATAATTGTAATGTCTAAAAGTAAGGCAACTCTCTGTAGAAAATTATACTAAACATCGATAATTGTAATGTCTAAAAGTAAGGCAACTCTCTGTAGAAAATTATACTAAACATCGATAATTGTAATGTCTAAAAGTAAGGCAACTCTCTGTAGAAAATTATACTAAACATCGATAATTGTAATGTCTAAAAGTAAGTAAATCAAAGTTCCGCATCGTGTTTTGTATAGAGAGAGAGAGAGAGAGAGGGGGAGAGCGAGAGAGGGGGTAAAATATAGTTTCATGCTATGGTTATAACCATGCGGGTTCTTACTTTAGATCAATAACATTAACATTGGATCTGTTAGTCGCTACATAGTCCTTACGTTGTCATAAAGTTACAGCTCTTAGGAAAGGTATTGGATGCCCATCGAAAAGAAAGTGAAAGTGGGAAATGCTGAGACATGATTGGCCAAAAAGTTAACAATATTTAGAGGAAATCATTATAAAATAATTAGTATTTTGATAAGCAACATAACTAAAGTAATAATAATAAACTCTTAGGAATGTATGACGCAACCCACAAACCGGCCGGTGATTGATTAATCTTATAAAAACGACGCCATTCGTAGTCATTAATGCATCGCTGGAAGAATCCAGTCACAGAAAAATGAAGAACAGGTTCGCGACACTGTAGACACGTTGAAGTTTAAGTAAAAGACGAAAAGAGGCATATAACGAGTTAAGTTCATTGGATATTACAAGCTTTAGGCTTAAATGACTAATTTGCATACAATGAAATAGAATTGCATCTTTGGGAAATTACGCATCATACACTATATTCCTCGGGCCGTTGCACCAACATCTTTCTATTTTAATAACCATCTTTTTAGAAATTTGAAAAATCATTAATAATGAAGTCTAAAATAATTCCTTTTCCTTTTTCTTTTTCAGATTAAAACTTAAGCAATGTTATAGCCGTGCTATTGAAATGCTAATATAAATATGGAAAGACGCCATCGACAAGAATGGTTCAGATTAAAAGTCTGATATTGTTTGTTTTATTCATCTATTGAATCTTAAACAGCGGAGACACCTTTCGTTCTAACTTGATACATAACACTATATGTTGAGATTTAGTGGGGTAAATCGAATCGTTTACATTAATTGTAGCTTATAATGTTATGTTAATACGATGGTTATATCAAATTCGCAATATTCAAAGTAGTCACGTATTTTTTTTATTAATGCTGATTTGAATATGTAAGTATTATATACCATTTTAAATTCCATATTTTCATCTACATGTATTTGTTGTTAGATTTATTAAAAATAGCTGGACTCGAACCACAGCGTAGTCCGACGATTAAACTAAATAAACGAAGAGTATTACTTATTCAAAAAGTATAATTAACAAGCCGCGCGTGCGTGGCCCCCCTCTGTATGTGACTCGATGTGGCGAGTGTATAATGCAATAAATTTGGGCAATTTGGGGCATTTTGACCCCACTTTGACCCCGAATTTTTCCAAGATCAGCAATACTTATTTTCTATTAGGAACAATTGCCTCTACATTTTGGTCAAGCTTCAGAGAAATTGAATGGATGACCAAAGTTACAACTTCATGCAAAATTTCAGAGAAATTCAATGGATGGTTGTGGAGAAAAATCCGGACCGACGGACGGACGGACGGACATGCCTCAAAACATAAGTCCCCCGATTTATAAAATCGGGGGACCAATAAAGGGCGAAGAGCCGGTTGTTCAGCGGGTTTATATTCCTTTGTATTGATCGCGTGAAGTTAATTAATTAAAACAAGAATAAAAATCTAGGCCGGAAACATTATTTTTATATAAATTGGGAAGGGCTAAATCGAATACATTTTATTGAGAAACAAAACTGGTGAGCGAACTAATCGTATAAATAAATTTTCCAAATGATTCAATGCAGACTGTGTGGACAAAGTGACGAAACAGTAAATCATATAATAAGTGAGTGTAACAAACTAGCCCCAAAAGAATATAAGAACAGACATGACTGTGTGGGGAAAGCAGTACACCGGGAACTGTGCAAACAATTGAATCTCGAATACGCAGACAAATTTTACAAACATAAACCAGAAACAGTACTGGAAAACGAAAAACACAAAATCATGTGGGATATGGATATACAAACAGACAAACTCATACAAGCAAAGAGATCGGATGTTATAATAATCAACAAGAAGGAAAAATCTTGCAAAATCGTAGACTTCGCCGTACCAGGAGACCACATAGTTAAAATCAAAGAAACGGAAAAACGAAGCAAATACACGGACTAGCCAGAGAACTTAAAGGAATATGGAGCATAAAGAAAGACAGTATAATACCTATAATCGTAGGAGCACTAGGAACACCCCCCCAAAACTGGGGAAAAGACTGGGAATAATTGGAATCAAAGGGATCATTGGAACTATACAAAGGACAGCAATGATCGAAACAGCTACAATCTTAAGAAAAATCATTGAATGCGGAAACTAACCCGCATAAGCTACGAAGGGTCACACGGAATCTACTACAAGAAGAAAACAAAACCACAGAAAAAACACATCACAAACAAAGAAACAGAAAATGCAAGAAACATCGCCCCCCCCCAATAAATTACACCGGCCTCAACTGACACGACACAAAAATGAACCAATGAACAGAAATAGCAAGAAACACAATCAGCTCCCCCCCCAAAAAAATAAATAAAAAATATCTTTAAAAAAAAATTTAATTTAAAAAAAAAAACACAATGATACCAGCCTAGGCTGACACCACACAAAATATTTGCATAGGGTCAAGGAGGATGAGAAGACCGAGGAGGGACAGCACAAATCAGACCTTCACTGGAACTGCAGAGACTGCTGGGACCTTAAGGAGACTTATTGCCACCCAAATCCCAGAGAAGACCAATGGTCCTTACCAGCGAGAAATCAATGGTACACGGCTGTTGTGATACTGCAAGTTTATTTGCGGTGGCTATCGAAAAGAGGTGGAGAATACTGGAAATCTGAGTAGAAATGTTGTCACTCAGAATCCAGGGAATACCACCGGTTGTCGGTGAGCAATCACTGATGACCTTTGTGAGAACTCCTAGTGAGTAAATAATAATAATAATAATAATAATAATAATAATAATAATAATAATAATAATAATTGATATACAGCAGTAAAATGTAGCCCCGTCAGCGGAGGACTGCAAGTGATCATAATACGCAGGTATTTCTGACAAATGTGTATTCCAAAAAAACTACGTGGAGACGAATGGAGTGATTGGTCCCGCCACGCAAGACTTCCTCAACTTCCTGGATCTATTAATGACAGGCCACATTGAGGATCATCGTGAATTGACTTGGATCTACAGTCGCTTACCCATACCAATTATTCGATGGAACGCATTGAACCTGCTCTCAGCCTGCCAAGCCAGCAGGACATTCGCTGAAACTTCCTGATGGGCCGAATATAGATTTTTTTCAAATTTGGCAGTTGGTAAAAATTATCCATAATAGTACGACATCAAAGTAAACGTTTACATAGATTTGATTTTTTAATCTAACATCCATTTGTTTGTTACATGTTGAATTATGTATTTATTGAAACAATTTTATTAAAATAAATGTCCTGGTTAAGCGGGTGTTTCTCTTTCAAAGTTCATGATTAAAAATGACCATTTATTTCCTTCCAAATTGAAGCAGGATTTTGTTAAACTTTTTTTTCTGCAAAGTGTAATGATATTACCAAACTCGAAACCCAATCAATTTTTCGCGTTTCTTTTGTTTAAATTTGATGGATTTGCTTATCTTTGCGAAATTGAATTTTGTCTCGCGGGAAAACTATGTTCAATTATTATATTTGTGTTTTCTTTTAGATTTTACTGGTTTCATTTCTTTTCCAACGGTTTTTCAGAATTGAAATTAAAGCAAGTGCTGCTAGCCATTCGCTGAGTGTCGCAAATGAACGAATGGAGATCATTTTGATATAGAGAGATTTCAAGATTCTTAATCTTTAGAATGAATTAACGTGTAACTCGCTAAATATTAATAGAATATGTAAAAGAAACAGTTACTCGTGTTAGAACGAGCATGTTGAGTCTGTATATAAACCAGAATAGGTCACATAAGAATAAGATACGTCCGAAAATGTAGTAGTTCTTACACTTTTTGCAAGGTGCTCCTCGGTGCTCTCTTTTCTTCTTCTGCAATCTAATGTTGCCTCATCTATCTAGTTCTCAAAATCTCCTTTCACGCAAGAAGCGGCGTTGCTAGTCTTTCTCTACGCTAACCTGTTTTCCATGGAAAGTCCACAGCTGAGCTTCAATCTATGTTGTTCCCTTGTAAATGTAAGGAACTTTCCATTATTCCTCCGTCTGCCTAACACAACACAGAAGGTCCAAAAAAGTTCCATCTATGCCTGCTTTAAGGATGTAGAAAGAGAGAAAATGCTCCCCCTTGTCTCTATCTCTTCCTATCAAATTCTCTTTCTTCATCAAGGTTCAAAAGATAAACACTCTGTTATAAACTATCTAGTGACTATCATAGTGTGACACCCACAGTAAAGGTTTAAATATCAGCGTGTTTTTTTATGTCGCCATTTTCTTATTTCCTTACTCAACTTAATTCCGACTCGAACAAAGAATTTTATGAAAAGATAAAATCGAATTATCTTTCTGTTGTTAGGAACATGCTGCAACGATCCACCAAACAAACTAGCCAGATATGGGTTTTGTAAGATGGAAGCTCTCAATGGCGCGTGTTTGTTTTTGTAAATATTATTTTATTTGTTTTTTAATACGAATTTGAAAATTAAATTGAATTATTTCAGTATCGTGTTAGCATTCAATTATTTATGTAACCACATTTTTTATGTAATTGATCTGTTTTATTTAGGTAAAATTGTTTTAATCGCAGCCGATTTTGAATTAAAATAGCTGATGTGTTGTTAGGAACAATTAGTAAATTTGCGCAAATCTCAGGAGATAAAGGTTTACCGGCTAAGATCAAAGTGCAGTATCTGTTTTCGATCATAGTAGCAGTAGTCCTTAACGTCTAAGTTATTAATTATTCCAAATAAGAACAATGAGAAACTTTCCGCAAGCGTGAGGCTGTCTGAGCTGGGATCAAGTGTAGTGATCGTTACATTCTTGATATTTGTAGAAGGAGACATTCACGACCAAGGCAATTTATTTAGTAGTATCAATGCAGAGATCACTTTTAAACCATGTTTTGCAACTAATAACTCAATATTAAAGTAGCTGACATGTTTACAAAAAGGAGAAATACATTGATTCTAGTAATTTACGCAATTACGTTTTTTTTTAGTTTTAAGGAATAAATAACTAATAATAACTAAAATACTTCCAAAAGAAAGAAGGAAAAATAAGAACAATAAGTACGGAAGTAGATTAAATATTATCCATATTAACAACATTCATATCCTGAATAAGTATTTTTTGACAAAATCTTAACTAAAATCTTTATTTTCTGTAAAAAAACATGCTACAGGGTTAAAAGCGTAAGATTCTCAAATATTGATAGATTCAAAGCTATCGATTACAACCTACGAGAAATAGACCGGCTTAGAACAATATCAACGTTTTATAAGAGTTTGTTATTTCATGGCCTATTAATATCTGTAGATAATGGAAAAAATACTCTAATTTCGTAGACACCTCCTTAAACTTTAATACAGATACATATGCTCATTACTATCAATCTTCTATTTCGCTGTTCTATACCCACAAAAAACTCAAAGCATCGTTACTCACTAATCAAATCAATTGTCCCAAGAATCTCTCTGGTAAGATAAACAGAGTTTCTGCAAATAGAATATTATCCAAGCAAAATTCTTTATTTTATAATAATGCATTAGCTGATATTGGATACGGAGACACGATTACTTTCAAACAAAACGGCATGAATAGCACCCATAACTCAAATTTAGTAAATCATAATATGCCACTAAGACAACCTAATAATAATCTATTAATAATGATGATTATAATTATGATAATGATGATTATAATAATTATAATAATGATTATAATAATAATGATTATAAAAATAATGATTATAATTATTATAATAATGATTATAATAATGATTATAATAATGATTATTATGATGATTATAATAATGATTATAATAATGATTATGATGATGATTATAATAATGATGATGATGATGATGATGATGATGATGATGATGATGATGATGATGATGATGATGATGGTGGTGATGGTGATGATGATGATGATGATGATGATGATGATGATGATGATGATGATGATGATGATGACGACGACGACGACGACGACGACGATGACGATGACGATAACGATGATGACGATGATGATGATGACGATGACGATGATGCTGCGGCTGATGATGATCATGATGACGATGACGATGATCATGAGTAGGATGACGATGACGATGACGATGACGATGACGATGATGTCGATGACGATGATGACGATGATGACGATGACAATGACGATGATGATGATGACAATGATGATGATGATGATGATGATGATGATGATGATGATGATCATGATCATGATCATGATCATGATCATGATGACGATGACGATGATGACGATGATGATGACGATGATGACAATGATGATGATGACGATGATGCTGCGGCTGATGATGATCATGATGACGATGACGATGATGATGATGACGATGATGACGATGATGACAATGATGATGATGATGATGATGATGATGATGATGATGATGATGATGATGATGATGATGATGATGATGATGATGATGATGATGATGATGCAAGACGCCATGCACAACAACACCCTAACATATTTATAAACATAGATAATTTAGTTACTGAAAATAGAAATATCCCTAACTTATCGAACACTAACACCTTAAACATAGCTAAATACTATAATGTATCTTCCCAGCAACGATCCACCCACCCGCAATTTTAACAGAAGGAAATAAAGTATGTGGTTCTCTCCACATTTAACGTTATGGCGTAAAATCTAATATATTCAGAGAATATTTTTTACATAACTTAAAATCGCTTCAAGCATTCACATAAATGTAGCTTCATGTTAAACAGAGAAACACAATGACTAACTCAGCGTTATAATAATTAGCTCCAACAAATACAATTAAAAAGAAATAGTTCCTTCTCTTATCAATTTACAAACTGGAAATTGTAACTGTCACGACAAGTAAAGTCCCTACCAACCCGTATTACTCCTCTTTCTCCTAGTGCCTCTACCTCGTTGGATACTTATTCAATTTACATAGAAAGCTCTCTTCGAGTTAACTTTCATGATATTTCATAATTAAAAATAGCCCAGGTCTATATACACATGACCCAATACACTTTCACCTAATCGATCACCGTTTGTTTCACCTGGGGAAACTTTCTCCATTTTTTGTATCAGCCCATTATTACCAGGTAACAATTCACATGACAATTACACTCAAACTATTAATTTTAACAATCATAAAAACAATATATCTAACTACTTATATTAATACCAATAACAATAAAAAATATTCCAACCCTTAGAAATAAGTAGTATATATGTACTTCTTCATCTATAGATACGTACGTTTAACCATATCAGCTCATTCAATAACACCAATAAAAAACTACATATTTTACAACTCTTATAAACAAACAGCAGAAATATTCCACATACTGTGTAAATCTTGAGGGAATCAACTTCCTATAAACCTAGCTCTAAGGTATGTGCCTCATGCACCTCTGAGTCGTTTATGATGATGAAATCTAAGACCTCCATTATTAATGTAAAACTAGCGGAACCCGTGTAAATTACACGAAATGATGTTTTCAATACGGGTCCTAATGTAACAAAGCACCCTCTATTTGTTAGTAAGTTACGCTTGCTTTATTATGAGCCCCCCCCTTCTGGATAAGAGTGAAATAATTGTTTAAAATAGTAACTCGTGTACGATGGACACTGCGCATATCTACTAAAAAAGGTTGATATGCCATCCGTTCAAAAAAAAAAAAATAATAATAATACTGGCCGATACCCTACTTTTTAAGCAGTCAACGTAATTAAATAGACAATGCCATTAAAAACGCCAACATAAAACAAAAAATAGTTTTAAGTTTTAAGCAACACAAAAAAGTAGTTTTTAAGCAGGTGATAAAAAAATGTATTATTTCTTCCCCTTCCCCATGAAATGTAGAATAAAAATCTTAGAGGTTGGTTGGGATCGAACTATAAACCAGTCGGGCCGAAGTAAAAAATACTACCTCACTAACCATTGCGCCAGAGGGAAACTCATGCAAGTATTACTAAACGCAGGCTAGTTGAATGTTTTTCAAAATTTAGGTGCGGCACGCATGCGCAGAGCTTTTTGCCGGAAACGTGACACACGAACACACACGCTATCGTATTAATATATAGATTCCCGGTCGTGCCCTCCCTACCTTACTCCCTTCCTCCCCTTCGATGTAGAAAAAAAAACTTTGAGGTTATTTGGAACCGAACTACAAACCTATCGGGCCGACGTCGACAACCGACGTCAAAATCCTACGTCGCTAACAGTTGCGCAAAAGGGAAAGACTTGAAACATTACGAAAATTATCTGCCTTGAATGCTTTTCAAAATCTAGGTGCGGCACGCATGCGCAGAGCTTTTGCCGGAAGCGTGACACACGAACACACACGCTATCGTATTAATATATAGATATTAAAGTATACCTACCTGTAAAGAGAAAAAATGTATAAATACGACTAATGTGTAATGCCAAAGTGTAGGCTCCTTACTTACTTGCCATAGACTTACATAGCAGTGTTTCTCCTTCTTAACCTCCTAAGATAAACATGTAACTGCTTTTTTCTCTCCCACCTTGTCCACATCTTGAGTTCATCGTCAGATTTGAAACACCTACTATTTCACAAAGTGGTCTTCCTCGAAATATATTATGGAACACGGTCACACACATTACATCACAGTGTTAAAGTCTTGCATAATCAAGTAAGATTTGCTATATAGGAAAAAAAATATTTTAAAAAGTTTTTGTAAAAATATATGAATTCAAATCACTTGTTTTTGTCTTACTTCTCAACGCCGACATATTTCGATTTCTTGCATTGTGATAGCCTTCTAATACCCCCCTCTCTCTCTCTCTCTCTCTCTCTATATATATATATATATATATATATATATATATAGTGTATGCCTATATTTTGGCAGCACATGAATCTTACATAAAAAATGCATAAATACTTCGATGCATAATTTTTACTTTGTATCTTTCTTTCGTATGGGTTGATTTCTTTCGTCGAAGAGAAACCTAAATGTCTTTTGAATACATATTAATCTCCACGCACGTATATATACCATACAACTGTAATTCTCTCGCCTACTCACCGATTTTAGTTCTATAAAAAAGAGATAAGTATAACAGATAGTACTAAGGAAAGTAAAGCAAAATATACCTAACAAAACAAAGTACTGCAACAAACATTTCTGAATTTCCCAAGGCAGTAGCATTATATTATATATTATATTATATACGGTACAATCACGTTGTCACACCGGTTCCCGTTAGATCACCGAAGTTAAGCGACGTCGAGCTTGGCCAGTATTAAATGGGTGACCATTTGGGACTACCAGGTGCTGTATGTGCTCTCTGTTTATCTCGGCATTGTTTCCATTGGAATCAAGCAGTGCCGACTCAGGAGAGGTGTTGTTAGCGATTGCGCAACCCTTGCTTCATAATTACACGCGCAGCCAGCCCCTTATAGGGGTACCCATAGTCTCTCTAGACTGAACGGAGGGCCTACCTAGCATTATATAGAAAGAAATGCATACATAACTAACATGGCATTCAATAGAGAGAAAATCTAACTAAATATACGTATTGAATAGCTAACCTACTTAATATATTTATTATGTCTAGAGAAAAATAATTAAGCCATCTAAAGCGATATGTCAAATCACAAATCACTATAAATACAACAACACCAAACAAAAAAAAAGGAACTATATTGTTGACGAACGGGCCACGGAGGTGGCAGGGTTTATACGACAACGTATTAACCTCAGGTCAGGCCAAGTTTCACAGAAGTAAGAAAGATGTTGATTGAAGATCATGCAAACAGTTAGACTGTGTGTTTTAATAGAACCTTCCTGCGGTATATATATCCATGGCAGACAAAGATGCTATCGAGGATGGACGAAAAGAAAACGAAAACTAAGTCACAGACGAAACGGAAATAATTTATCGAGCAGTGTACATTTGCCTAACTACTTTTTAATTATTAAGGTGGTACGCTATTAAAGTTTCTGCTCAGTCCACCACTATAAAACTTAATACAATGCCAGAACTATTAATTATAAATTATAGATGCGAAGACTATTAACATATATATAGATAGATAAATGTTGTAGGCATGTAAAGGGACCGGAAGTAAACGAATTCGGAGTTTATAGAAAAGAAGTATATTGAGAAAAGTATAATACAACCGAGAACAAGTGTTGTGTTGCCTGCTAATATAGACTAGTGTGGTTTTAGGTATGTACTTCCTTCCTACTGCAGGAATAAGTGGCACAAGGTTAAGAGGTGGGGGTCCAAAAAATAGAGCACTCTGGCCTCTAAAAAAATGCCTGACAGCCTTGTCGGCATTCTCCGATCAGGGCGCCTTAGAGAGTAAGCAATAAATTTACTCCACACTAAAGAGGGGAGGCAAGACCTGGGTGGGTGTACCTCCTAGGACTACCCAGGACAAATCCTTCAGCCCGACGGATAAAAGGCCACCAAAAGGACACAGTTCCTGTCTGACTGGAGTGGCTTCAGGTATTTAATTGCTTCCAACCGCAGCAATATGTGACACAAGGTCGGAAGGTGGGGGAAGAGTCAAGCCAGCGGTCCTAAAGAAGGAACACTCCGGCCTAGCAAAAATAGCCTGGGCAGCCTCGTCGGCATTTCTGGTCAGGGCGCCTCAGGCAGTAAGCAATGAACTTACTCCTCCTCAAAGATGGATGGAAAGGCCTGGGAGGGTTGACCTCCTAAGACTACCCAGGAGCAATACCTATCAGCCCGACAGATAAAAGGCCACTGAAATCGCCCAGTTCCCACCGGACTGTTGTGGTTTCAGCACTGAGAAATCAGTATTTATGGTTAGTGGAAGAGTTTAAATAGTCCGTATATGTAAAGTACCATAACAATAACCTTATGTCATTTTTTTGTTATTTTCAGAACAGTATTCTATATTTCCTTCAAAAACATTTATTTATTAACAACATTTTGTACCCATCCCAAGAAACATATTTTCATTATATAGAAAATATCACCGATTTTCATGAGGAAGCTTCAGCAGTGTATAAAAATTGCCCAGCATAGCCTAATAGTTTTAAATACATCCATCATTAATTTAACTTATCAATATTTTCTTTTCACACGTTTTTTCAAAGGGAAATACTTATTTAATCTCTACTTTTGGATATAAAAGTATATATTGTGATATGTTTATATGTGCATTTTTCCTTTTTATATGGTTTATTTTAAATTGATAAAAATTGCTAAAAACATACTATGTATATATTTATACATACTTAATATATATATACATATATATATATATATATATATATAGAGAGAGAGAGAGAGAGAGAGAGAGAGAGATAGAGAGGAGAGAAAGAGAGAGGAGAGAAAGATAACGAGTAAGTAAGTATACGTGGGGAAAGTAATAAGTAGTAAAATTGCACATGTATAAACAAGAATAAGTTAATTATAGGTCCAAAAAATTAAAACAGAACACTCCACAATGACTTGTGGTGCAACGCACAAATGTTCTAAAATAATCGGTTTAATATGGTTAAAAGTCTAGTTGTCAGTAGAAGCGATACTTAAGACTTCTACCTGGTTATTGCTGATGGAAAGAGAACAAGTTACCCTCGTGAATTAAATAATGGATTTTGTTTGAAAATGCTTCCGGATTTCCGAGTTATCCAAAAACTACCTGAAGAAAGTCAGGAGTTAAATTGTCATAAACGTTGTGAAAATAACATCCAAGAGTAGTCTGAACAATTCAAATAATTCATTTTTAGCTGGTGTTGTAAGAAATAAGTAAAAGTATGTATAGTGTATCCTTCTTCTCTTCCTACTGTCTTTCTTCCTCTTAGTTATCTTTTTAATGTTCTATTTTTTTAACTATGGCCACAGAAATAACGTTATTTTCACTCGTAACTTTTCTTGGAACTTATAATCCCTCTCTCCGTCGCATAATTTGTCAGTTACCCAACTAACACCTTCCTATCTTTATAAATTTCTCATAAAACTACAATGTCCACGCCCACAAGGTTATGTAACTTATAATCCATTTTCTTTCATTCATTAAAACCACAGGTATTATGAATACAGAAAGTACAAATGCATAGTAGTACACTGCCAAGAAACGATTTGATTTTATATTCGAATGTATAACACCGTTCAGAAAATTTACTAGCATAGTAACAGCGATAAAATATCAAGATAAGCAATATCTATTATTATTCATCATGTTTTCAACACGTATCAACATGAAAACCTAACACAGGATATGGTTTAATTAGATTATGAATTATCGGTTTAGCGATGAAAAATATCATGAAATGATTATAAGATGATCAATGAAATAAACAAAGTTTGACTACCTATGAGGACGGCCTATGAAATGGATTTGTTGTCATTTGACCAGAAGCCGATCACGTGGTCACGTGGAAATGTGTTCCACAGATGTGTAGTTCTTGAAAAGAAACTTTACTCGTGGAAATTGCGCCTGAATCTAGGCACACGCCGGAAAAACAGGACATTTATTTTCAATTGTGGTAGCAACACGGTTTCTTATTGCGAGGTCTTACGAGGAAAAACAAGTGATTAGAGATCAGTTTAGCCTCTTTCTACTTTTTTCATAAAGCTCTGTCTAAAAAGATACAGTGTCTTTTATATGTAGAAAATATGCTGTGTTGATTCGGCTCTGTCTCGGAATGCATATTTGAACGAACGTTTCTAAGATATTGATGTACGTGTTATCTCTCTTTCTCTTTATATATATTTTTTATGCGATATATATGTATATATGTATATATATATATATATATATACATATATATATATATATATATATATATATATATATATATATATATATAATTATTTCCACAATCAGACAACGCGGCAGCACACAACCGCAGCCCACAACCTGGAAGTGCTAGACTCGAGTTTCGCCCTCATTTGAGCTCATCAGTAGAACGTATCCGAACTCAGGATTCGAAACTCGAGTTACTTTCACGCGAAGCGAGTACTCTGCCACTGAGTTACTTCGCCACGTACAGGTAAGTTTATAAACTAACACAGATTAAGAAAACCGCGGTGACTCGGGTTTCGAATCCTGAGTTCGGATATGTTCTACTGATGTGCCTAAAGGAAGACGAAACTCGAGTCTAGGACTTCCGGTTTGTGGCTTTCATGGGTTGTTGGCTGCGGCGTTGTCTGATTGTGAAAATATATATATATATATATATATATATATATATATATATATATATATATATATATATATATATATATATATATATATATATATATATATGTTTTGGAGATTTAGGTATTCAAGTACAAAGTGAGAGTTCGTTGCTAGTGAAATCAATCACAAAATATATAGAAGTATAAGTCTATTAAAAAGTTGATAAAATCAGAAAACATACGTGTCAAAATTTTACTACTTTGGCTGTGTAAGTCAGTAGTAGTAATCGTTCAATCCATGGCGAATAAGAATGTGGTAATTCAACAAAATGTTAACCTATAATGAAGTGAATTAAAAAAAAGCAGAGAGAAAGAAAATAATAGAAGGGTAAAGGGAGAAGAAAAGGACAGCAAATATTACTAGAAGTAAGAATGGATTAAAACAAAAGGGAGAGTAAAGAGAATTAGGAGAAAAGAGACGTAGTCAGTGTGGCTGACCGTCGCAGCCCGTTCAACATTTCTGAAACGGTCGTGAGCGATGGCGAATCAACCAACGTTCTCCAACAATCCGAGCACGTCACTCAGAGACTTCCACCATCGTTGAAGTGTCCCCCTACACATCCCTTTCCTTTGATAAATCCCTTTGATATACGTATCTCGAGCCCGTCGTATCTCTTCAGGGGGCCAAAGAACGTTTGCTTTTGTCACTTAACGATGTTGATAAGCTAATCTGCGGGTGCACTATGCCCTTCTCCGTATGTCTCGATTGTGTTCTGTTGGATCTAATGTACTCGTAGGAAATTCCTGCATCACTGCTTTTTTCAATGTCCATGCTTAAAATCCGTTAGAGGCTACTATACATACTATAATCATTGGTTTCACCACCTAAGCGTTTTGTAAAAATAGATACATTTTTATATAGATATATATATATATATATATATATATATATATATATATATATATATATATATCATTTTTATGTACATATAAAAGCTTTCCATTGACAAAACACCAGACTGCAAATAGCAATATCGTAAGTTCGAGCCTTGCCCAAGTTAGCCATTCTAATGACGGCTGATAGCCAGAAACATGTATCCATGGATGATGGTATATCTACCTAAAAATCAATTAATAAATATATATATATATAATAAAAAAATAGTTACAAGTCCTATTAAAAAGGGCTACTTAAGTCAATTTTCATATATATATATACATATATATATATATATGTGGGGGGCGTGTAGGTATGTGTAATTGAGTCTTCAAAGTTGAGATAACCGTTCAAAACAGCCATACGAATGGAACCCCGGAACACGAGCTAACTTTAACTCAATATATATATATATATATATATATATATATATATATATATATATATATATATATATATATATATATATATATATATATATATGTCTGTGTGTGTGTGTGTGTTTAACTATATATATATATATATACATATATATATATATATATGTATATATACATCATAATTTCAAAGTGATACTATAATAATACTTATTATTGATTTGCAAATTTATGCATAATCTCGTCGAAATGAGTCATATAAATTCATAAGCTCATTATTCAGCCAGACAAGTGGTTTACATTGCTCTCTGATGACCTCACACTGCTTTCCAACATATTGATATTGAAACACAAATTTCAGTTTATATTAAATACATTTATCGATAAATTATTCGACATCTTGTATTTGATATAAATGCTGAGAACGAAAACTTATAGAAAATAAAGCGAATGGACCTAATCAGAAAGAAAAGAAAAGAAATCCATTTTCTATTATCGTGCATGTTTTTAAAATTCTTATGATTTGCATCTATACATCAGTTGTGGCAAACATATTAATAAGTTTTCCGGAATGTTCGTATCGATTTGTAGCAGCTCATGTTACTGACGCGATAGATCATGTCAAATTATTGACATATATATTATACTTACGTTTCTGCTTAGAGTATACTTCGAGCTTTCTTATGAGAAAAAAATGTAAGCATTATTAAACTTCTGTTAATGTAAGAGCCTTTTGAAAATAGAAGATTGTAAAACCCATTTTAGGCACTTGATTTTTATGAAGGTAAAACAATCCTGCAAATAAAGCAGATATGTGCAGTATACGATAAAGATGCTTTATCTGATAGAACTGTACGGAAGTGATTCGCAAAATTTAGAGCTGAGGATTTTAGCATTAATGATAAAACGCTTAGGCAGACTACATTCTACATAGGACGACAAAATGAAGGCATCCATTGAGAATAACCGACATTAAACAACACAAGAACTATCAGAAAGTTTTAATATTGCAAGATCAACCATTTAGTTAAATATTTAATGACTTGTATATTTTTTTACTTTATATTTCCTTTAAAATTTGCAACGAACATTCTGGACAACCTGATACTTTATATGTGCAGCTGAAAGCTTTTTAGAATGTTGTTTCATCCTGACCTAAGTATACGTCGCAAGTTATTTTGCCAATGGGACATCTAGTTTATCAAACAAAGGATGTGCCTATGCTTAATTGTTGTCGAATTAATATAGATCGAATTTAATGCAAATTTGAAATAAATGATTTTTTTAATAAGAGGCTGTGCCCATACTATGCTTTCTAAAACCCTTTAAAATATTCAAAAGAAAGTGAAGTTTAGTAAATATTTATTAATTGATGTCTAAATACTATTGTTAAAATTCTACATGAATCGAAGATATGTGAATTTTCACAAATGGTTTACACCCCTTTTCTCCCTTTTGCATGAAACTGAATATAGCCTATATTACCGATCCTTACGTCTCACAACTGTGTTCCACAATTCATGATGATCGGTTCATTAGTTTACGAGTACATCGTGTACAACGTTATATATATATATATATATATATATATATATATATATATATATATATATTTAGATATATACATCCTAACTTTATATATATATATATAATAATAAGGAGAATATTTTTAAAAAAATATTTTGAAACCTGAACAACGCAGATATTTGTTGTTTTTTTTTAATAAATTATTTATTTACTTTAATAACTTTTTATGAACTTGAGTACTTTCGGTAATAGTCAGAAGTATAAGCATATTTCTTCTTTTTTTTTCTTCTTTTTTCTCCCTGACTGGGGCATTTCTATCGCAGTCAAGTTGAAATTCGTCCTGTTGTTATCGACAGCAAAGTTGAAATGTTTTTGTGTGTAGCACGCGGTTACGAAAAAAAACAAATATCTGCGTTGTTCAGGTTTCAAAATATTTTTAAAAAATATTCTCTTTATTATTGCCATTTCATCAACGTTTCAATTTGTGATTTTGCAAACTACATTATTCACGCAACAAGCGTGATACACACAAGAACATTTCAACTTTGTCGTCGATAGCAACGGGACGAATTTCAACTTGACTGCGATAGAAATGTCTCAGTCAGGGAGAAAAAAGAAGAAAAAAAAAGAAATATGTTTATACTTCTGACAAGGGTATTTATTACCGAAAGTACTCAAGTTTATAAAAAAAACAAGTTTTTAAAGTAAATAAATAATTGATTTAAAAAAAACAAATATCTGCGTTGTTCGGGTTTACAAAATATTTTTTTAAAATATTCTCCTTATTATTGCCATTTGACTAACGTTTCAATGTGTGACTTTTACAAACTATATATATATATATATATATATATATATATATATATATATATATATGCACACATAAATGTAAGTATTTACAAAAGATAAATGTAATTAAGTTACTCTCCGTGTTGCCAAGAATATATATTCCCAAATCAACAATAATCCCTTCATTTGTTTAGAAGATTATCCCGCACAATGAAATCTATACATTTATTTATATAAAAATATAAACACATCTCTTATTTTACATATATATATATATATATATATATATATATATATATATATATCTAATCCAACGTCTCAGAACGAGTATAAGCAATAAGTAAAAGATTAGTATTAAATTGTTCTTTTTTTTTCTTTTTTGAAGAGGTTATTGTACGGTTCTGGTGGCACCCCATATATGGTGATATTTTCAAAAATATAATGTTACCACGTTACTTAACCTATTGCCTAGAATACATTTCTTATAATTCATAATATAAAGCTCAATAGTTTTGGATTTTACTGAGTACATACAATTTATTGACAGTGCACCACTCCTTCTACGAATGCGTTACTTAATATAACTTAACATTTGACGTAGAGCAATTATTCTCTTTTTTTAATGTTTTGTATGTAAGTTATTTAAAAAGTTTTTTTGGGGACGGGGACGCGTTTGGGTAAGAGCACCCCTTAATTGTAAAATTAAATACAAAAAATATGTGCTAATGTTACTAATCGGGTTGTCGAATATATATATTCAAAAAGGCATAATGATCAGATCATTTGTTTATGAGTTGATCCTCTACAACGATATCTATTAAATAACTGGAACTGATATGGAACCTAAATGTTAAAAGTTGCAAGAAAAATAATGTGTATATATTACTCACTATGTAGTTTATATTATATATTCCAAAATTTATAATGATCAGTTCATAAATTTACGAGATTGTCTTGTGCATAAGAATATATATATATATATATATATATATATATATATATATATATATATATATAGTCTCGGAAGTGTTTCAACCATTAAAACTATAGAAAAAAAAAGAAAAGATTTGTAAGTCAATTTACTTTTCACAGTCACTAAGAATTTACGCTATTCTTAACATTATTTAAAGGATCATCAGTTGTTTACCGTGAAACACTGTTTCGGGAATTTAACAACAAGACAGTACTTTATCTCATGGCTTTCCAGCGGAGTTGATCAGACCCCACTTTCCTTAAAAGACAAGAACAAAAACGTTCCCTATATTAGATCTAAATTTTGTTCCAGAGAAATGTTTTGCTAACTTATTTTGTTAAAAAAATGTCCTCCTTTCCTGTGTTGTTCGTCTGTGTCTAAGACAACGTATCCGTTATTTACAAAAATGTTGCTGTATTTTAAAGTGTTCAGACGAATCCATTACACTACTTTTTAGGTGATTTATAGTTTTATGTATTTTTATTCTTTTATTATATTTAATTTCATATTAACAATATTTAAAAATTAAAATATATATAAGGGGAATTGGAATTACTTACTAGACACCATCATCGTGTGTATTCAGTCTCTCTGTAGAAGTGTTTGTAAGGAAAACCGGATATAAGGATACTTCTTCTGCGAGTAAACCCTGGCCAAATATTCAACATAACATAGTATTCGAATCCTAAACAAGTTCCCTTCGACACGGCCATACACTGGTTCATACGAGGAATGGTGAACCTTTTCCAAGTAATGTTCCCTCAAGTAACATCACTTTGCTGGATGCTCCACCAGACTAGATGAATCCTTGTCCTGGATTCCGGTAAAATCAAGAGACCACAAGAAAGATTTATTATAACATAGTTCACGGGTCAATTGGAGAGGAAAATTAATATTCTTAATTTTTTTACCGGCTCAAAGGTAGATAGGTAAAAGAAAACATTAATGGAATATTCGGATATCTATGTATCTCATATAGAGATCAAGTGTTAGCCTAAAAAAGAGGCCCCTTATTTCTGAGAACTAGACTGAAGTAAAATAAAGCGAGAGCATATATATATATATATATATATATATATATATATATATATATATATATATTTATATATATTAATATATATATATATATATATATATTAATATATATATATATATATATATATATATATATATATATGTCTGTGCGTGTGCTAGAAGTGTTTCACCCTAATTGCTACGAAAGTCGGGTTAGGGTTACAAAAGTCTACATAATGTAGAAAATATGCGTAATAATTAAATGAAAAAAATCATCCAATACGAAAACAGACAAAAAAACGAATCATTAATTAATGAAAATTGTTTTTATTATCCAATATGCAAATTAGTAATATTTTGTTTAAGTCGTGTTCATATCTATGACTGAGTATAATACGAAGTTATTTTTTAATATCAATTTCAGTGTAACAAATAATTCAACTTTATATGTATAATATATATATATATATATATATATATATATATATATATGTATATGTATATATATATATATATAATATTAAATTCATCTACGACGTCGTTTCAAGCTTACGGCTATCATCAATGCAGGTAAATTACAATACCAGACGATCACACGGAGCGAACCAGTTTCACAGTCACCTGCAATCTATAAGCGTTCACTTTGTCCTTGGGGGCCACGAGAGATTGTCGCGTGATTACAGAGAAATTAAGTGATATGTACACTTAAAGCGGCGAGTTAAACTATCTAGACATACGATAGAACTCAACAACAGAGTCGGAGTATTGCACTGGGTCTTCAGGGGAATGTATATTTTGAATCTCTCGTTTTCTCTCTCTCTCTTTCTCTCTCTCTCTCTATATATATATATATAGAGAGAGAGAGAGAGACAGACAGACAGACAGACAAAGACAGAGAGACAGAATGAGAGAAAGATAGAGAAAGATGGGGAGAATGCAACGAAATTACAGTAATTATAGGAGCAACCGGGCTCACGAGAAAGAATTTCAAAATCTACCTGGTGCATATACTTGGTGAACAAGTCCACGAGAGATACAAAAACTGCGCTTAAATGGACGGTTAGAATCTTAAAAAGATTTCCCTGTTGGAGTCTCTGATATAGCAGATAATGTCAAGTATTCTATAAAATGCCAGCAAAAATAAACAGATAAAAAAATTAAAAGAAAAGCATATACACATATGCGTATATATATATATATATATATATATATATATATATATATACAACCCTTGTTTGCCTTTTTGCATGAAACGAAATATAACCAACATTACTCACCCTTACGCTCAGAAGCTGTGTTTTAAAAACTCATAATAATTGATTAATTAGTTTAAAAGCTGTGTATATATATAGGTATATTTTTTATTCTCATGTGAGATACGACTAAGACTTTTTTCGAGATGTGTTACTGTCGAGAATAACATTTGTACAATCGACCGAACGCTACCCAAATGCTAAAACCCTGATAATACTGAGTCGACAGTTTCCTTTTAAAATTCCTTTCAGAAAGTGCATTGCATCTAAAATAAATCTTACCAAGCAGAATATCACTATGATATATTTTATGCGAATTAAAACTACACTAGCAAACCACTATTGGGAGCTCAAGTAAAATGAACGCTCACCAATAATTTAATGGAAAATAATAAGATAGGCCAGTACATGTAGAAATTTAGACGATCCGTGCAGATTATGCCTGAATGAAACATTTGAAATCCTGAATTTTAAAGATCACCGAAATCTATTAAACTGTAGAAGGGATATATCAAACAGCTGCTTACACAGAAATAAATTTACCTTAGGCTTACGATAAATAAATAAATAAATATACAAATAAAAAAAACTAAACAAAAACTTCACAATTTAAAAATTAAAACCTATAATAGAAATACAAGGAACCACGTGTTAAAATAAATTCACCCATTATATTGACACAACAAAGGAAACAGGATATAGGCCAATGTATAGAAAACAGAACAATAGAACAGTATATAGGAAGTACACTAACAAGACCTTTGTTCGCGGGAAACTCAACGATTGGCTGAGAGAACAACAAAGAATCGGATTGGTCAATTAGCTAGCCGTGTATATAAAAACACTCGGCAAAAATAACTCCATGCATTTTAGCCTAAAGATTCCCCGAGGATGAAACGCGGGAGCCTCTATGTAGCTTAATTGAGATAAATATATGTTCATAGCTTACTATATATATATATATATATATATATATATATATATATATATATATATATATATATATATATATATATATATATATATATATTATAACTTCTTACATATACTTATATTGTAATATAATGTATAACGTATATATATATATATATTTGTATTTACTTCCAGAGTAGAACTTAGTAGCAGTATAAAAAACTTATGAAAAGTGAGATATACAGAAAGGTTAGTATTTCATTCCTGGAGCGGGGGGAGGGAAGTCATCAAGCTAAATGCGCATATTAAACATGTGTAAAGCTTTGTGAAGGTTTCTTCAACAGATAACCTGATTTACTTCCTCGGTAATAAAACTCTTACTGCTTAGCTCAATTTCCATAAGTATATTTTCTATCACATATATATATATTCATGTACAGAAATATATATATATATATATATATATATATATATATATATATATATATATATATATATATTCATGTACAGAAATATATATATATATATATATATATATATATATATATATATATATATATATATATATATATATATATATATATATATATTCAATGAATTATTTATCAGGAATTAGCGAGAAAAATTATACGACTATTTACACTTTTTGATAGCTTGCTTGAGGATATCTAAAATTATTCGATCATTTTATTTATCTCTTTCCGCTTCTTCTCGGAGATAGATAAAAAAATAAAAATCTTTACGTGGCTAATCACCCACTAATAAAATTAGATAAAATATTAAAAATAATTCATTATCTATATCAGTATTGTGCACACATTAACTTAACATCTTTCTATATGAGAACATAAAATATAGCAGAGGGATGGTATATTTTAAGCATATGCGTTGCATATATCGTTTATGAGAAACGGAAAATTCACGAAAGGATTACAAAATGTACCTAAAAATGGAACAAAGAAAAAAAGGGCGCAAATCGGAAAACTAAAAAATATAGGATATGCTAATTAGCGTATGTTCTAATTTACTTGCCTCCGCGCGAGATAACTCGATCCCAGAACTAACTTTCATTTTAGCATGTATTTTGTATACGGCATAATTGCATTGACACACCGATTCCCTTTAGATAATCGAAGTTAAGCGACGTTGAGCCTGGACAGTACTAAATGAGTGACCATTTGGAAAATACTACGTGCTGTATGTGGCTTGGAGAGGACATGGGCTCTACCAGGTTCGATCATGCCCACTAAAATGTTATGACAGATAGAGTATTTGACGTTGTGAGATATGGATGGATGAATGGATGGATGGATGTTGTGTTATCAAATCGTATCGATCAACTTACATTTAGCGGCATTTCTGGGAAAGAAAATCTATCCATGAAAGTTCCACTAAGTTCTAGGCACACAGAGGGAGAAACGGAATTTATTGACAGTGGTTGTAACTAGAGTGTTTGTTGTGAATGTTTTACAGGGGTGGGGGTGCATAGATAGAAGTTCAGTCGAGCACCTGCAATCAAAATAAGGATAGAGTAGAGAGAGACTGGCAACGTCTCTTCTGTGAGAAAGAGGTTGTAGTGTGGTAAATAAGACATCGCCCATTATATCTCGAAGTCAGTTTTGTACTCTGTTTTAATTAAATCAGAATATTTCAAATATTTATAATCCACAATGAATATCAAGAGTGACACGGATCTGCATCATGCACATTCAGAAATGGCTAGAGAATTTTAACTCAGTGAAACTCAATCCGAGAAGAACAACCTTTGTTACATTGGTTGCACATAAAAACGGCGTATGCAAGTGCAACGTGGCGTGTGTTTTATCTCTTTTAACTTTTTTGAATTCAATACATTATTTCTGTTAACTAATGTGTAGTTTCTAATTAAGTTTTTGTTTTCAGCGGGATCAGTCATTTGTCAGCTATTCTAAAACTTAGATATCTATCATATTCATGTTTCTTTTTCAAACATATCTGAATTGGAATTAAGGGTGGTCCTGTGTTTTCTCTCATGTTCCCTCCTGCATTCTGTAGATGTGCCCCAGTCAACGGAGCCGGCGTTGACGAAGCAAGATATGCTCCCTGGGAATAGCTCCACACTTAAGCACATCGTTATTCGTGAATTGACCAGCCCAATTAATCCCAACTACCTGTTTGCATACATCCTCAGATGTCAGATTTTAATGTGGATTAGATCCAACTCCCTCAAAAAGGGCACTCTGGATTTGTACAGACACTAAAATTGCCTGAGTCTAGAAGAACTTATCTTTCATTGACCGAAGACAGAAAAGATGAAGGGTTTTATTTACTCCTCCCCAGGAGTTAGGCACAAGGCCAGTTTTATCTTACTCCCACAAGTAAGATGTGACCCAAGATCGGGTCGAGAAAGTGGGGGTTGAAAAGCCAGCGCTCGAGAGGTGAGCACTCTGGCCATTTAAAAATTGACTGGGCAGCCTCGTCGGCATTCCCCGATAGGGGCGCCTCAGACAGTAAGCAATAAACTTACTCCTCCCCAAAGAGGGGAGGCAAAGCCTGGGAGGGTGGACCTCCTAGAACTGCACAGGACAGACGTGCAGTATCCATCGGAACAGATACTACACTTTGATCTTTGCCAAAAGGCCAACTTCTAGATACTACACTTTATGTCATTTAACTGCTGGTTTATGCATGATTGGACTGAATGACTCTTTTAGAAAGCTGAATAAATGTTGAAGACTATTGGGGCCTCATGTAACGAAGAAAATATCTGAGTTTTACAAATCCAAGATTATAGGCGTATTTATCGGTGAAGACTCCCTTCCTTCTTGTGCTAGGTTTTCATTTCATATTTGTTTCATTTTTATGTGTGTTAATTTGTTGCTAGCTATGAAGAGAGAGTCTTGAGTTGTAAATATTATTGCATGTTGACCAATAAAATAGGCTACCCTGTTCTGATTTTACCCGTAGGATATCCTCTATTGCTACTTACGTTGTTTTTTTAAGGCATAGCTTGCCTTCATTTTTTAATCTATATTTCCTTGAGAGGCAACTTTTTCTCATAAGGTTTTTTACCTATTCAAGTTGTCTAAGTAGATGATTTTTTTTATAATTTTCATGGGGCAGCGTAGCAATACACCGTTTTGTAAACATGACTTTTTCATGTGTCGGAACCTCACTTACAAATCTGGTCAAACACAAATCATATGTAAATCGTCTTGACTTGTTAATAGATACCTTATCATTAGCATCTAGTCGTAATTGTGTCACCGGCTTTTCTGACCATTTTACGCCATCTCGCTGTATCATCCATCACACCATTGCTTGATGTAGGTTCTGCGTGATATCCCAACTGAATTTCATTCCTGTCTTGGCATCTACAAAAACCTCGCTGATGATTTGATCATGAGCCCTCCAGCAGGGGTTAGCAAATCTGGTTCTTCTCTCTTTGATCAGGGCTCAAATGCAAATATGTCAGTAGAGTTGCTCTTTCGTGGAGAGCTGCCCCCAGGAGATCATAAGAGCAGTTCTTAGCATTCTGGGGAATTAATAGAGATCTTCACCTATTAAGTGTTGTTTAAAATACGTTCTCTTTTCATAAAACTCTATATCAAAACTGAAAGGAAAAACCGGGTCAAACCATTGATATCAGTGATGCCCTGTTAAGAAATTCGATTCAACCTGACCTGAAACGGAAGCCGAAACACGATTAAATCTCATTAAAAAAGTGTTGACCTCATACACCTTAACTGCTATTGTTATCTAGTAAGTATGGCTGCTAGATACTTAAGGCACTGACAAGTAAATAAAGATCGCATAGGGTTCAAGACTTTGTAGTGTTTAAATAGCAATTATGTTACATAGTTCATGAGAGGCAGCGCAATCAGACAGGTTACCGGATATGTATGCTCTTCTTTCAAACGACTCTAGAAAAGGAAGTAAACGGTGGAGAAGTTATTATGCAACGTAGTCTGCCGACGATTATCTGTATTTGAATCGTTAACGCAACGATGAAGATTTTAGCTACTGAAGACGAAAGCAATCCAAGATGGCCACCAATACCAGGTTCACACGTGGCATACAAACTAAAACGAATAACGGGTACAAGAAACAACATAAGTGTCAAATATCTAGGGCTTCTTTCTAATTTCATAATATTTATTTCCGGTATAATTTTCACTGGGCGATATTTATTTGGAAAGGTTATAGAATGTTTACAAGATTAATGCGTGTCAGTATAATCTGTTATCTATATCAAAGGTTTTACTCTTTTATTCTGAGATTAACAGAAATGTGTACACCGATAGAGACAGAGAGAGGACAGAGAGAGAGAGAGAGACAGACAGACAGACAGACAGACAGACAAACTGATGGAGAGACGAGCAGGAAGACAGAGAAAAAATCTGTGTCTTGTGCGTAAAAAAGAGAGAAGAAATGAATACATTTGTTTCTGTATCGAATTTTAAATTAATCACGATATTTCTGTAACTGTGGGGCATTTATTTATTTTTTTTAAATTTCGAATTAATAATCTGCTTAAAACTCAATTAAGAAAACATATAAATTAAAATGAAAAAACTTGTTTGATATCTGGTGTCGCTTAGGAAGAGAATGAGATGTATTATTGAGAAGAAAGTAAATATGTCGATGATGGAACCGTTTTTGGTTTCTTAGAAAATAGGTTATCTGTAGAGTGTATTGGGAAGGTTAAGGTTTTACACCGGTGCTTTCCATACATGGAATGTCGATTGAAAAATGCTGGATAATAGTAAGAATGAAGACCGATTATCCTTAAGATGCGTCGATTCAATCCGTCCGATCAAAACGTAATGTCTAATTTAAGTCTGACAGCCCGACGAAAATACTATTACAAATCCAATCGTGAAATACCAACCGACCGTATCTAAAATATGCGCCTATTAAATCTGTGCGTTTATAGATTAAATAATATTTCAAACTTAACGGTTAGGGTTAGGGTTAGGGTTAAATTAAATAATATTTCCAACTTAACGGTTAGGGTTAGGGTTAAATTAAATAATATTTGAAACTTAACGGTTAGGTTTAAAGTTAGGGTTAAATTAAATAATATTTCAAACTTAACTGTTAGGGTTAGGGTTAGGGTTAAATTAAATAATATTTCAAACTTAACGGTTAGGGTTAGGGTTAGGGTTAAATTAAATAATATTTCAAACTTAACGGTTAGGGTTAGGGTTAGGGTTAAATTAAATAATATTTCAAACTTAACGCTTAGGGTTAGGGTTAGGGTTAAATTAAATAATATTTCAAACTTAACGGTTACCGACAGACCAACCGACTGGTACACACGAGGACGCATAAAAAATATCTGAGGTTATCTTCCCTTGTTTGTTAACGACTCGAATAAAGAACGTACAATATTGAACAAATTTTTCGGTCTTATCGAACTTCCGGGATCTTTTCATTCTCCGTCGAAAAAAATAAATCCTTCTCGAATGAGGCAATCTTTATTCTTATCCGACCCAAAGTGCCGCTTTTAGATGAGCTAGTTATACCTTATATTAAAGCGCCCGTGAGTCACATGAATTCTTCGGTGGGAAGGAAACTGTAAATACGGACGATGATGAAGTGTTTCTGAATTCCGAAATCGATCTGTGATAGCTAGCCAGAGTCTGACTCGCGCATATCATAAAAACACGGTCCAGAACTATTTATTGCATTTTCAGATTTGTAGCTGGCTCTCGTCTTGTGACGTTACTTTCTGTAGAAGTAGTTCATAGGGTTGAGAAATAGAATCGTCAGAAAAATGTTATGAGAGATGGATTTCAGGGTTGTTGACTTCCTGAGTAATCGCCTCCAAACAGTTATGGTTGATGGTGCAACCTCGAAGCCACAACCTGTCATTTCTGGAGTTCCCCAGGGAAGTGTATTGGGACCCATAATCTTCCTAATACTTATTGGGGACATTGATGAAGATATCGCCATGTCAATAGTCAGGTCATTCGCCGATGATACAAGGGCCACAAAATCCGTTCGGTCTCCCGAGGATGCTGTGTTGTTTCAAAAGGATCTCGATCAGATCTACAAATGGACGGAGGACAATAACATGGAGCTAAATGACGTGAAATTTGAGCTTCTCCGCTATGGTAATAACGACCAGCTAAAAAGCGAGATATCATACCACACTCCGTCAGGAAAAATGATAAACATAAAGCAAGAAGTAAAGGACCTCGGTGTATCTATGTCTAGTGATTGTCTTTTTAGCAATCAAATAAACAAAGTTGTGGAAAAAGCCAAGAACCTCATTGCCTGGATCCTGAGGACATTTAAAACCAGAGAATATCGTGCAATGGTCACGCTGTATAAATCCTTGGTCATTCCAGTTTTGGAATACTGTTCTGTCTTGTGGAACCCAAGTAGCCCTAGGCTCATCCAAAAGCTTGAAGCCATTCAGTGGTCCTTTCTACGGAAAATTCAAGCTGATCGGAACTACTGGTCATGTCTGAAGAAGACAAAAATGTTCTCGCTGCAAAGACGACGTGAAAGGTACCGGATAATTTACATCTGGAAGATATTTGAAGGAAAGGTACCGAACATTAATGGCCACATTCAAGCCCGAGACAATGAACGCCGCGGGAGGCACTGTATTGTTCCCTCGCTAAAAACTGGTGGGAAAATACGAACCATTTTTGAAACGAGCTTACCTGTACAGGGGTCACAACTCTTCAATGCCATGCCTAGGTGTATTCGGGATATAAAAAATGCTGCTGTGGAACAATTTAAGCGCTCTCTTGATGCCTACCTCGCTAATATCCCGGACCAACCCCAAATTGTCGGATACACGGCGTGCAGGCAAGCCGACACCAATTCTATCGTGCACATGCAAGCACATGCTGGTGCGGTTCCTTTGTCTCACAGGATCCTCACATCAGCCAGGGCGAGTTGAACAACCAGCAAGCCTGAACACGCCTGTTCGAAGCACCAGACAAAAAAAAAAAAAAAAAAAAAAATAGCGACGAACACCATGTCCGATCGAGTTTAGTGTTTTGTATGTAACGATTGTATTATTGAATTAAATAACATTTTATGAAATGTCATAAAACAACGGAAAGAGTGTATCGTTATCGGACTAGCAGACTCATAGAGATGTTTGGCGTTTCTGAAAATAACAAGAATGGTTATTCTAAAAATGCATCCATTTGTGACTAAGTATCCGGGAACAAAAGGAGAATTACGAAAAAATCAAGTTACGAGCATATATTGCAGTATCACGTTGTGTACATCAATAAAATATAATAGTAGTGAATTTCAAATGCACTGAAAAATATTGTTTTATGATTTAAAATAAAAATGATTATTTCCTGCTTTTGTGCTGAATCGACAGCGCGAGAGATAGCCTTAGAAATTAGATGTCAGTTGCCGTGAATTGTCATCATTGTTCTAGAGTCAGATGAGATCAACAACCTAGAAATCCAGATGCTAACGAAATGCAGGTGCGTGAGCTGATAGGAAACTGTAGAGGTATACTCTAGCTGATTACTAAGAAAATTACAGTCAAACTTACATAGAGACGGGGGAAATTTGATTGACAAAAGAAAATACTTAAAGGCTAAGTTAAGTGGACGAATGGAAACTGTTCTAAGCGTGGTAAGTGGATTTTTTCACGTGCAATTCAAAGTAATCATTGTAATTTATATAATACGCGAGAATTGCGATTTTAGTTAATTTTGAGATAATTTTTCAGAGAGTTTATTTACAAGAATTTGAGAAAGAAACCAAATTTGCCAGCCCGATAAGAATTATTTTACTTCACTCGGAGAAGGTAACGCCTCGAGCCTCATACACACAAACGTGTATGTCGGCTGTCAGTTAACTTAGCGACACAAAGTTAGGACTTAAACACACTCCAGAAACACAAAAAGTAAACGAAAGACTTGTGTTATTGTCACAACTGGGTTTACAGATAATATATTCTTATTTTTATTTTTTTTTAATATTGTCGAGTAATCTGTTCTTTCCTTGGTTTAAAACGTATTTTTCATCTCTCATTTTACGTCTATTTTTTCTTATCAAAACCGAACCCTGACTTCGCATCAATCAACACCGCGTGGAAGCAGTTCAGCGCGGTCAACGAAGACGCTATGACACAACAAATCTTCTTTAAGAAGGCTGAAACTCTTCGTCAACCCTGGCGTCCCGAGGACACTTCAAAAATCGGTGACGCCACATCCACCACCACAAGAGGTGTTTACTCCCAGTGGTAAGGGGTTTATGTTTGGTCAGCTGTGACAAGGTTTAAACACCTTACACGAGTGGTAGCGACAACAGGATTGCACGCAACATTTTATTTGTCGCCGTATAACATGATTGAGACTTTACGTTTTTACATCCTTTCTGCTTGTTTAACAGTAAAATGATATTTCTAATTAAGGCGTAACAGATCGAGTGACGGACCTGAGAACGGGCAGAGCAAAATACAAGTGCGATTTCAAATTAAGAAATAAAGACTTACCAACGAACAATGCCTAATACTTGGACGCATCTAATATGAGATGGATCCATACAATTTGTCTGTTTTTTGTTTTTTTTTATTGAAGTCGTTCAAGACAAGGCATTAAGCCGCTTGATCTAGAAAAACTTCAAGTTATTTATCTACCTCCCACAGCGGTAAGATGTGACACAAGGTCGGGAAAGTGGGATTTGAAAAACCAGCGCCCGAGAAGTTGAGCACTCTGGCCTACAAAATATGCCTGGGCAGCCCCGTCGGCATTCCCCGGTAGGGGCGCCTCAGGCGATTAGCAATAAACTAACCCCTTTCTCAAAGGGTGAGAAGGCAAAGCCTGGTAGGCTGGTCCTCCTAGAACTGCACAGGACAGACCCATAGACCGGCGTAAATCAAGCCTCGAAGGCAAAGACAATACTGGTCTATAGGGTGTAGTATCCATCGGAACAGATACTAAGGGCAAAACAAACCAACGATAAGTGTTAGCGATGAAAATGATATTTCAAATTGAAGTGTGACACATGAAAGCGCAGACATCTTATAGAAATTGTTCGATGCATCAAGAAACAAGTGTTTAATTCATGTGTTTTTGTTGCCTTGTTCACTTACATTCACTCCCAAACAAGTCATATTGCCACTAAGACGCAAGGGACTACTGTGCATAAGCGGGGGGGGGGGGGCAAATTTATAGGAGCATCCCAAATGGGGAATTGTGTAGCGACTAGTTTATTCACATTTATTTAAAATCTCTGCATGTGTTGGTACAGTCGGGAAAACGGGTAGCAGGGAAGGGAATTCACAAGGTAAGCAGTTAGAGGGAAGACGCTATCAGAGTAGCAAGCTTTCCGGTACACGGGGGCCTTTACAGTGAACTGATGGGGTTCGCTGGTTGTCGGGTTTATCGGGAGTATTTAGGTTGAGGGTACATGAGTGCAGTCAGTTCGTCGGGGAGCATTCCATTAAAGTACTTGTAAACAAGCGCATGGATGCTATTTTGCAACGATGGGACAGGGGCTTGCTAGACAGCGTTGGACCTAATAGAATACACGTTCTTTTTTACTCTGTCTATTAGCGAGAGAATAGTGGTTGATGCACTAGCATGAGTGTGGCAAAATACTCCATTGTTTTGATAAGATTTTTTTAAAAATTGCGAAAAATAAATTATCGGAATTTCCTGGGGTGAAACAATGCAAAGAACGGAAATACAAGGGGATGCATGAAAAGAAATGTCACGAGAAACTGCAATAAACTGCACTAAACTGCACTAAATAAAACTGCGCTTTTATTTATGGACATTTTACTTGCATACTTAATATCTTTTCTTAACTGTCAATAACATGACCTCGAACTGTAACAATCAGGTTGTCAGGTTGACTTTTATGATCGTTGTATTTCTGTATTAATTCTTGTTGCGGTATAAAGTCAATGCAAGTATTTAAGGACATGTTTTCTATTTGTAGCTGTTCCATTATTTTATTGCTGTGTGACACGTAGCACATACCTTCAAGTAATCTTTATTGAATTAAATCTTCTTCGATAGTCTGTCCTTCTTGTCCCAGTTTTTCAAACTGACAATATCTACTCGCATTTCGTTAGTCAATTTCTTGTTTTATTGACATAAACTTCGTTCTTATCGCCACAACTACCCTTTTCTTAGGTCTCATATTTCTTTTTATGATCTGACTTATAAAATTTATACCTACCAGCGACCATGCGCGATTTAAGTTCAGTTTAAAAGAGACATTGGCACCGTTAAGTCCACACGACATCGGACGTGAAGACCAGACAAGATGATAACGAAACAAAAATAAAGTTAATACCTCTATTTGTCCAAAGCTCTGACGAGGCTTGTTTTATCAAGCGAAATATTAGATAAAAAAGTCAAGATGAAGATAAAAAAAATATATATTTTTCATTTTGTTTTAATAAAAAATATCTGCATCTAACATATGTTTTTTGAAGGCATTTTGCCTCTTTCTTTATGTTTAAAATTCTAAAGATGCTTAGAAAAATGAACTTTTCCAAATGTATATCTACCAGCGAACATGCGCGATAATAGACATTTGCACGGTGAAGTCCAAACAACATGGAACGTGAATTCTAGAAGATCAGGAAGGATTATTACGGAAATAAAGGATTACTACCTTTTATTTGTGTAAAGCTCTGACGAGGCTTGTTATACCAAGCGAAATATTAGATGAAAAAAGTCAAGATGAAGAAAAAAAAAATATATTGTTTTGATTTTTGATTTTGATTTTAATAAAAACATCTGCATCTAACACATAGTTTTTGAAAGCTCTTTCTTTATGTTTTAAATTCTGAAGATGCTTAAACAAAGAACATTCTTAAATGTATATATATATATATATATATATATATATATATATATATATATATATATATATTTATAAATAAATATAAATTTATTGTTATTACAGACAGACTCCAGCGTTTCAAGTTTATTGTTCTCATCAGTGTAGGAAGTGGCAGTTCGCAAATTCAGTCTAGACTCCGCAAGCTATCGCTCTATCTCTACAGTAACTTGATTAATGGAGAATTAAGTTATATTTATGCCTTGCGAATGCAAGTAGCGGACAGTAGACTATTGAGAGGGTTCAACGAACGTTTTTAGAACCTGGCTGTAAAGGGACAGTCTATTTTTTACATACCGGAAAGTGCACAACTTCAATTTCTTAACGGAGCTTCATAACAATATTTATAAATGAATATTAAATTATTATTACATAAGTGCGCAGTGTCTCCAACTTATTGCTCTCGTCAGTGTAGGAAGTAACAATTGCAGACAGTCGGAGGGCGGGAACCCAGTTCACAGAGTCGCCCAAGACTCTGCAAGTATATATATATATATATATATATATATATATATATATATATATATATATATATATAGTCATCCACATACAGACTGTTTCGCTGTTTCACAGCTCATTAGTGCGGCTAGACCAGTTAGTGCCTCAAGCCGGGATATATATATATAGTCATCTAATTTATTCTACGCTATAGCACAGCTTACGCTATGAACAGATCGAAACTTCATAGCGTTGGCGTTTAACTGTATATCTACATATGTATTAAATTTAACGTTATGCCAGTCTATGAATGGAAGAGCATTTCTGAACAAAATGAGTTTTACACATGTTTCTGGAGGAGTCAGAAGTAAACACAGCGAATACACGCTGTTATATCCAACACTCCCTTCTTGAAAAGTCGAATATATATATATATATATATATATATATATATATATATATATATATATATATATATATATATATATATGGAGAGAGAGAGATAGAGAGATGAGAAAGACAGAGAGAGAAGGATACTCGTCCCAGGAATGAATTCCTCAAACTGAACAGCTGTGCACCACATGTATGTCCCCTTTCAGATTAAAATCAAGATATAATGATAGCAAACCTTATGTCTAGAATTCTTATTTCAATTTTGATCAAAATCCATTACACGATTTTAATTGTAGAAAATGTTTTAAATTTAAAGCTTAAGCTTACGGAGTCTTAATAAGAAATTGAAATATAGAGAATATAGCTTAATTGGTATCTAATTGGTGTTTAATTACTATGGATTAAATTCAATGAAAATCTGAGAATTTTCGGATGGGAGTTTGTGTTCAAATCATTATACCTAAAACCTCTTTAAAATACCTCTAACAAAACTGAAATTTGGGGAATATAAATAAATTGATGGTTAAAAACATTTTTTTATCATTTCACAAGAATCGGAATTGTCAAGAAAGGCTTTCCTATTATTTTCTACCCCTGTGCATAAAACTAAATTAAACTTAACATAGTCCATATTGCAACCATTTAATGCTTAGCGGCTTTATTCATAATAATTCATAATGGTTGCTTAATAAGTTTACGAAGGAGACCTGTACATACAAATATATCAACGTATACACATCTCACTTTCGCTCTCACCAGTGTAGGGAATAGTAATCTCAGACGGTCGCAAGTTAGACACCATGCTACAGAATCAACCTAGACTCCGCAAGCAAGCGTCATAACCATACGGCTACGAGACATTACCACGTCAAGAAGGGAATTTAAGTTCTATTTACACGAAGGGAGACACATATAGAAAGGCTGAGCATAGAATTCAACGGGCCTTATAGCTACGTGTCAGTCTATTTTGAACTTCCCTGAACAGGGCTCAACATCAATCTTATTAAAGGGTGTATAACAATATTTATTTTAAGTAAATAATATTAAATTATTTTACCTATATACGCCAGCGTTTCAAGCTATATATAAAATAAAAAACAAAAAAATAAAGTAGACGAGATTTATCAGATGTTGCATCAGTCATTGAGCCCCATCTGATGAATCTCGTCTTTGCGGGATAAAATAAATTATGAAGTGAAATGGCTAAAATGTTAGATTGAGTTTTTTCTTATAACTTTTATTCTCGCTCTGTATAACTTTGAGCTCTCTAACTCAAGATTCCCTTCATAAATCACCCTATCCCTTACTGATCCAACACACACACTATCTATCTATCCATCTATCTATCCATCTATCTATTTATTTATCTATCTATCTATCTATCTTTTCTATATATATATATATATATATATATATATATATATATATATATATATATATATACATACATATATATATATATATATATATACATACATATATAGGAAGATAAATAGATAGATATATGGAGATATATATATATATATATCTAACACACTACAATGCAGTGTTATATATATATATATCTTTCTATATATATACAGACAGACAGATAGATAGATAGATAGATAGATAGATAGATAGATAGATAGATAGATAGATCCAACACACTACAATGCTTTTCGAATCTCTTTTGCAAAAAAATTCTATACAAATAAAAGTGTGTGTTTTTTTTATTTATATGTGAGTTCTGAGCAACTGATAGAAAAAGCTCTTTAAATGCTGGTTAAGATGACATTGTTTGAGTGCGCGAATGTGATCAAATGTAAAATCATCACTCCATGTCTTATTGTCTCTGAAATAAATGGCATCCATTCGCAACGTTGATCAAACGCTGTATATCAAAACGTTAAATACACGTGAACACGTATTTTTACATTGAATCGGTTTCAAAATCATCTCGTCTTCCATTAAAAAATAATACATTTTTATATGTGCCAATTAGTATTAATAAATTAGTCAATTAATAGTAACGAATTTGTCGACTATCATTCATTAGAATAATGTGTCGCTTTAAACGGAATCCAAAAGAATAATGATAGTTAAATGTAATAGTAAGTAATGTGTTTTTATGGTAGATTCATTGGGTGTACATTATATTAACATGAATCCAATTTAACAACATATTTTGTAAACTCATGCACGATGAGAGAGTGGTGAGTTTGACGGTCTCACTTCGCACAGGTTGTGTTAAGTCGTTGTTTTGGAAGTATTTATATGCCACAGTTGTTCTTTAATATTATGTGTTAGAGAAGTTATACAAATAATAGGTCGTCACAAGATCCATGGCCGTCTGAAGCGCTAGGGTAAAAAAGTCATTTTAACACAGAATTTGTAGTTTATTTCTGGTTAATTTAAACATATATAATAAGAGATGTGGTCTCAATAATGATGTGTAATTTTTTTTTAGATAGAAAGTATATTTGAAACAAAGAAGACCCTTAATGATGAACATGTCAAAACATTATTTTTTAACTTTTTATGTCGCATGAGTACAAACTTAGGCGCAATGCCTCCGAAACTTCTGCCAATATCAATAGCGTATCTGGAGATGGACTTAGAGGCGATCGGACAGTACGAAGGTGGTTTTAGAAATTCCGTAGTGAAGGTAAAGAAGGTAGAGGACGGCCGTGCAATCTTGACAATGAACAATTGCAAGCATTTGTTAAGAAAAATCCACGTCAAAATGTTTAAGAAATGTCTCAAACATTTACTGTCAGCACGGATACAGTTTTCCATCATTTACAGAGTACTGGAAAGGTAAAAAGATTATCATGAATAAATGTATGTTTCTGAAATCGGCCATTATTTTTGTTTTAACTTAATATATAACAATACTGTAGAACCATGTTGCCTCACTCGGCGATCGTCAACCCCAACCGTGTGTGTCCGTGGTCTTCTTCTTTGTCTTCATCGTCTAGCCGAATCGTCGATGGCACATCACTGGTCCACAAGTTAAATAAAAGAAACACAAATCTCGATAAATAACACGAACACATATACGTTGTGTATAACTTAGTTGGAACTATGAGTGTGTGTGACACCGTCGCGAACTGTCGAGACCCCCATTGTCGTTTCTCAAATCGTCAGCTCATCTCATCGTTTTCCCGCTCTGATCCACTCTCTCGAGAGGTTCGATCCTAACTGCCCAGCTTCTCTCCGAAACCCAAACTCGTTAACTTTTTGTCATAAACCTTACTGTCGTCAAACTGTCGTAAAACTAACCTACCCACTCGCAAAACGCCGTCACCCCAAATGTCGTGTCCGGTATTATTTTTGAGTCACCTGTCCTGAACAATGGAAAGTGACCACTCCCGCATTTTCTTTTGTCTCTGTCGATGAGTCACTTCCTACCCTCGCGGCATTCATTACTGACAACTCCCGTATTTTCTTTTGTCTCTGTCGATGAGTCACTTCCTATCCTCGCGGCTTCCATTGTATCACAATACATATCGTGTCTAATAGAAGTAGTAGTAGTTGTAGTAGTGGTGGTATAGATTGCTTCATATTGGGACTGTTTGATTGGTTAACATCATATAAGCCTATTCTGAAGTTTTCAATGCAAAAAACAACAATACCTGATGTAGACGATTGTTTGAACACAAGCTGAATATATGATGCATAGATGCGGAAGAACATTTATAAATTTCTTATCGATAATATATGAATGTGATAAAATATATCTGACTGGATCCTGAATCTGTTTAGTCTACTCAAGTGTCTGCGTTGATGTTAATTAGACTATTGGTCCCTCGGGAGGCGACGTTTGTTAGGCGGATACCGACGCCGACCGAGGGTCATGCATGCGCTGTCCGACCGAGAGTGCTGTCAGATCTATAACGACACCTTCACTGTGGAGTGTGGCAGCCTTCACGTGGCCCTTATTTGGTGTACCAATGCTAACAAACCATTCAAGCAGTTCATAAAATCGTAAAAACAGTCTGATTTTTACGAATAACTTTTTTTTATGATTGTACCCTATTAGACATGAACACCACTTTGTTAGTTCGTGTTTTAACGATCAATATAAGAACCTTTAACGTTCTAACTGTAGGCGTTAACCATCGGAGTGCGCCGGCAAATATTGCTTGATCTATAAAAGCTTTTACTTTCAGAAGGTATCAAATTAACTTGCCCTCGACGCACTGCAAACTGTTAATGGATAAATGTCTTTGACAGACAAGAAAACATTCAGGCGACGATGTCAATTGACAAACAAACAATCGGGACAATTAACAAAGAAAAGAAATACACGCCTCCGGCTTATAACAAACAGTCGCTTTCGATATTGATTTGTTCGGTGAAGTGTCCCAGACAAATCTGCGCTATTTCATCACGCCATCAATTGATCTCGATTGAAGAAATATTCAAACCTTTATCTGCAAAGAATATTGACAAATAGTCCTATAACACCAGTAAAAAAAAATTCACACAAAATAAATTGTTTGTATTGGACAATATATGTGATTTTTTTTCCTGTTTTAGATTGCATAATTTATTGACAAACGTACGGAAAGAAAATAGAAAATGAAAGCTGTTCTTTTGTATGTATTTGCTTTTTATCGCCGTGCTAAAGTCATGTGAATATTATCTGTTCATTATGCAAAATAGTTCTGTGACAGATTGCGCAAGAATATGTATTACTCTGCATGGAAGTAGAGGCGTTTTTGAATTCCGGATTTAATAGCTTGTGGGTTTTACAAGTTTTTGTTCCACAATGCTAGCATGTTTAATTATTCTTGGAACGGGCCTCATAAGAATGGTTTAAGACCCAACAAACATAAAGAACAAGAAAAAGGTCAATAATCATTAATTAATGTAACAAACAGTATCTATTTTCGATAAAGAAAGTGTTAAGAAATTTTGCGTTTGCGGGTGCGTAGTAGTTTTGTTTGTTTTTTTGGTTTTTCTTTTATTTATCTACCTCCCACATGGTAAGATGTGACACAAGGTCGGGAAAGTGGGATTTGATAAACCAGCGCCCGAAAAGGTGAGCACTCTGGCTATTAAAAATTGCCTTGGCAGCCCCGTCGGCATTCCCCGGTAGGGGCGCCTCAGGCAGTAAGCAATAAATAGAGGGGGGCAAAGCCTGGGAGGGTGGGCCTCCTAGAACTGCACAGGACAGACCCATAGACCGGCGTAAATTAAGCCCCGAAGACCAAGACGATACCAGTCTATGGGGTGCAGTATCCATCGGAACAGATACTACACTTTGATCTTAGTAGTTTTTATTTACTTCAATAGTTCAATTAAAGGGGAGTAATTCAGTAGGCGATTACAAAAATTATTATCTACCTTGATAAGAGTTTTTTTTGGGTATACGTCATATAAACATAGCAGTGTTATTCATACTGATGCTGGTAGCTAAAACAATCGTTTATCGGCTAAGACGGTAAAAGTCGATAAATGTACTACGTAATCCCGATTCAGTCACACCTTTGAATATACGGTTCTCGTCACAAATACGGCGGGCTATGAAAAATATATTGGGTTCTTATTCAAGTGTATGCACAAATGAAATATGGCGGTTCAAAATAAAATAACAAGAAAATTTATGAATATACTTACTTATCAGTTGAAAGTATTAGTGTAAACTAAAAATTACGGAAAATTATCGGTTAGAATTTTAATAAACAATAAAATTAATTTATTATTAAGAGTAAACGAACTCCGAATCACAAGACCGCATTGCGTCTTCATATTAGAAGAAGGGAGATAATCTTCTACGACGCAATGGCGTCACATCAATGTATACTCGGAAATATGAGTAAGAAATTAATTTTAGTTTGTTCTAAAATTCTACTCGATATGTTTCCGTAATTTTTGTTGTAAACAAATATTTTTCACTGATACGTAAGTATATTCATAAGTTGTTATATTATTTCATTTCGAACTGCAATATTTCACTTGTGCATCAATCTAAATAAGAACCAAATATTGTTATAGTGTCAAGTACCGTTGGTTTTTATTTTTTTAAAGCACGATGGGACTGAAAATTGACACTAAGTTTGTGTGTTACATTTTCAAGAGTACGTTATTTTCATATTTGTATTGATACATCCGGGTTTTGTTTCGTTTGTAAACATATTCAGCAGATTGTAATTTTTTTGTAGTATAGCCTCGCTTTCGAGTAACAGAGAAAAGTCCTCCGTCAAGGCACGTGTTCATACCTGTAAAGGACTTGATTAAACTTTTTTATAATTTCAAAATAATACCGAAAAACGGCAGTATTAAAATATTTACAATTATTTCATCAATATGGCTGAAATATTTTTCCTGTTTTTTTGGCAAATTCAAATAAAAGATAACATGCCTTTTACGACGCAAACCGGAACAAGAATTCTACAAATTAAATACATTATACTAAAATTTGGGTACTTATGCAGTTTACGGACCGGGCTGAATTATTAACGTTATAATAAAGAAACTCATTTTTAATATGGGGGTGGGGGTCGATTAATTATTCTGTACTTTCACCTAACAATTTAATAAACAGAAGATACCGTACAAATTGAATTTAACTTGAAAATTCTATCTAAAATATATCCCGGTCCGTAAATTGCATAAATAACACATTATTTTATAAAACAACTATTGAACAAAATTCGACTTTATTCATCAGTATAATCTCCTTTTAGTAGGATACACTGATTGTAACGCTTTTCTATCAATTCCTGGTGATACCAGATCAGGCTGCCCTGTGGCTCCCTGAGACGAAATTCACCTACATTGACGTTTTTTTTTTTTTCTTCTTTTTTTTTTTTTTGTAAAACTTAATGATGTTCAACAAAACCAAAAACAAAAACAACAGCCCCTCTCCCTTTCTCCCTTCCCTTTTTTTATTTTATTTTTAGAACTTGAAGCATAAATCTTTTACTATAATGACCAGATTCGGCATTAAATAACCCAAAAAGGGTTGATATGCCGTAAAACAAAACTACCAAACCAAAAACGATGATTAAACATTTGAAGATATAAAGAACTTGAAGCATAAAAACTTTTACTATAATGACCAGATTCGGCATTAAATAACCCAAAAAGGGTTGATATGCCGTAAAACAAAACTACCAAACCAAACCTCTATCAATTCGAAGCTTTTTTATAGAATAATTTGCATTTAGCCTCAAAATACCAACCAAATATTACTTCTTCATTGGAGTCAAATCGCTAATTCAATGTTTAATTGTTTGTTTATTTCTAGGATCACATTTGAACAGTTTTATCATTTTATTACACGCATGAATAGTTTTGGCACAAAAGATTAACTTTTTTAGTAAAAAAAAAGTTTTAATGGAATTTTCTGTGGATATTATTTAATGACAGTCGATAAATATTGAATTTTATATATGTTAAATAGCTTTCTAAAATCTTAATTATAAAAAAAAATAAATAAACGGTAATTTTCTAGCGACATGATAGGTAATTATACATTTAAAAAGTTTTTAAAAAGTGATCGTGGTAAAAAATGAAGACGCGCCGAAAATGTTACGGAATACATGTGCATGTTTTTAAAATTCATTAAAGTATATTTTTAAAGTAGAGATATCTACGTCGTTTTCATGTAAACATTTATTCTATACAAACCAAGTTAGACACAAGACAATGCAACATCACGACTCTTTATATTATTAAACGATAATGTGATAAAGAATACAAACTTATTGCTTTACTCTATTAAGTGAAACATTATATGCGCTTTCAAAATCCTATTGTTATAGGTTTACATCAGTAAAACAAATATTATTTAAAGAGGTTAATATAGTTTGTTTGAAGCATTGTTTAGTGTGTATATAAATGTAAGTTTTAGAAGGTAATACAATGCAAAAATGCAACGGATGAATACAAACACAAGAAAGTTAAGACAAATAATTGGGGATTGAGTTTTGCAGTTTCCACCTTTTTATTAATTCAATATATATATATATATATATATATATATATATATATATATATATATATATAGAGAGAGAGAGAGAGAGAGAGAGAGAGATTTGATTTCTCGAGGTTAATTTTTAAATTTTAAACGTAGGGAGAAAATGTTTTTCTTGTGACATTTTTAATCGCAATTTTATTCAGTAAGTACCGAATATATAATAAGATTGAAAGAATACATAATATTGAAATTATTTTAATTAAAGTATTTCGGCAAAATTTGACTTTCTCAGTGACGCAGAATTGTTATTTTCTTATTTTTCTTCTGGGCAACAGAAAAAGGCAAAATATGCTACTATATGTTTAATAACATAAATAAATAAATGTTTCATTTATTTGAAAATAAACCCGCATCGTGTAATGTTTTTTTTTATCTGATTTCATATTTGTCATTAATCGATGCTTTTAAATGTAGCCCGGATACCTTTAATGAATACACACGTGTCAGGGTGAAAGCTACACCTATCCAGACTTTTAAAACTGTCTGTCCAATAATATCAGAAGAAGTCAGGTATCTTGAGATTGAAAACAAGAGAGTGAAGACAAAAAGAAAGAAAAATGGCTGTGCTATTTAAAAGGAAACATTTTGCCGAAATATTTGGATTAAAACAAATCTTTCATTTATTTGAAAAAAAATCTCGCATCGTGTAATCCGGTTTTCTATTTGATTTCATATTTTTTTTAAATATATCATATTTAGACGAATTTCACAATAAAGATAATTATTTTCACTCAAAATTGACGGGACTCAAAACTGCTGTGTACAGCATCTCATATTTAAATTGAACAATGTTACCATTACGAAAATTCTTTGTACCCTAAAACTAAAAATGTCTGTCTTCAAATTCACATTCTCAACCGCAAATTAAAAGAAAATGAAGTGCAAATTGAAGAATATAAATTGTAAATAAAAAAGGATAAGCTGCAAATTAATTAAGATCAATTTCAAATAAAAAAATTGTCAATTTCGAATAGTTAAAGCTGATGTAGAAATCGACGGTAGAAGGTTTTCGATTTCAAATTATCATACGATAACAATATAGAGTATTAACGCACACACGAACGAACAAACAATATGATCACATATGGATAATTAGAAAAAAGAACTGCACGTATTCACCGCCAATCAATAATTTGGAACAGTCTCTTCATGACTCAAAAACTTAGCAGGGTCATTACGAACGAACTGAATACGCATATGAGATTTTTAAAGTTATTATCCTTAATGCTAATGAGCTCATTGGTTGCTCTAAACGACCGCTGATTTGGTTCATTAATTTTTACAGGCGCGTAAGTTTCTAATTTGAAATTCATTTTTTTATAATATGAGGTTTAGCTTTATCTAAATCAGGGGCGGTCAACCTTTTCAGAGTGAGGGTCAGATGAGACTTTTGGAAGGAGATCGTGTGCCTGAGTGAAAAACGAAATTTCAGAATTACTATATTTTGTTTACATGAATAAATTGTAGAAAACTCGCATTGAACACTCGACAAATCTGATATTTTTTCTCAGGAGACATTTGTGAATTATAAAAAAAGGAACGGGGGAAGTAGCAAGTTGATCCAGCATTCGTTTTGACACACCTCAGATAAGTTTTATGGGTCATGCCCTTTCCTCGTCTCTTGATTTCTCTTTGCCTCTCTCTTTCTCTTTTTCTATCTATTTTTATCTCAGGCCAAGGATTTGAAATTAATAGTTAAAGAAAAATGAAATATACATGCATCATCGCTCGCTGATATTTATACATTTTTATCCCACTATAAACCTTAATTGAAACCTACTTTTACGTCTATGTCACAAAATGATATGAGTTTTACTGGGAGGTTCGCGGGCCGGATTGCAATAACAAAGCCTAGCATGGTGGCGGGCCGGATGCTAAGCCTTTGCGGGCCGGATGTGGACCGCGGGCCGAAGGTTGCCCACCACTGATCTAAATAGTTTCATTTAACTTCAAGTTTATAAACATCAGAATTGCATAGCTACAGATAGTCCAAATCATAAATATTTTCTCCACCTCTCTTGAACACTAGCCCAGTCTAATATCTATTATTATAGTAAAGCTGAATGCATGATCATTTATTTATTTAAGGATGTTTTGCTAAAATACTATTTAGTTCTGGAATTTAGTTATGTCTCTAAAAAATCCATATTTATGTTACTAATAAGATGTAAATTACAATGAAATCAACAAGTGGCCCATCGTATACTACGATTCTGTATATCACTCTCTTCCTCTCGCAATGTATGTAGATTAACCCTCCTACACTTATTTTATATTGTATATACTACTCTTGCTTCTCTTTCTCCCATTAACAATGAAAGACAACGAGACTCACTATAAAAAAAATTCGAATAGTAAATTACAACAATAGGGAATATCATCACACGTATTAATACTATTTACCCCATAGCTGTAGATAGAAGGAAATAGAACATGAGATAATTAAAGACAGGGGTAATAGAGATACACCAAACAGCAAGTCTAATTTTGGATTGTGTCTTTAATTTTGTAATTTAACTGATTTTTGAAAACTCACATTTTCCTGATTCAAACAATCTAACCTGAAGGTCACCCTAAGAACCATGAAACATTTGAGAAATTACAGGTCACACTTAACAACTGCAAGTTGAAAGGTCACACTTAACAATAACTTGAAAGGTCAGACTTTAAAATATAATCATGAGAAGTAACAGGTTACATTAACCAACTATAAGTTGAAAGATCACACTTAATGATAACATGAAAGGTCACACTTAAGAATAAAAAATAGAAATAGAAAGTTACATTAAACAACTATAAGTCGAGAGGTTACACTTAATTATGACTTGAAAGGTCAAACTGAATAATAAAAACATGATATATAACTAGTTATGCTAATTAATTATAAGTTGAGAGGTCACACTTAATGATTATCTGAAAGGTCACACTTAATCATTACTTGAAAGGTCACATTTAACAACAATAAAACACATCAGACGTGTCAGGTCACACTTTACAACTATAGGTTGGGATCTCACATCTAACAATAACTTGAAATGTCACACTTTACAACATTTAGACACATGAGAAATGGAACGTCACACATAACTACTATACGTTGAAAGGTCACACTTAACAACAATGAGACACATCATAAATGACTAGTCAAATTTAACAACTGCAAGTTTAGAAGTTATATTAAACAATAACTTAAAAGGTAACACTTAACAAAAATACTTCGCACAAGATATGACAAGTAACACTTAATAACTATAGGTTCAGATGCTCTACTTTACAATAACTTGAAAGGTCACACTTCTCTGAAGGAAATAAGCACTATACTAGTTGTAGTAAGCGCAATTGGCCTAATGAAAAAGAGCATTATAAATATTTAAACACAATCCCTGGAAGACCAAGCTGTAGCGAAATACAGATATCAGCCCTAAAAAGGGACAAAGTCTATCCTCAAAAGAGCCTTCGGATATAAATTTAAATCATAAGGAAATCAAGTGTCTGTTCCAGCAATAAACCATTGATCTCTTCAAACTAAATGAAATAAAATAGAAAAAAGACGAAATGACAGATCACACTTAACAACTATAAGTTGATATGCCACACTTTTCAATAACTTAAACAGCCATACTTAACAAAAAATACTACACATAAGAAATGACAGGTCATACTTAATAACTCTAAGTTTATAGGTCACACTTAAAAATAACTCGAAAGACCATACTTAACAAAATACTACACGTAAAATATTACAGATTACACTTAGCAACTCTAAGTTTAGAGATCACACTTAAGAAGACCTCGAATCCATACTTAACAAAATACTACACATTAAAAATTATAGGTCACACTTAGTAACTCTAAGTTTAGAGATCACACTTAAGAAGACCTCGAATCCATACTTAACAAAATACTACACATTAAAAATTATAGGTCACACTTAGTAACTCTAAGTTTAGAGGTCACACTTTAATAGTTACTCGAAAGCCATACTTTACAAAATACTACACATAAGAAATCACAGGTCACATTTAACAACTTTAAGTTTAAAAGTCGCACTTGAAAATAATTCGAAAGGCCATACATAACAAAATACTACACATTAAAACTGACAGGTCACACTTAGAAACTTTAAGTTGTGAGGTCACACTTAAGAATATCTCGAAAGGTCACACTTCACAAAATAGTACAAATAAGAAATGACAGGTCACACTTAACAACTCTAAGTTTAGAGGTCACACTTAAGAATAACTCGAAAGGTCATACTTAACAAAATACTAACATAAGACATGGCATGTAACACTTTACAACTTTAAGCTAAGAGGTCACACTTAAGAATAACTCGAGAAGCCATACTTAACAAAATACTACACATAAGAAATGACATGTCACAGTTAACAACTCTAAGTTTAGAGGTCACACTTAAGAATAACCGTAAAAGCGACACTTAACAAAAATTAAACACATGACAAGACACATGGATAAAACATCTGCAAACACAACAGAAACAAAAGAAAAATATAAGTTTGTTGTGTTACTTATAACGAAAGACATTTTCGATTATATATGTATATTCAACGGTTGCAGTTTAGAAAGCCACACCTGCCTCAGCGTCACTCCACTTTGTAAGTGTCTGCTTTTTGCACCTGAGATTAAGAATATCTTCCTGAATCCTCTTTTTTCTTACTGTTCGTCTGAGCCCCGTGGCTAATGATTTATCACTAAACAAAAATAAACTTTCTACTAAGTCTGTTACACAGTCGGTAGGAATTACTGGTTATGAATATGAAACTTTTACAAGCCTCCTATGCTGATACCTCCTATGGGGTTTTCAATCAAACATATACTTCTATAAATGTTATTTATAAATTGTAATTCTAGTTTTCCTAAATATAATTTGTGGAGAAAGAATACTGCACAGAAGCATAGATTTACATCAGACATACACACACATGTAAGCACAGATACACGCATGACCGCATATATAGTAACAGACACACACAGACACACACACACACACACACATATATATATATATATATATATATATATATATATATATATATATATATATATAGTTAAGGAGAATAGTATGCAAAATTCATCACTGACCACTGGGAGAAAAGTAATATAGTAATACGTGATTTTAATGTCAAAATAAATAGCGGACAAAACTATAGAAGCAGATAAGGGTGTTGCAGATTTCGTCTTTTCCTATTCTGATTCTACACACACATTGAATATATATATATATATATATATATATATATATAGAGAGAGAGAGAGAGAGAGAGAGAGAGAGAGTGAAAGATAGAAATATAGAGATAGATAGATAGAGATAAATAAAAATTTATTGATAGTGATAGATATATACATAGATAGATGTGGAAATGTGCTCCTATTTGCAGTTTGCGTCAAATTAGTAGCTCGTAGAATCGAAAATCACAATCTCAAGGCTAGCCTTCAACGTGACTGGAAATGATCCATTGAATAGAACTCATATGTCAATGTCAATAAATACTGCAGTGGGTTCTCCTTCTGACTCGGCTCTTACTCTCGGCGGTGACAGATCTGCACAAGGAGACGAACAGGGCAAACGGTATTGGCCTTCTGGTCGACTCGTCTTTCAAGCCATGTAACGTTGCATTCAGGCTGCGAACAAAGCAAGGAACACTATTTCTCATTCGACGTTCTTTCTCCAAACGCACTCCTGAAATATTTCCATCAATTTATGTCTCCCTTGTCAAATTACTATTAGAGTATGGTTTTCAGGCCTATGCTGCATATCTTAGGCGTGATATCCAAGATCTGAAGAGAGTCCAAAGACTGCCTACTTGAATGCTGCAGGGTCTATGAGATCTGCCCTATAAAAGACGACTCAAGTAACTTAACCTTTTCTTCCTTGAGCGCCAACGATTACGCTGTTATCTCATTTTGGTCTACATTAATGGTCATTATGATATACTTCAGGACCTGTTGTTCACCCCTGCACTAGAAAGATTTCTACGCAGACACAACAAGAAACTATTTCACCGCCGATTTCGATGAACCGGAGGGGGGCTGCTTTCTCAATCAGGATCTTTAGACCTTGGAATAAACTTCCAAGAGATGAAATAGATGCGCCAACAACGCAGCAATTCAAGGTGAATCTCGACAGGTGCTGGGCTACTGTATCCTTTTATGTGTAAATTTATACTGCCCTTTTCCTTCATATAAACTGAAGCATGCTTATTTTATTTTTGTTGAATTAATTAAATTAGATTGGATAAAATATTAAGGAGAATTAAATTCACCAGTAATCATGGTGTTGCTAGTCAGATATCTTGACCATTATGTTCACATGCAAATTATGCATGTGAACATAGTTATATTTGAGACACTCTTCCTAGTATTATATATGGAGAGGTAGATAGTTACACTTATAATATAACGAGCAGGTTCTCTGTCTGTCTTTCTGTCTCTGTCCGTCGGCGAAGATTTTTGTAAACGTAAGGGAGGGGCGCGGGGGGCGGGTAATTACTATTTAATTAATTTCCAAGTCAGAAACATAAGAAATACATTAGGGCACATCTTAACAACTAAATAAACAAAAAATAATTCTGACGCCGAGGTCGTGATTTGAACTCGCAACCTTAATGTCACAAGGTAATTTGAATTAAATTGTCCAACGCGCCACCAAGTTAAAAGAAGGATTTTGATTTAACTACTAGAGAAATGATGTTTTCATTGTTTTACTTAGAAATGAATGATTATAAAACGAGGCTACGTATCAGAACTAGTTCTACGATATAGTGTTGGTCCTCCGTTCGCGGTCGATTTTTTCAAAAAAACATTTTTTTTTCCTTTTTAAACAAAAAATATTGGGAGACAATTTTTTTTTGTTTTTAACTAAAAATATTTTGGGTCCGAAAAAAAGAAAATCAATGTCTCACACCCAAGAACGCCGCAGCCTAGCAAAAACGGACGACCGTTAGGGAGTCTATTTTCGCTAGTCTAGATATATAAAGAGCAATAGAAAGAGAGATGCCCACAGACAGACGGACAGACTGAAAAAGCGTTACGTATTACGCGTACCATTTTATTATATTAAAGAAAATGAAAAATATATTTTTGATATTATTTTTTTTATTCGAAAGGTAGAATCGAAACCGCACACTCGATGTTTTACGTCTGATACATTCCTGACCAAACAATTTAAACATCTGTTAAGTCGACTTCAAAATAACACTCATTAGAGAAATCAGATATACATATTTGAAGTTTTGAAAAGGTTCTGTCCGCATTTGTCACTTAGAAGTTTTGGCACATAAAGGGTAACGTACGGAATCTGGGACAACTAACATTGTAATCATCGGAAAATGTCATCAAAATAGGATATTTTGAATGTGGAAAAGAAGGGTTGGCCCCTATAACTATATAAGTGTAGTTACAGATTTGGGACCACCTCTATTGTCTTCCCCATGAATTCTTATACATAGGATTTATATTTCATAAGAATAGGATATATTTTAAGTTTTAAGGGAATTATGTCACCATAGCACCTTTCGAGATACACTTAGATATTCGGAATAATTCCATTATTATTTTCGATAAATTATACATGAAAATACACTTTTCGATTCTCAAACCTTTCTTTCTATATGGAACACACAAATATAGCACCCATAGAAACACAGACACATTGAGTTATACCCTGACTTTACGCTCCCATCTCAACATAAGACTATTTACCTTTTGGCTCTGTTTTTTGTTTTCATTTTGTTTTATTTTATGTAAAAATTTCAAAGTTAAATGTTGCCGATAATATTTACAATTACATTGTCGGCTTTTCCCTATCCTCTCATGAGAAGAATTTATCTTTGAAAATCCGTGGATTAAGGATATGAAGCTCCTGCTCTGAACTTGGTCTAATAAATATTGTATCTTTACATTTTTTTATTCTCATCTTTCACCTCTAAAATTGATTGCTCTATTCAATATATTGAGGTTTATATCATCACGATAGATTATTATTATTAAACGATCATTCAATTATCGTTATTTAATTCAACATTTAAATATTATATATATATATATATATATATATATATATATATATATATATATATATATATATATATATATATAAAGATAAATGAAAAAAGAGTGATAAATATGTACGAATGACAAATGTATTTCAACTCTAATTGTTCAATGCAAGGTGTACTCGGTAAAACATGTTTATTCTTCTTTCCTTAAGCCAAGGTTTTTCCAAGATTAAAATCTTATAATCAGAGGAATAACATAGATGGATAAGTTTGCAGTGGAAAAGCAATATCTCAAAATTTGAAAACATATAAAGTAATGGAGAGTAAGAGTGTGGGTGTAAAAGAATATGGATTCTGTCCAGTTGGTGAATGTCCGTAGATAAGGTGTCCAAATTATCCATCTATGTAATTCCTCTGATAGTAAAATATGAATCTTTGAAAAGCCTTGGCATAAGGAAAGAAAAATAAACATGTTTTTACCGAGTACACTTTGCATTGAACAATCGAAGGTGAAATAGATTTGTCATTCGTACATGTTTATCTCTCTTCTTTCTCGTATATTGAGCTTAAACCATTTCACTATAGGTTCTATCCTCTAAAAGTATACTTTTAGTTTCATATTTTATTTCATATATATATATATATATATATATATATATACATACATACATATATATATATATATATATATATATATATATATATATATATATATATATATATATATATATATATATATATATATTATTGCCATAAATCTCTACTTGAAAGAGTGCAATATCTGTTATGATTCGACTCCGTTCGAGTATCAAGAGTTAATGACCATGTTATTATTGCGACGTCGGAGTTTTGAAGAACTCGGAGGTTTTTTAAATATCTGGAGTCAGACTCGTAATAATTCTAAAAGTTGGAGGCGGGGTAGAGTCGTGATTTGTTTATCTCCGAAGAATCAACAAGCAGTTAAAATATTGGAAAACCTACGGAGTCGGATATTTTGGAATCCTAAGAGTCGGATTCGTTGTCGGACTTTATACCTTCCGCTTCGAAACGAGTGTCATTATATATGGTTGTGTGTGTGTTGTTTGTGTGTCTAAAGGCCACCGTAATATTTTAGATTCCTGATAATCTATTTTTGTCTAGACAATTGTCACCGACTTTATCTTTCTCAGATTAAAATGATTCTCTATTTGTAACTGATCTTAATCTCACTTTACGAAATTAAAATTGTAGAATCTCGAGATTGACTTTCATTATCTTGAGGTTTCGTGTTTCAAATAAATTATTACTATTTTTTTTCTGCACAGAGTTTAAAAAAATAAAAGCATGTTTCTCTGTCTCATTTACAAAAGGAATTCCTGAAAAACTGAGGCGTGGAACGATAACCTAATATTTATGATTATACCAAACTTTATTTGCCTACACGTTATATCTTTTGCTACACGTTTTAATCACACAGAATATATGTTAAAATATGCATTGGTGACGCGATAAAGTAGTAGCATTATTTTTAGTTCTTGTTAGTTCATACATGGTTTGAAACCAATGGTATAATTTTCATTTGATCTTCTTTAACACTATTATATATATATATATATATATATATATATATATATATATATATATATATATATATATATGTGTGTGTGTGTGTGTGTGTACTTGCATGACATTTTTCTTAAAATTATCATCCTGAGGAAGTCTTACAAATAAAGACGAAACGTTGATGAATACATAAAAAAAAACTTCTTTTAGCTTTTCTTTTTTCATTTCCCATTACGTCGGATTACCCTCATCCTTCCTTTCTCATATATATATATATATATAGATAGATATAGATATATAGATAGATATATATATAGAGAGAGAGATAGAGAGAAAGAGAGAGGTAGAGATAGACAAACATCGATAAATAACACGGAGTGTTTTTGCTTGATAAGACTATTTTATTTTTTCAATTTTCCGAATTGTTCATTTAGTGTTTCAGTCAAATTTGTGTATGTAAATACCGTGGGTTTCTTGTTCCATAAATAAAGAAAATAGAACAAGAAACCCACGAAACTTACTTTGATGTTTTCCATTTCTCTTGCTTCTTCTTCAATGAGTTGTGTGATTTCGTAGTCTTCGACCCTTTCAGTTTCAGTGTTTATTATTATTATTATTATTATTATTATTATTATTATTATTATTATTATTATTATTATTATTATTATCATTATTATTATTATTATTTTTTATATCATTGTTATTATTATTATTTATATCATTGTTTTATATAAGAATATTATTATTTTTATAATACTTATATAAAAAAACGAAGCTAATTATTTTGCCATCTAATTTACATATGTGGTTGTGGTGTGTACAGGCATATATATATGAATTCGATCCTGACACTGAAGGAAAGATAGTGACTCTTACTCTAACTGTTGACGGATACATCAACAATAATTAGAGAGTCGCCGAATCAACATGGAGGAGTCAGCGAAATACAGAAGTAACGGGGTGACATGTTTAATTAACTACAAATTAGATATAATTAGAATAATTAATAGTGTTTTATTGAAAACATAATTCAATCACGGAACTCATGTATATTTTATGATGTATTTTTGCTATTCAAGTTAATAAAAAAACGTTGAATAACTCATATTATTGTGCAAGTATTGTCAAGTAGTGTGCATTAAATGTTTCATATATGTAGTGGGTTTATCTTTAATATATATATATATATATATATATATATATATATATATATATATATATATATATATATATATATATATGTAAAGGAGTAAGGTTACCAACATTTGTAAAAAAGTTTTTTCAACATTAATTTATTATTTTGTTATTTTATTACTTTATAATTTTATAAAACGCGTTTCAAGCAATGGTCCGCTATTGAAACGCGTTATATAAAATTATAAAATGATAAAATAACAAAATAATAAATAAATGTTTAAAAATTTTTTTACAAATGTTGGTAGCCTTACTCCTTTACATATATACTTTTCTCTCGTTGGAACTGCACTAATACTACACTACCACCTTTTATATATATATATATATATATATATATATATATATATATATATATATATAGTTTCACGTATCATGAAATAATAATTCAATATTCATTCTTAATAAAAGTATACTCAATATTGCGGCTAGGGCATTATTACAAAAAAGAAAATGATAATAAAACAAATATATAAAGTTACATACTTGACAAGTTTAGTAAATTATAACAGTCAACAAAGAATAATTTATAAAAAGACGTTAAACCTGTGTTTTTTAAAGAAACAGGTTTTCTCTTCAGTAGCAATAAACAAATAGTTAACATGCATTTGTTTACATGATTTGAAAAAGTTTGAAAAAAAATTGCAATCGCTTATGAATTCTGAAAAGCTAAGAATTGTATGTGGGAAGGAGTAAAATATATTTGTAATCATGAATCCACGATAATAACGAATTGAATGTTGACTGTTTTTGTACCTGTTTTCTCAAATCCAATATATTCGTCATATTATAATATAGTATTCCAATGGATTATACCATTTGACACCTAATAATATTTCTGGGGATTTATATTATGAAGACATTTTACCTCTCTCTGCATATATATATATATATATATATATATATATATATATATATATATATATATATATATATATATATATATATATATATATATATAAGTTCGTAATCCGAGGCAGGTACCGGAAGGTGGAACAGATGAACAAAAATAAATGAGAAGAGAAAATATGAATTGAATCTCAAATCAATTAATATTAATATTTCACGGTTTAACGGTTTACATACCAAAGCAGTAAATAGAAAAAAGTTTACTGTCAAGCAATTTAAAAAGTTCCGGAAAAGGTAAATTTAAATTGCTTGACAGTAAACTTTTTCTATTTACTGCTGTGGTATTTAAACCGTTGAAATATTAATAAATTGATTTGAGATTCTATTCAAATATTCTCTTCTCATTTAGTTTTGTTCATCTGTTCCAACTTCCGGTACCTATATCACATTGCTCCTGCCTCGGATTACGAACTTACATTTATATTTACCAGCAATGATTCAAGCAAACTACAATGTCCATTTATATATATATATATAGAGAGAGAGAGATAGAAGAAAAAAGAGTTATAAATATGCGACGATTGTCCAAATTTATTTCAAATTTCAATTGTTCAATGCAAGGTTGTCAGTAATAAACTAGTGTTTATTTTTCTTTCCTTAAGCCAAGGCTTTTCAAAGATCGAAATCTTATCATCATAGGAGAAATACAGATGGATAAGTTGGCTTTCGAAAAAACCAAAGTTCAAATATTTGAAAAATATGAGAATTATTATTAAATATTATTAAAATAATTTTTGTTAAAAAAACGTATTGAATGAAAAGAAAAATTCCGTGAAAAAGATATGCAAATTGCTCTACTATTGCTCTATCTCGTATATTGAGCTAATCCTTTTCACAATAGGTTCCATCTACTAAAAGTTTTCACTTTGGTTTATTTTGATCCTATATATATATATATATATATATATATATATATATATATATATATATATATATATATATATATATATATATGAATCGAATTTGCTTGGAAAGATTTATCGCAAATTTTACACGAGCAATTTGACTGACGTCAAGCGAATTTATTATTATAACATCTGCTGCATGAAGTTATTATAGAAAACCTGAAAATCATCTTTTACTTCAAGAACAAGCGAATAAAATCATCCACAATCAAGCAACACATGAAAAATAAATAGCAAAAAAATATAATGAGCTTTTGAATATTCCCATCTTCTAAATAACATGCATCAATCTATTATCTGTTAATTTATTTTACTTCAGATTTCCAAAATGGCGGCAATATTCAACATGGCCGTTTGAATTGTTACACACATATCTTCTTTGCTTTAAGGTTTCTCTCTTGGTTTCCACATTCATATAATTTCGTTTTTTGAATTAAGCATTTATTTACGACCTAATTCATATCGGCACTTGTTGGTTGCCATTGTATTTTCTCCTATGAATATTTTCCGAATATGTATTGTTGTTTATAAATAATTTGTTCGGCTTGAAAATAAGAGGCTGTATTATTCAAAATTAAAAAAATATATATTACTGTGTAACTCCAAATACTCAGTTAATTCTTCCATCAATTTTAAATGGCTAAATTAATGCTTGTCGATAATTTCAGCTCGTAACATAATCATGATGCCTTTTTTTTAGTCATATGCACATGTGCATCGTATGCAATATATCGTTTGGTCTATTGGGCACATCAGTCGAGTATCATCTGAGACTCTTCCGTAGGAATTATTTCAGAAAACCAAATATTCATATATTTAACATAAAGATAGAAGCAAAATGCCTTCATAAGAAACCATGTGTTAGATGCAGATATTTTTTATTAAAATCAAAATAAAAATGAACACATTTTTTTTTCTTCTTCATCTTGACTTTTTTTAAATCTAATATTTCGCTTGATATAACAAGCCTCGACAGAGCTTTAGACAACTAAAAGGTATTAACCTTTTGTTTTCGTAATAATCCTTCATGGTCTTGTAGAAGTGGCGTCCGATGTCGTGCACTAACGGTGCAAATGTCTGTTTTGAATTGAACTTAAATCGCGCATGGTCGCTGGTAGTTATAAATTTGGGAAAGTTCATTTTTTTTTCAAAATACTTAATTTACTAAAATGTTTGATTGTTACAAAGTACTAACATTCAAATAGCACGTCTCAAATGTTGAACTTAATTCGATTATCAGTTTACGAAGAAAATTTATTCATGTGCAGTCGCTGTTGCATATCAAAACAATAGAGAAATACCAATTCCGTATGTAGATGAAACGTTTATTTTTTTATAAGAAAAATATTGTTCACACAACACAATACCACCTATTAACCGTTTCTTTCCAACGAAACAAACTCTGAATACAACTTTTCTTGAACAGTATTTTTTCCATCAGAAAGCAGTGCTTTATCAAAACAGTAAATTAAAGTTTTTCCATGTTTTTAAAAATTTACAACCGTAATATTTTCTATTGTTTTAGAAAATGTGCAACCATAGTTTCACTTAAATAACTGTAATTTGTAGACTAATAATCTAATCAAACTCATTTTATACAATTGCTATTTAAAGCTTAGTACTTAATAAGATGATGCGCTTTTTTTATTAATAGTTCTATCTCTATGCCAGACTCGGGATTTATTTAGTGATATGATATGATGTTATGAGTAAGCCGCAAAAAGGACATGCGGTGTTTCATTCAATCCTGGTTCTTCTTGGTTGTGTATAAAGATAAAACCGAAAATTGTTTAAAAAAAAAAACACTTTAAATTTAAATAAGTGTTTCGGCTCATCCAAAGACTGCAAAGAGCGTGGAAAAGTTGTCATGATCTAGTAATTATTTTAAGTACTATAAAACTTGAGAAAGCATCAAACAACGTATATAAGTGCAAATAAAAAATTCTGAGCTCAAACCAAAAAGGAGAAACTCACATCTATGCATATATATATATATATATATATATATATATATATATATATATATATGTAGTTATGAAAGTGTTCCAACCTTAAAACTATTCAATATATTATTTTTAAATTTCTTTAGTCCAAAGCTTTTCGTTGGAAAATCTCTATTTTTTTTTAAAGTCAGTCAATTTTCTCCAATTCCTATAGTAGGTTGCTACCAGGAATTTATGCTAGTCTTCACATATAATTTTCATCTTACTATACTTAATAGTAATGCTCTTATATATATATATATATATATATATATATATATATATATATATATATATATATATATATATATATATATATTAGTACTTCATGTATCCACATAAAATATTATAAGGATATATAATTTTGTATGTGTCCGTTTTCAGTGCCTACTTCAACAGTGCTCGATACGTAAGTAGAGCTAAGTAGTAAGCAATGAAAATATATATGGCAATCAAGCTACACAGAGGCTCCCGTGTTTCATCCCCGGGGGGAATTTAGCCTGACGATTCCACCCGGGGATGAAACACGGGAGCCTCTGTGTAGCTTGATTGCCATATATATTTTCATTGCTTACTATATACATATATATATATATATATATATATATATATATACATATATATATATATATATATATGTGTGTGTGTGTGTGTGTTGGGTGGGGTGTATAATTATTTAATAATACATATTTTATTAGTATATGCATACGTATAAGTATCACCATCAGGGAATATTATGTGTAGAGATAACTGTCAAAACTGGTCGCCCAGAACAAGAATAACCTTTGACTCAAATTTGAGCCATCTAATCGATTAGGCCAATTCCAACCGTTATGCGGCAAGTAAAGGAATAAACCCTATTTATGTCAATCCAGGCGGACAACATAGTCAGCCGTCTAAACAGTGTTACACAAATCACGTACACATAAACTTGCATATATATATATATATATATATATATATATATATATATATATATATATATATATATAAGAATATTATTTTTTGAAGGCGATAACAATGCGTTGTTAGAGTGACACATACGACACGTGGAATCGTAAAAACAAAACAAGGTGACAATATTGAAAAGTCAATAATTTTCAAAAAAATTTTTTATTTTTATTTACCAGTGTATCGTGACCGTGGTGTTGGGTTGGAGTGTGTCCTTTTCATTATTTTTTTTTTAATTTTCGAGGGTATCCCTCATCCTCAGAATATATATATATATATATATATATATATATATATATATATATATATATATATATATATATATATATATATATTATTGGGTAAGAAAAATTATAATATTTTTAGGCAGGTATTTAAAGACAGTTTATGACTAATTAGTTCATAGAAAGTCATGCGAATGTATTTTCCACGAAAGCATTTACATAATAGAAAATGTTTTTATTTTATGTGTCCACCTTCTTTTAAAAACTGCCTGAAACTTGCAAAAGTATTCCTTAAATATTCAGGAGACAATTTCTCCCATACTTCTTTAATAGTATTTTTCAGACAGTTGGCACTGCTGTGTGATGTTCTATTAGTAGCATGTTCTAAAATGCCACAAATAGCATAGTCTAGAAATCTTGGCTAGAAAGCGGCCATAAACATTATTCCTAAAAATTGCTAGAGTTGGATTGGAAAAAATCTTGTATTTTTCAAGTAGTGTGGGCTTGAGTACCATCCTTTGTTCATACACAATTATCATCTGGGTTATTATTTTACACCATGGTAATACCTAGTATCTCGGAGTCTTGTAATTAATATTAACATCCATTTATGATTAGCTTTATAGAATAGTATATGCATTTTTTTTCCATCGGAAGCACAACACCAAACGCCATAACTTGAGCAGTGTGTTTTTCTGAATGTCCCCTTAACCTCAGCTGTCGATTTTGCAATAAATATTTCATTTCGGCAGTTTAGAACATAATCGGCAGTGAAGATCTTTTTCATCTGAAAAGATTATTACAATAGAGGAATTTTTCTTTGAACATATAACAAGTCTATTGCAACTCTTCTAATCTCTATGTCAATTAATGTTTTAGATTTTTGTATAAATTTTATTTTCAAATAATATTTTACTACATTTCTTATGGTCACGTTGTCGACCTCAATATCAATTGATCTTTTTCTCGTGAATTTGTTTGGATCCTTTAATAATCTGGATTTAGAAGCTTTAATAAAAGCTTTAGTACGTTTTCTGTTGTTTTTCCACTCTCGGATTTCCGCGTAATAGTTTTTTTTATAACCATTATATTATTTACATTATAAACAGTCTTTAATTGAAATGACAGTGCATTAAAAAATAACCAACTCTTTGTAGTTTGCTTTCCTAATTACTCACATGAGCAGATGTTTCTGAAACGGTAAGGATAGTATTGTTAGAAGTGATTATGACATCAATATATGCTAGGTTTCAAAACAATTGACTTAGTGCCTGCTGAAATAGTAAACACTTTATGTGTATTGTAAGTGTTGATTATTCACCCTATATATATATATATATATATATATATATATATATATACATATATATATATATATATATATATATATATATTTTGTTGGTGATTTTATTATTCCATTAATTGCGACAAAATATATGCTGTTTCATTAACGCTCGCAATGAACGCCAACTCTTCAAGCTATAATGGAATCAAATGGAATCAATAATGGCTTGAAGAGTTGACGTTCATTGCGAGCGTTAATGAAACAGCATATATTTTGTCGCAATTAATGGAATAATAAAATCACCAACAAAAAAATATATTTTGCTCTGAATTTTCATTGAGCACTCTTATAAACCCGGTTTCAACTTCCTTCGGATATATACCCCCTGGATATTTGTAACAAGTCAATTATATATATATATATATATATATATATATATATATATATATATATATATATATATATATATATATATATATAATATTAAGGTAAATATTATTAATTTTTATCTACATACACATTCCGAGAATCATAATTGTTCTGCCGGTCGCACGATTCGAACACCAGGATGAACCTCTCAACCGACGCGGAAATATCTAGAAGGCTGTACCGACAGTGTTAAGCAATCCAATTAGACGGAATATCGCATTGAAGCATTACTTTGCCATGTTTACATTCTCTTTAAAAATCATCTTGCATTAAGGGGGCTGTAAACAATATTATGATATATATTTGAATTGTTATTGACGTACGCATCTGTTTGATTCCTTTCCTGGAATCCTAAGTGTGAAGGATAACACTTTTGCCGACCACCCAATTCGCACACATCACCAAGCCACTTTTTAACTTTAAAGTATGAACTTCTCATGTGATGTGCATGTATACATTAATATGTGCGTGTATATATATATATATATATATATACACACACATATATATATATAATTACTATTTCATGTATCTACATAACATTTTATAAGGAGATATAACTTGTTATGTATCAATTTTCAGTATTTACTTCAACAGTGCTCGATATGTAAGTAGAGCTAAGTATATATATATATATATATATATATATATATATAACTTTCAAGTATGAACGTCTCAATTGATGCGCGTGTATATATTAATATATTTATAGATATAAATATATATATATATATATATATATATAATTACTATTTCATGTATCTACATAATATTTTATGAGAAGATATAATTTTTTATGTATCAATTTTCAGTATTTACTTCAACAGTGCTGGATATGCTAAGTATATATATATATATATATATATATATATATATATATATATATATATATATATATATATATATGATAAAAAAGAGAGAAAAAACAAGAGAGAGAATCTATTCATGAATTATATTTATGTATGATTGACTAGTTTAAAATAAACGATAGTTTTACATAACTGACGGCTATGTGTCCCACTAAAACTAAACTTTCAAGAGGAAGTGGCGTATTGTTAAAACATGCTGAACATTTGCTCGAAGATACCAAATTATTTACGGTAAAAAGAAAACAATAAGTATTTATAATAATATCTGTTATGGACACGTAATTACGCATATATAATTGTACTTTAAGATATTTGTTTATTCTGATTATTTACTTAAAATAAGATAGCTTTAAGAAATATTTCTGCTGATAATACACTAATCATTGAATTAATCTAAGTATAAGTGTCTAATATTATCACTAGACATTGTTAGATTGGAATTAGGTTATAATTATAGGTTTCCATAGATTATAAACTTAATATAAGATGAATTTTTAGAACTTAGATTATTAATGTATTACAATTAGAATATAGAATGTGTATGTAAATGTTTTGTATATAGATGCATGTTGGCATATGTGTGTGTATGTAACTGCATGCGTATAATATTTATTTCAAATAGATTAAAATATAATCTTAAATAATTTTTATTTTTCAAATATGTTCTAGACAGAATGAAAACCTGTCAAATGTAAACCTTCCACAGTTTGTCAGTCGGTCGATGACACGCAAACGTCTGCCTGTTTCTCTTCTTTTCTTTCTTCCTTTCTTTTTCCTATCAGGTTGAGAACACAAGTCTAGCCGAATTTATATGCCCCCCCAAAATATTGTTGCGTGTGTGCGTGATCGTAGAATGGGTATATATATATATATGTGCGTGCGTGTAGAGGCGTCTATACGTTTTATATCACTAAGTCGTAAGTGTCAAAAGAATATGTGCTTTTAACACAGCCGTTATTATTTAAAAAAAAAACAATAAAATCCCTTTCGATCGCCTCAGTTAAATATAAGATTTCTCCTCGCTCTATAAGAGGTGTTCAGATTGGTTGCGACCACCACTCTCTCTGGTTGTATTTGAATTGTTGAAGGTGAATTCAGTTTTCTGTCAGTCTCAAAAATGTAATTGTCTAGTTTGATGCTTGAGGACACCACAAGGTTGAAATAAATTATTGCATCGACAATTATGTAATTTCGTGTTATTATATTTTATGTTATTCTTGCTCTGTTTACAACATTCAGCTCTCATACCCGGACTTCTTCCTGGAATTATTCCATTATAACACAAATATATATATATATATATATATATATATATATATATATAGAGAGAGAGAGAGAGAGAGAGAGAGAGAGAGAGAGGGAGAGAGAGAGAGAGAGAGAGAAAGAGAAAGAGAAAGAGAAGAGAGATTGTTAATTCATATTAAAAAATATTTGAAACTGAAATTATATTTGGATGAACGAAAAATATCGTAGGTAAGTATTTGTTGACTATTGTCATATTTGGTTTATATTTTTAAAATTCTATTATTATATACTCGCTGGGAGTTAACACAGAAGTCATTAACACTCTTAGTGAGTATATAATAATTACAGTATCTAAAAAGTTGACACTCATTTAGAATAGAAACCAAATATGATAAAAGTCAACAAATATTTACCTACGATATTTTTCGTTCATCCAAGCGATTAAATATACTTTAATTTTCCAATATTTAAAAAAATTAAAAATGCGCATGTATATATATATAGAGAGAGAGAGAGACTGTTTCGCAGCTCATCAATGAGGCTAGACCAGTCAGTGCCTCAAGCCGGGATCGAAACGCAACCGTCGAGCTGACAGTCGACGCTGTTAAACCCTACGCCACCATACTACACTAACTGAATGTAAGAAGTATCTCAATGTACACATTGCAAATGCCGGAGCTCGAATTAGTTTTACCTAATGAGCTATGCCTTAAAGCTAATGGCAGTTGGCGATACCCTTACAAATAAGCTCTACCCGGGGGGGGGGAAGCTTCATATAGTCATCCACATACAGACTGTTTCGCTGTTTCACAGCTCATCAGTGCGGCTAGACCAGTTAGTGCCTCAAGCCGGGATCGAAACGCAGTCGGCGCTGTTAACCCCTACGCCATCATACGACACTGACTGAATATAAGAAGTATCTCAATGTACACATTGCAAATGCCGGAGCTCGAATTAGTTTTACCTAATGAGCTATGCCTTAAAGCTAATGGAACTTACAAATAAGCTCTACCGGGGGGGGGAGCTTCATATAGTCATCAACATACAGACTGTTTCGCTGTTTCACAGCTCATCAGTGCGGTTAGCCCAGTTAGTGCCTCAAGCCGGGATCGAAACGCAACAATCTTCTCTACATTGACAATTCTCGAAAGGATTAAACGTATGCGTATGTAGATAAAAACAAATATCTATAATGATTTGTCGCCCCCAAATCTAGGATGGGATCTGTAGTGAGTAGTATTAACACAGCCGTTATCGAGGCTTCAGTGCATGTTCTTTTCAATAATTGAACACTTTGGCGACGGCTGCCTTTGAATAAGATTACTCCCTCGCTAATTTACCGGGTTGTTAATGACGGTCGTATAGGCTAAGACTCTGGAATTTGAGTTTGAAACATGATTCGTGTTCCGGGGTTCGGGTACGGTGACCGGTATGAATAATCTTCTCTACATTGTCGATTCCCGTAAAAATTAAACGTATACATATGTAGATAAAACAAATATTTATAATTATGTGTCGCTCCCAAATCTGGGATGAGCCCTGTAGTGAGTAATATTAACACAGCCGTTATCGTCGCTTCAATGCTTGTTCCTTTTAGTAGTTGAACACTTTGATAACGGCTGCCTTTAAATAGGATACATCTCTCGCTGATGTATCGGGTTGTTGATAACGGCCCTGTTAGGGCTAAGACTTCGGAATTTCAGTTTGAAACATGACTCGTATTCTGGTGTTCGAGTCTGGCGACCGGTATGAATAATCTTTTTCACACTGAACATTCCGGTAAGGATGAAACTTATACGCATGTAGATAACAAAAAATAGTTATAATCCTATATATATATATATATATATATATATATATATATATATATATATATATTATGAACCTCACGTACTCTCTCTCAAATAGCATGATGTTGACTGGGTCCCTCTCTTGGCCCGAATAATATACTTATGATAATAGAATCAACAACATGTATTTTGGATATTAACGTCTTCCCGTTATTAGTAATAAACAATAATAATAATATAATAGTACTAGTAATAATATTAATAATAATAGTAATAGTGATAATAATAATAGATGTCACCATGGTTTGTTTATGGGACTTATTATATTGCTAACTCATATAGTTATAGGGTGGTTGAGCGGTAGTACCTTACCCAGTTTGCTAACAATAGATTGATTAAAATTTTTATAATATCAAAATATTTATGAAAATTATTTATTATATAGTTAAATGTTCTGATCAACATTATATAAAGATGCCATTAAACCTTATGACATTCTAGTTTTATGCAAATATTTTGATAAAATGTATTTTATAGTTCCAAATATGAATTAGTTTTTGTCTTTTTAGCGGTGTTTATTTTCATATATATATATATATATATATATATATATAATTGTTTTAAACTTTTGCTATCCTGTTCTATCTGGCGTATTTCAGAATAATAGTTATATATAGGAAGAGGGACAGCGGTTGTTGAAAGGGAAGAGGGTGCTAGCTTTTCATGCGGGCTGTTTTCAGATTTTATTTTTATTCCGTTTGTGAAGAGATGTAAGATCATCGAAACGTGGATTGTATGAATGCTCTATTTGTTATTGAGCACTTTTGAAAATATTGATTTTATATTAATTTTATAAACATACTTAAACTTGATTAATTAATATATATATATATATATATATATATATATATATATATTCGTGTCTATACGTGCGCGCGTGTTTAATTATATGAAGAGAATAAAGAGAATACCGTGAATATTCATATCATAGCTTGGCGTTTGTTTCAGTATGCTCTGAAGTTTTCCCGAGAAACATGCGTAAGGTTTAATTCGCTTCGAAATTGACAAAAAATCACAGTATGATATAACTCTTATCTGTGATGTTATATATATATATATATATATATATATATATATAATATAATATATATGTATAATATAACAATATATTTATGGCAAGTTTATTTAACATTAATATATTTTTATACTATTATTAAGACTTACTTATATATATAAGTAAGTCTTAATAATGAGCAATATTGAAATACATCCTACTAAAAGTGCACCTGTACAGAGTGAATAAAATTGATAAATGTACGTCTTCAAATCCTATTTTTGTTGAGCAGTGATAATTTATTAACACCGAGAATAAAATATAGTATTCTATATTTGATAGTCGTAAATCCACTTTTTTTGGCAAATTGCTTTGAACTTTTGGAAGTTTCTGCATCTCCGACGGCCAGAAGAGTCGGCAAGCTCCGCCATTCAAATAAAAATCTCAAAATGAAAAGTTCTGAAAAAAAATCAATTATTTCCGATTTACGTATGACTTATTTTGCTTGTATTAAATATTCTCCGTCGGCAATAAACGAGTCGGACATTATAAGCGCTCTCTTGTGTAAACAAAAGAAAAAGGGTCGTCAGTGTTCAGTATTTTGCGCACTAAAAACAGAAAAATACATTCCGTTTTTATATTTATGTTTTCCTTTTTAAACTAGGAATGTTCCAGTTTTCTTTTTATTACATAATGATTTCGTGTAGTATTCACTTTCAGTGTCTGTGGTTCGGTGGTTATCGACGAGGGCAACTGAGAGCGTCGTGCGTTGTGTTCGTGTTGACTTGGAGATACGGCTCAACTTTCATATGCGCAGTTGGTAACATTCCCGTGGCTCTTAAGGTGTTTATTTACTCCTCGTGGAGTTAGGCACAATGCCAGTTTTATCTTACTCCCACAAGTAAGATGTGACCCAAGATCGGGTCGAGCAAGTGGGGTTAAAAGCCAGCCGACAATACACAATGTGGCGTTGTGTATTGTCGGCAGTTGAAACCTTTATTCCAGACATTTAATTTCCCTGATGATCTGCCAAGCAAGTACCTGCTTGGTAGTGAAACACGTGTAGGAAAAAACATTTAATTTGAATAAATAATATTTGTGAGAAAAAATATCTTTAATGGTGATCATTGGTGTCGTGAAAGGAATGCTTTGGTAAGCCTTTATAAAATCACATATATATATATATATATATATATATATATATATACAGGGCCTGTCTAAAAGTTATCCGACCGTAGGCCAGTAAAATATTTCAAATACGTGACGGAGTTTGAACACTGATCCTCTTCAAAGTACGTCCCTTGTGATTGCACACACTTAGCCCACCGATCCATCTACTGCCGGACAAACTTCCGGAAGTTTTTTTTTAATGGTGTTCATCTCCGCCGTCGCGTTATGCATTACCCCTTTTTACCGTCTCTCAACAACAGTTGCACTCTGAGCAGTTTGGAGCCTGCCAGACCCTGGTCACTCTCCGCTGATGTGCGGCCATTTTTGAATCGGTTGAATCACTCCTTAATTTGTGTCACACTCATCTCATCTCATCCAAACACATGCTGAATCAAACGCGACGGTGGAGATGAACACCCTTTCCAAAAAAGACTTCTAGTGGTATTTCCGGCAGTGGACGGATCGGTGGGCTTTGTGTGTGCAAGCACAAGGGACCTACTTTGAAGGTGATTAGGGCCCCAACCATAATACATATATATTCGTGTGTGGGTGTGTTTGTATATGTAAGTATATGTGGAAGTGTGGGAATTTGCCTTTGTATATATATACGTTGGCCTACTGTTATTTTTAGGTGAATGAATGGGTGTGTTGTCTTGGTTAGCCAGAGCTAGCAATAATATCTTAAGGATTACCCGGGCGATTGGTATTTGAAGATCGGTTACAAAGCTAAGAGTCTATAACGGATAGCTATACGGGTATGTGTCTGCTGATGTAAATGTATGAACACATGTAATCAACTCATTGCGTTCAGTAGATGTATAATAGCTTTATGATACTGGACTTTGAAAAATGTCGGTTGAAACATGTATGCACATATGTAGCCAATAATATTTTCATGAATAAAAAGATATATAATATATATAGAGAGACGTAAGGGGTAAACATAGAGAGAGAGAGAGAGAAATAAAAAGTTAGAGAAAGGTAAGGCCTACTCTTATTTTAAACCCCCTATTTTTACACCCATCATTCCAACTCCTTGAGCACCCCATCATCTCTTTTTTGAATGTCCTTTTCATGTCTTCCTTCATTCATCTTTCGTCTATTTCCTCTCTACTTTGCATAACATTCTCTCACTTAACTCCACCGTTTAGCCTCATTTTCAACCTTCAATCTCGAAATAAGATTGTGTTCGTCTTTATTTACTTCAATTATGTTACACTTGTTTTTTTGTTTTTTTTTCACTAAACAGCGTCACGGTGCATGTTCTTCTTTTCGATCCTGAATCAAAAATTCAGTTCCGTTTCATTTTTCTAATGATGCGGCTTCGTTTGCTCAAGCAGTGGCGTTCAGAAGAAAGGTCATTAGGCGCCATTGTTACGATGAAGCAACAAGTATAGAAAAGGACAACTAAAAGATGAACATGCATAACAAAAATGTAACCCCCGAACACAATAATAATAATAATAATAATAATAATAATAATAATAATAATAATAATAATAATAATAATAATAATAATAATAATAATAACAATAATAATAATAATAATAATAATAATAATAATAATGATGATGATGATGATGATGATGATTATTATTATTATTACTATTATTATTATTATTATTATTATTATTATTATTATTATTATTATTATTATTATTATTATTATTATTTCATGTATCCATATAAAATGTTATAAGAGGATATAATTTTGTATGTATCAATTTACTGTATTTACTTTAACAGTGCTTGATACCTGAGTAGAGCAAGTTAGTAAGTCATGAAAATATATTCATGGCAATTAAGCTACACAGAGGCTTCCGCGTTTCATCCCAGAGAGAATCGTCAGGCTAAGCTAAGATTCCTCACGGGGATGAAACGCTGAAGCCTCTGTGTAGCTTTATTGCCATAAATATATTTTTAAGACTTACCATATATATATATATATATATATATATATATATATATATATATATATATATATATATATAGCATAATATAAAATGAAATAATAAAATAAGGTGCGAATCAAATTTTATTAGAATTCAAAACTCAGGCAAAGTATCTCAACGTCCTTTACTCATGAGTTTTCAAAGATAATTCTTCTCCTCAGAGGACCATTACCGCAGTGACGTTACTGCAGATGATAAAATTACACTTTGAAAATATATAAAAATATATACAAAAATACATAAAAGTACATAACACATCAAATATATCAAGCCAAAAACATACTTATTTGTTAAAGTTATAAAATCCATCCAAGTCATACAAATTAAAACATATTCAGGAAAGATATCCAAGAGGTTGATTGAAGATTGATCAAGGTATTAGATAACATACCAAAAGCGAAAAAATTGAAAGAACTGAAAAACCGAAAAGGTTATCCAGTCGGGAAATGCGTCCGCAATCAATGCAGTAAATTACAGTGAAAAATGCATCCAATGTTTATGTCAATTAATACAATGATAAATGAACCAAATCAAATTAAATATATATATATATATATATATATATATATATATATATATATATATATATATATACATATATATATATATATACTTATATATATGCATATACATATATGTGTATGTGTGTGCGTATTTTATATATATATTTATTTATATATATATATATATATATATATATATATATATATATATATATATATATATATATATATATATATATATATACTGAAAACGTAAAATAAGGAAAAGCTCCTAAAATTATATCGTTTTTATTACGAAATAATTATAGAGATTTGTGGCTTCGTTAATATACTGAAACTTCATTTTCTTTCGCACGCAGAGAGAGAGAGAGAGGCAGACAGAGAAAGAGAGAAATAGAGAGAAAGAGACAGAGAGGGAGAGAACGCGAGTGAGGGAGAAAAAGAACGAAAGAGCGAGGGGGAATAAGGAAAAAGAAAGGTGTACAGATATATATATATAGAAAGGAAGAGATATATTATTTTAAAGAATATGATGTAGTCTTAATATATACATATATATACATATATATAATTAAAAAATGGGAAGGTTTATTCATTTATCATTTCTATATTACTATCAAAACAAATTACTATTATTTAAGTCGATATTACAACATATTGTTTTGAAATACTCTATACATAATCCAGACATTTATATATTTGTCTAATTTGCATAACTACTTTTTAAACACTCAATATTAAATTATATTTGGTGATATCTGTTTATAATTTTATTGTTATTTTATATATATATATATATAGTCTCGGAAGTTTCTCAACTATTAAAACTATATAAAAAAAAAATTTAAAAAAACTTATAGTCTCAAATCTTCCAGTGGAAAATCACTCATGTAAGTCAATTTATTTTTTACAGTTATTATATTAGTTAGTTTCTAACACTATTTTAAGGGATCATCAGTTGTTTACCATGAAAAACTGTTTCGGGAATTTAAAAACAAGACAGTATTTAATTTCATGGCTTCCCAGCAGAGTTGATCAGACCCCACTTCCCTTAAAAGACAAAAACATAAACGTTCCTTATATATATATATGCAATAGTCTCGTCGATATTAAGAGTAATTATATCAAGTAATTTAACAAAAAAAGATAAATTCCGCAGGTATTTTATAAAATATTCTCATTAATTATCAAAGGGAGATAATTGCAATGAAACTAATATGTCCTAACTATCTAGAAGGATATAGCGATGAGACATAAGAGTTCATACTGAGAGATAGGGTGACTGCTCTCTCTCTCTCTCTCTCTCTTTCTCTCTCTCGCTCTATTTTTCTCTCTCTCTATCTTTATCTGTGGTGAGGTGGTTCTTTTAAAGCAATAACAAAAGAAAATTTAGCTTTGCTCCCACTCGTCATCCTTCCACTTTTCTCCCCTCGCCCTCACTTCCCTAGTGACGCAAAACCGTTTTTTTTATTGTTTTTAAAAGAGCCCGCTCCACCGACACACGCACACACACTCTGTCGCTCAGTCGAATTAATTTCTTCTTTCTTTTAATTTATTTGGTCTTAAAATAAATTTGAATAAATTTGTCAAAATTACAAAAGTGTTAATATTTTTCTATTTATATGCCTAAATCTAAAGGTTGTTGTCTTATGTGTACAATAAACTTATGAATGAAATGTTTATTATCAAACATGTTGCTTTGTAGTAGCTTACTCTGCGAAGCCATTTAGTATTTTTATATGATGGTGGAAAGAATACTCTAATAAGATCTACCTGACTCGAATCACATATATAGATGCTACAAAATATTCAGGTGTATATTAAAGTACATACAATAACACACACGCACAGATCTTTCTGTATGTACGTCTGTCTGTCTCTCGCTCTCTCTCTCTCTCTCCGTCACTCTCTCTCCATATATATATATATATATATATATATATATATATATATATATATATATATTGACATTTGTATAATTAGGCAGCATTGCTTCTCTTATACATGTTTGGTTAAACAGTAGCGCCAGCTTCTGTTTATTTATTTTTTATTCGTTTTTTCGATTCGTCGCACGACCGATTTCGTATTGTCGTCCATGTTGTGTAAAAAATCGCCATATTTTCGCGAACGTTTTCGACCGACGTCGGTCATCTTCGGGCGGATGAATGAGTATGCAAAATAAAAATTGGTGAATTTATTAAGTAGACGCTTTTTAAAAACATTTCAATATCACTTCAACAACACTTCAACATACCTTCGCCCCCTCATAACGAGCATGGTTGATACTAGGTTTATTTACTTGAATAAACAACGCTCCCATTATTGGGAGACGAATACTGCAATGTGAAATCGCAAGAATGGCCGTGTTCTTGAATTCAGGAATATTTTAACGAAGAACACGGCCATTATTGCGATGAAGAAAAGGAAAAAAAAAAGGTATTTTTATAAATCTTTATTTTGAAATTCAGAAATTCTGATGATGAAGTATATCTTCGAAAATTAAATTGAAAAAAAAAGTTAATAAAACTAAAATGCATTGTATGGCGTTCTAATTGCTCATTATTATTTTAATAATTAATATTACCATATAAACAATGCTTTCTAAAACAAGGACAACATTTCTTATATAATTCCTAGTGTTTAAGTGTCTTTCTGACATATCAACACTTATAATGTACGCGTTTTATGTTAAATATGACTTGTTCTTACTTTTCAAATGTGTGAAAAGTCATTATCTCAACCCTTAAATTCTTTTTTTCAAATATGACACATTTTAACAAAATGATTATTTAATTGTGTCAAACTGCAACTTTTTTCACATCTGCAACAATATTGTTGGCTAGTGTGAGTAGGTATTAGTATGTTGTTGCATCAGCACTCCCGCTAAATAATGTTTGTTTGTTACATAGAGAAAACATGTTAGAGAATCTGCATGAACTCTACTTATTATTATGTTTAAATTTACCGGGAAATACAATGGAAGTCTCCCTTAATCTCTAAGTGCACTTTTCCGAAGTCTATGAGGGTATAACCCACTTAAAACATCAAATATATTCAGTTTTGATGAAGTTTCGATCATGTTAAAAACTTTCTGGGGAAGCAAATGGAAGTGGTCTTGCATCTCCACGTCACCCTCTATGTGCCGAATATCTATGTGACCCCACCATCTAAAGGACCCATGGGGACAGAACCTCGTTAAAACATCCAATAAATATCGGATCTTAATGAAATTAAAATGATATCTATAAGGCACTAATTCAGAGAGTTTTAAAACATTTCAGTTTATTCCGATTATATAAGGTGGCGAAACGGGAGAGCGGGACACTAAAAACAAACAAAGTGGTGGCATGAGCATATTGAAAAAGTTCAATCCCGAGGAACGTCGGGTCTTCCTGCAATTATACTAAAAAATGTTATGATTTTTATTTCGATATTTCGGAAGTTCCATATTAAACATGTACTTTTTTGATAACAAAATGTTGTAATACGCAACAACTTTTATGAAAAACTGTCCATGTGCATCTGTGTACCACGCTTCTTTCAAATGTCTACGATAGCGTTTCTTTGTATCTACGTATATGTCAGCTCCGCTTGAAATTTAAAGTTTAAAGGGTAAAGAGAATGTCTCTTTTGTCTTTTGTTTATTTCAACGTATGCGCGACTGTCTGTTTTTTTTATTACTGGAAAGTTCATTTGGCTTTTTCAATTAATAAATATGTATGGCTAAACGAGATTTTTATCAATCTGTAAATCTCCCTCTCTAATATATTCATATATATATATATATATATATATATATATATATACATATATATATACATATATATATATACATATATATATACATATATATACATATATATATACATAAATATACATATATATATATATATATGTATATACATATATATATTTGAACTTTGGTTTTTTCGAAAGCCAACTTATCCATCTGTATTTCTCCTCTGATGATAAGATTTCGATCTTTGAAAAGCCTTGGCTTAAGGAAAGAATAATAAACACTAGTTTATTACTGAATACACCTTGCATTGAACAATTGAAATTTGTAATAAATCTGGACAATCGTCTCATATTTATCACTCTTTTTTCTTCTATCTCTACATATATATATATATATATATATATATATATATATATATATATATATATATATATGTGTGTGTGTGTGTATATACACATATATATAGAGAGAGATAGATAGATAGATAGATATAGACACCAACATCAGAGTTCAGACCTTATTTAGTTATGTTTATATTTAAAATGTATATGCATACATGATATATTCATATGATACACATCTTTTGATTGTAGTGGTGCATTACCGGAATAAGAGCCGAATATATTTATTCAGTAATATAATCACATATTGGATTATGTCATACCAATGGGTTCGTACTTCAGTACATAACGATGCTGTATTCATTTTGCTTCCGAAAAAAGAATACCATTCGATGGCAAAGTTAACATGTCATTAATAAGTGCCGAGTTCTGAAAGCATTCGTATGACATACTCAAGCATGTAAATATCTCTCTATCTATCTATCTCACTATATATATATATATATATATATATATATTTACATATATATATATATATATATATATAAGGAGAGAGGGAGAGAGAGAGAGAGAGAGAGAGAGAGAGAGAGAGAGAGAGAGAGAAAGAATGGTAGTTTGCTTGAAACATTGCTGGAAATAGTAGTAGTATGTTTTTAAAAGGCTGTGGGCAATGCAAATTCCGGGTAAGATGTAAGCTGGAAGGAACAAAAACAATAAATCGAATACGAAATGTGACTTACTATTTACTTTTTCTCAAAATCTTACATAACAGCAAGTGTGGTGTTAGCTGTTTGTGTGATGTCCGGATGATTATAAAAATCATTTATTTAATATTTCGGGAAAAGAAACTTCCCTTTGTCAAAAATAATAAACACCAGAGGAAAACTCCGTCTGTGCAGAGAATCTATACATATTTACTATTTAGAAATGTTCGTTTACGCCCGTTCTATTGAGAAAGATGGAGAGCTATATTGCCCCGATTGTTCCACAATCGAGACTTTATAATGAAGAATTATCAATGGTAATTTATCCAATCACTTTCAGTCAACATTTTAACTATTTCGAAAAATTAATTTCTCGGCAATTAATTTCTCGTTTCTTATATTCGTGTTGTTGCTGTTTTTTTTTGTTTTGTTTTTCAAAATACGACCAGAAAGCATTGCAAGCGTTAATGGTAGATTATTTATTCTGAATTATTAATCATTTGGACACGAAGAACCGTTCATAATCTTCGTGTTGAACAGTTTCCTGCTTTTGACGTCGTCATCATCGCGACACATCGCGGACAGGAAGCCAGCTTGTCTTGAGTGCGAATCAATACCCGTTGTGCAAGACAGATGAGACCTGCGACGGAGAAGCGATTAACTCTACCTGCCAAGCTATCTGACATTCGGATGGTTTGCTGTACAACCGCCTACGTGGTACGTACTTTAACAATTATCAAAAACTCTATGTAGTACACGGCAGTAATAAAGTTCAGCTCTTGACAAAGGACAGTCGAACTACATCTTCAGTTAAGCATGTTCATGTAACGCTGCCTCTAAATTTATAGAGTAAAGGGGTGGTACTAAAGTATGGGAATACGTTATTTATAAGTAGAATATGCGATGCATTATAGTTTATGTTGTAATAGCCAAGAGATAGCAACGGGGATTATTTTCTATAAAATGCCTCTCACTGAACGCATTCTCTACGACGGGTTCCTTCTAAGTCCAGCTCCAGGCCTACTCATTTTGCTTATATATATATATATATATATATATATATATATATATATATGTGTGTGTGTGTGTGTGTGTGTGTGTGTAGGTTCGAATGATTTCGATGTGAATCCGATAAGAAAGCTGAATGTACATTTAAAAAGAGTATGAATACATTTTTTAAGGGGGAAAAAACTAGACACACATTTGGGTTTTACACATTATAACTAATTTCGACCTAGATCGGTCTCATCAGATGTATAACCAACCGCATTCAGAACATTCATGATGAGAAAATGTTACCAACGTTCTTAAAGCAAAAGAAGAAAAGCAAAAAAATAAAAAATAAAATTAGTTGATGATTGTCATTATAACGACCAATCATTAACTAGAATTTTCTCTCTTTTTCTTTTTTTTCTTCTCTCTTTTTCCTGTTCTCTAAGAACGGCGGTAACATTTTCCCATCATCCATGTACTGAATGCGGTTGGTTATATATTCGATTAGACCGATTTAGTAAGAAATAAGTTATAATGTGTACAACCCGAATGTGTGTCTACTTTTTCCCCCTTTTAAAATTCATATATATATATATATATATATATATATATATATAATATAAAGCCAGTGGAAATTGCTTTTACTGATAGAAGAAAAGAGAGATGACGAGTGATCTGGTACCTGCAAACAAATGCTTTGGTTCATCAGTCTGAGTGGACAGCTCGTCCAAGTGAAGACGAACACTGATCAGAAACCTTCACTGCCTTACAGCCATACCCTGTCCTGGGAATTGCTTCGGATATCAACTCTAATAAAAAAAAACACACGGAACTGGAATGTCCGTCGGAGTTCCAGGAAGTGCTACCTAAAAGCTGCGACGGCTCTGGAACCTTGTATATCGGCGCTTCCATTTGGAACGGACTATTTTAGCGACGAGAAAATGGCGGGTCTGCTGCATGGCTAACATCATGCTCTGCATACTTACCTAATTTCAATGATCTGGAGAGAGCGGAACCCCATAATCTTCAAAGATTGAAGGACGCTAACGATAAAGATGAAGTGGGTTCGAAATAGTGAGTCATGTTTTCATTTACATTTTGTTATTAATATTATGCACCTGACATTTCTCCATTAGAATCTACTTTATAGTATATCTCATCTTTACGGGGTTTTTTTACCAGTAAAAAGAAAGAGACACTTGCTATTAATTTAAAAGGCAATAAAGCTCTGCTATATCAGTAATATCCTGTCTTCCATACTTGCTTACCAACCCTTTGTTCGCTCTGAGCACAGCCCCATAGTACTTCGAGACTGAGGGATACCAAATTAATCTTACAATTGGTTAAATAGACCGATTTGGGGGAACTAATACACCAACAGGCATAAACACATTCTCATCGCTATATTATCGCTACATACCCATACAACCGACCGTGTTGTCAAGATATTCTTCACTTTTTAATTATTTATTAATTTGTTTAAAAAGTAATCATAAACATATATATATATATATATATATATATATATATATATATATATATATATATATATATATGTTGTTATCTGTATTGGAAATGTGAGCTCACATTTCCAATACAGATAACAACAGAAGCTGAAGAGAGCCGGATGGGTAAGACCCTCCGTGCTTGAAACCGACGGTACGAATGTTGTACTAATTTTTCTGTACCAGAATAAATAAATATTATGCTCTTAATTTTTAACTTTAATTCTTAATTAATCGAGCACTCTGCTGGGATTTTTCCTACCATTTTACAAAGAAGTATATATATATATATATATATATATATATATATATATATATATATATATATATATATATATATATATAAAAATGCCCATCCCAGGACAGCTAAAATAAATTCCCCAAACAGAATATAATTGTACTAAACCTCATGACTGGAATCCGTATTCTCATTTTGATAAAAATCTCAATGACATGATTTTGATTCTGGAAAATGTTTAAAATATAAAAGACTTAAGAAGAAAGTGAATTATTTCTAATGACTATGAGTCAAATCAATGTAATGTGAATTATCAAGTGGGAGGCTGTGTCTAAACCTTGTCCCCTAAAAACTTTTTAAAATACTCCAAAGCTACTAAAATTTAGAAAATATTTACTAATTGATGTCTACTATTTTGAAAATTTCACAAAAACCGGATATATATGATTTATTATGTGTGGCTTCTACCCCCTATTTATATCTTTGCATAAAACTTAATTAAATAAATATGACCCACATTTGGCCCTCTTACGCCTACATATTTTTTTCATTTAAAAATGTACTCATTACGTAACATGATTACCGGTGGCGTTATATTGTTTAGTGTCGATATTAAACCATAGCAACACAAAATATCGTTTTGTGCTGTCGTAGTATAACATAAAGAAATATGGAGATATATGTTTTTTTATTAATTGTATGATTTTACAGCATATCAAACGTTGTCGAGTCATTTTATACTTAAACAATGCATAATATGTGTATGCTATTAGCCTGTAGATTTCGCAAGTGGATATTTTAAATCAAATAGTTTGTGAAGGATACTTTTTATTATACCCATACATGGACATGTTGTACCGTCTCGGGTCAGAATGGGTCTGGGACTAGTACCAACTAAGGGGCGACTCCACATTCCAGCAAATCTTTGACTAGATAGAGTTTGTGTCTTATACACAAGAGTTGGCGGGAAAAAGGGGTGATTAGTTGATAGGGTTATTGTGTACGTAATACAAAAAATAGGAAGTGCTGGAAAAGATGGAGGCTGGGGTGAACTGAAATTGTGTGAGATAGCGGCGATAATTTTGACCAAGGCTGCCAGAGACAGTTTAGTGTTGTGTTCGGGTCAAATTATATTTAACCTATGAATTGGATACTGACTAATACTAGGATTTTAGGTCAGACTGGACCTTGAAGCAATGATAAATGAGAGGAGATTACATCCCCTAAAACACCTAAAGTTGTTCCTCACAACTGAATGAACTTTAATGTCATAAGTAAAACTGAAATTGAAAACATAACATAGATTCGGTTGTTATTCTTTGGTATTTACATACCTCCCACCGTGGAAGGGCGTGATATAAGGTCGAAAGATTTGACATAAGTTCAGAAATGTGACGTAAGGTCGGAAGATGTGACACAAGATCGGAAGATGTGACACAATGTTGGAAGATGTGAAATAAGGTCGGAAGATGTCACGCAAGGTCTGGGATTGAAATGTTATCAAACACGAAATGTGTGCAGTCTAACCCATAAAATTGCCTGAGATTAGCAATTACCAAACTCGTTCTAAAAAGAAGAGAGTTAAGCCTGTTAGAACTCCCATAATTGCACAGAACAATACCTCAACCCGGCAAAAGCAAGGTCACTAATTTTAAAATAGTCAAGACTTTTCGAAAGGATTTCCGGGGACATATCCTTGACTATTACACTAATATTCTCTCTTTAACTTTTGGCTCTCGCTGGGGGAGTACTACACGTAGTAGTGCCCCAGTTGTGTCGGTGTCCGGTTCGGAGGGTGCTAAAACTGGTAGTTCCCTAATAGTGTCGGTGTCTGTGTCTGAGGTACTACGCCCGGTAGTGCCCCAGTTGCGTCGGTGTTCGGTTCGGGAGGTACTACACCCTCTTAGTACTCACAGACAGATGGTGCTACATCCGACCGTACCTCTGCTACGTTCGATGCCGCTTTTCGTGACACCTTGTCCGAAATGATGTTGGGTGAAATGAGAGAGCGGTCTGCCACCAGCAATCCCCTAGGTTCCAGACCAAAGACATCCCCAACTATAAACAAATGCTACTCGGTAGACTTGACACGAGGAACGGAAAACTATAGACTAGAAGAATTTTCTAGGATTCTTCAACATAAGGACTGCAGAAGGAAATGGAATCATAAACACGTATTATATTAATTCCTATTCGTTAGAAGGGGAGGCACCAAAATCCTTCGCGAGTAAGAGAGCCAGGCTCCGGAACCAGAAAGGGGGTAGTTAATAAGTCATCAACTCTGGGTTCTGCAAGAAAAGTGTGCGAGGGCCGTACTACCTGCCTAATTAGAATTTTGTTTCGTTCATTAATTTTCTTTCCTTTTGAGTGTTTGTAGATTGTCCCACTCCCAATCATAACTCATGTATATTTACTTTTGTAAACCAAAACTTCATTGAAACCATTGGGGATGTTTTAAGTAGGATTAAAGCCATAGAGTGAATGCGGTATTTTTGTGATAGTGTCTCGTTAAAAGTAGCCAAACGTTTGCTGTCAAAACGATGACACTCGACCCCCGCTATCCTCTACCCCCCCCCCAAAAAAAAAACAAAAAAACAAATAAGGCGTAATGCTTAAGACAAAGAATTGTTTATTTTTATTTTTATTTTTGTGTCTAAATAAATTGGCCCTTTTGGCTAAGAGCAAAGTGTAGTATTTGTTCTGATACTACGTCGTCTCTGGCTTTTGTTAGTTAAGCGAAAGTCCTTATGGACTGAAGCAATTTTTATATTTGTCTCAACCCAGAGTGCCGCTTTTTGATGGGCTGGATTTCTTCAACATTAAAAACAGCCCTTGTGTCTAAACTTGCCGGTGTCGAGAGGCAAGTAAATAGAAACTATTTCACTATTGACTGCAAATATTTGCCTGCCTCATGACAAAGCCCTAAGTGTCGTTTCCATGGCGGGGTTGTGGGAAAGATGCAGTTCAATCGACAATCTAACATGAACACTTCTCATAACATAGAACGCCTTTCTTTTTAATACAAATAAAAGGTTTCATTTAATTGTGAAAAAAAACCCAGGGAGAAACAAATCCAAAATGTTAATTTCTCGCAGTATTACATTTTATATACTCAATTATCATAAACTATGTTTCGTACATAGCAACAGTCAATGTTCAACGTTAAAACTGAATGTTATATTATCTATCACGTTATTACTTTAAAAAGTTACCAATATTACAAATTCGGCAGATGTATCTTTCATAAAATGTTCAATGATATAACGATATAACGGTTTTATGTATTTGCTTATTGTCACAAAGACAGTTATTTGCAGATTTTTTTTAAATAGGTTTATATGCATCCAACACGTTCAACTCAAGGTCGGGGAATTTCTCTTTAACTCAACGCACTAAGTAAAGTGCACCGTGGCTTACAAAAATGCCTGAGCAGACTCATCGGTGTTCACAGGTAGAGGCGCCTCAGGTGATCAGCAATCAACTAACCTCTTCTCAAAGAAAAGGTATATCCTGAGAGGAGCTTCTTAGGTCTCGACAGTAACTGTCGTATTGATAGTCAATAACGTATCCTCGAGTTGGGCTTCTTGGCCTTTTGGCTAAGATCAAAGTGTAGTATCTGTTCCGATGGATACTGCACGCCTGTCCTGTGCAGTTCTAGGATGTCCACCCTCCCAGGCTTTGCCTCCCCTCTTTGGGGAGGAGTAAGTTTATTGCTTACTGTCTGAGGCGCCCCTACCGGGGAATGCCGACGGGGCTGCCCAGGCAATGTTTAAATGGCCAGAGTGCTCACCTCTCGAGCGCTGGCTTTTCAAACCCCACTTTCTCGACCCGATCTTGGGTCACATCTTACTTGTGGGAGTAAGATAAAACTGGCCTTGTGCCTAACTCCTGGAGAGGAGTAAATAAAACACCTACTTGAGCTGTTCCAGGTAATGTTATAATGCGTAAATGACTAGTATATGTCGGTGCTTGTATAATAAAAAGCCGAAAGAAGTTTTTGTTGTCTTTTAGTGTTGGAGAGGTAAATAAGGGGCAGTTAACCCTTCACAACAGCTCTAGCTTTCGAACAGTATTTTCTAACCCTAAACCATAACCCTAACCCTAAACCCTAACTCTAACCTAAAACCCTAATCCCTAAACCCTAAACCCTAATCCTTAAACCCTAACCCTAACCCTAACCCTTTTATGTCTAATCGACGTTCTCCTTGCACAGTAGCCACATGTGCAACGCCAATTAAAGCCATCAGTTTTGATTACTGGAAAATCCTGCTTAAAAATTCGTGGTAAGAGTTACCTGCCCCTTAGTTACCTCTCCAACACTAAAAGACAACAAAAACTTTTTTTCGGCTTTTTATTATACAAGCACCTATATGTCTTATAAGCTACGCATTTTTTTATCACCCTTATATATATAATATATAACAGTCCTAATTCGCGTACATAAGTAAGTGATGCCATACAATTAGAGCGAAACTAATCGTCTTATTGATTGACCAGGAAAATGATGAGGGAAGTTCCAATACAAAATAAGAGCAATCAAGAATAATATGAATTTAAACAATTTTATTTTAATTTTATTGAGAAAAACGATTGAATTTTAAAAACTTTTTGCCAATTAACGGAGTAATTAAAATATTCCAATCTCATAGGGCATTCTCTAAAGATGAAATAAATAACATGCCATTCACTATAGACTGGAGATAAAGAAAGAAAGTAAAGATCATAAACATAGTGGGAAAGATATTCATAGCTTTATGTGCGACCAATTCAAGACGGATCATGGCCCATTTTTTTCTATACAATTGCGTTCATATCGTACAAAATATCCTTCTGGTTAGGAAGCTAGAAACGATTCTCTATTGGAAGAAAGTGACAATATATAAACACCTTTTTGAGGAAGGAATTTGACGAGAGGGGGGTTATCTTTTTTCAAGCAGTTCGAAAATCATTTTTTTCCTTGCTATAGTTAGGACGACTTTTTTTAAATTTTAATTGTTCGCATATGATTGGCCGACACTAGAGAGGTTTGGGATATATGTTTTGAAATAGTGAAAGAAATCATTTGCCTGCCTCGTCTATTAGTGTTGATACGTTTAAAACAACTAGATTAAATTAAATAATTAGTCAACCAACGTAGAATTTCAAGAATTTCTTCAGTGGGAAATCAATAGACAGGCAATAAGACAGTATATATCAATAATTAAACACAGAGTTAAGTACAATCAAATAGTACACATTAGCATTTGGAGAAACTAGTATGTAAGTGGCCAAAGAGTATGGGAATAAAAAAATGTAAAAATAGATTTTAAAAATTGCTTATCTTTTCGTTTATAAATAGACAGAGAGAAAGATAGGGAAAGAGAGAACGGGATATAGAGAGATAGAGAGATATGTTATTGAGAGTTTAATAAATGGAATAATATTATTTAATATTTCTCATTTCAATTAGTTTTTTAAACGGAAGCGTTTATAATAATAAAAACAACATTTCAATTTATTTGGTTTCGTCCAGACCGGTTTACGAAGATGACACTGTGTATTTTATACATAGCTTCGTTTTATTTAGTTTTTAATTGTTTAATAAATGACATGTTAATTATTCGAATATATATAGAGAAATGTATTATATCGATTATATAAGACAATTAAATGTTTTTGTTATTAATCCGTTATTATACGATACTATACTTTTATTTTAGGCCTTTTTGTAAAAAAAAAACAATGGCGGTATATATTTTTTGTTTTAATATTAATTTTTGGTATTATCATGATATGAAATGAATGTTGACTCTAAAACATTTCAGATTGACATATTATTCTTTTTCCTGTATTCTACGTAATTTAAGGTAATTTGGACTCCAAACAGTGTACGACATTCCTAGTTGTACATATATGATAGTACATACATATCTTTCGTGTTGAATACCCTAGAAAAATAATTGTACTCCTGTATTTCCTCTCTCGTTTGTTCATGTCGTCTTGTTTCTGGGTCCAATTAATATAAATATATATTTAAATTAAATTTGGTTGTGTGTTGGGGGTTTTATTAATTGGAGCTGGAAGGTATGTCATGAAAGGAGCCATCTATCTCGAATTAAAAAAATGTAACACTTAACCAAATTAAAAAGCTAACAACTTCCCTGAAGACAATCTAGAGTGATCGAAAGTATTCCCCCAAATCATTCTTATCTCACACTCGTTATCCTTCTCTTTATTTTTATATATATACATATAGATTTAGATTTTTCACTTATAAAATAGATCATTCAGTGAAGACCGGGGTTGTTCCAATAAAAAACAAGCTCGATGATACTCGATTACAGAGTACAGAGCATTTATATGTGATTTTATGAAGGCTTACCAAAGCATTCCTTTCAGGACACCAATGATCACCATTAAAGATATTTTTTCTTACAAATACTATTTATTCAAATTAAATGTTTTTTCCTACACGTGTAGTGAACTACCAAGCAGTTACTTGCTTGGCAGATCATCAGGGAAATTAAATGTCTGGAATACTGGTTTCAACTGCCGACAATACACAATGTGGCGTTGCAATAGTTGAGGTCATTAAGAAGAGAAGAGGAAAAAAATAAAAAATAAAAATAAAAGTCAAAATTAAAAAGCAAGGAAGAACAACGATAAAAAAAGAAAGTCTTAGAAAAGTCTTAGAAAAGTAGCTCGTGCATTATTTCTTCCACCAAGCCAACAAGCAAATAATCGGTCCCAAATACATTCAATAAAACCATACAACCGGAACAATGTGCGATAATACACTTTCACGTCGGCCGGCACAATGATGAATAAATCCCCCCACACACAAGAAAACATATATATATATATATATATATACATATATATATATGCAAAAAAATTTCACATATTCCAAATATATTAACATTAAAACGACATATGCTTATTTAATTATATGACACAGCATACTATTTTGAAATACTCTATTTATATAGTAATCTGAAAGCTCACATTAACAGCGATAAGTACTTTTAATTTGCATATTATTTTATAAAACGTTTCTAATTAATTCATATTTTGTTATATACATTTGTAATTTTTATTATCACATTTTCATATATATACGCAATAGTTTTTTCGATAGTAATATTATATTTATTAATAATATACAATTAATGGATTTTATAAAAAGGAATAGCGTTTCTAAGACTTTCTTAGTATTTTATTTACATTCATTTAAAAAATGTTTATTTACATGAAAACTTTCAGTTTTAAAGTTTCAGTAAGACATCTGACGTCGTAGCAATACCGAAGACATATGTTTTTTCATGTTCTTTGTCAATTTTTTACGCCAATTTTGATGTTTTATTATGTTTTTTATGTTTCCATTTGTTTTTTTCTGTTGTTTCATGGTTTACGGTAATTTTGATGTTTTGATGTCTTTTTAGTGTTTTATTGTTTTCTTCTGTGTTTTTATGTTTGTTGTCAATTTCTTGATTTTATTTGTTTGGCTCTTTGGCGCCAATTTTGATGTTTTTATGTTTTCGTTTTTTTATTTTTTTTTATGTTATTTGTCAATGTTTTGTTTATTTGCTCTTTGGCGCCAATTTTAGTGCTTTTTATGTTTTTTGTGTTTTATTTGCTTTTTTATGATTTTTATGTTTTGCTTATTTTAATGCTTTTAGGTATTTCATTATTTGTATTTGTTTTTTATTGTTTTTTGTCAATTTTTATGCTAATTTTGATGTTTTTGATGTTTTTTTGTCTTTGATTTGTTTTTAATGCTTTTTCATCTTTTCTGTCAATTTCTTTATATTATTTTTTTCAGCTCATTGGCGCAAATTTTCATGATTTTTTATGTTTTTTTTGTATTTTTATTTGTTTTTTTATGTTATTTCATGTTATTTGTCAATTTTTTTTTCTCTTTGGCCCTAATTTTAATTTTTTTTGTTTTTATTTGTTTTGTTATATTTTTTCATGTTCTTTGTCAATTTTTTTCGCCAATTTTGATGTTTTATGATGTTTTGGGTTTTTATTTGTCTTTTTATGCTTTTAATGTTTTTTCAATGTTTATTTTTTCTCTGGCGCCAATTTTGATTGCTTATTTGTTTTTTTATGTTTTTTGATGTTTTGTAATTTGTTTGTTTTCGTGTTGATGCTTGTTTCTCTTTGGCGCCAATTTTTATGTTTTTTAATGTTCTTTTGTTGTTACTTTGTTTTTAGATGTTTTTTATGTATTTTTCAATAATTTTGTTTTTTGCTCTTAATTCTGATGAAAAAAAACATATTTTTTGTTTTATATTTGTTTTTTTACGATTTTTCATGTTTTTGTCTATTTTCTGTTACTTGTTGGTCCTAATTTTGATGTATTTTATGTTTTTTGTTTTTTTAATGATTTTCATGTTATTTGTTAATGATTTTTTCTTTGCTCTTTGGCGCTAATTTTAATGTTTTTATGTTTTTTGTTTTTTATTTATTTCTTAATTTTTTTTCATGTTCTTTGTCAATTATTTTCGCCAATTTTGATGTTTTATGAGGATTTTTAAGCTTTTTATTTGTTTTTTTATGTTTTTTAATATTTTTCAATGTTTTTGTCACTGTTGATTTTTTCTCTGGCGCCAATTTTGATTTTTTCTGATACTTTTTTAAAAATTTGTTTTCTGATGTTTTTTATGTTTTTTCATTTTTTTATTTTTTCATATTTTTTAATGTTTTTGTTGATACTTGTTTCTCTTTCCGCCAATTTTAATGCTTGTTAATGTTCTTTTGTTTTTACTTTGTTTTTAGATGTTTTTATGCATATTTCAAATATTTTTTTTGCTTTTTGCTGCTAATTTTCATGTTTTTTATAGTTTTTTAAAATTTTATATTTGTTTTTTTTTTTACATTTTTTCATGTTTTGTCTTTTTATTTGCTTTTTGGTGCTAATTTTGATGTTTTTTGTTTTTATTTCTTAATTATTTTTTGGATGTTTTTTCATGTTTTTTGTCAATTTTTTTGGTGTTTTTCGTCATTTTCAACAGGGAGCTTCATTGAGATACGGACAAATCTGGACGCGTCAACCGATTATCTGTCGAAGTGTAGAGGTAGTGTAGTATATGTTCTGTTGTCATGATACTATTTTCCTAAGCATTACCCCCTCCTGTTTTTAGAGGTGTGGAGTTAGTGTAGTATCTGTTCTGTTTTCATAATACCATCTTCCCAGGCATTACGTTCTTTTCTAGAGGTGTGGAAGTAGTGTAGTATCCGTTCTGCTTCCAACTAGCAAAATATACGACCCGAGGGAGGATATATTTGCTAGTATATATAAGTAAGCAAAGTTCATTTATATTCCAAAAGCCACGATTTTTTTCTTACAAAACATTTTACAAAACAGGTACATTTTAGTGCAAATTATTTTACAAATCGTTTCGCTTAAAGTAAACCAAACAATATTATTATGTTAATATTGGATATGTTTACTTCAACTTCGCCAGAAAAGCACATAAAATGTTATTAATTTGACAAAATTATACAACGTAGTGTGACATGATAGACAAATGTTGAGAAGGAAAATATTGAACTCACGTACGACCATCTTAAAACGACAATTCAGAGTTTGCAACATAAATCACGCAACCTATTCAAGCAATTTTAATTCATGTTAATTATTCTATTTTAGAAAATGATGCTTACGGTTTATCTATAAAATATTTAAATAAACTAAAAAATAATCTTCATTGCATAATTTACTTCATTAATATTGTGAGTATATATTAATTAATTTATTTATTTTTCTTATCTTTCTGTTTTGGCTGGAGATGGGGCATCCTACCAGACATTCACCGATTATTTCAGACACTCAAGCCTAGAGATCGTTTTAAGATTCTAACCGTCCCTTTAAGTGCAGTTGTTTGTATTTCTCTTGCACTCGGTTCACCGGGTATACTCGCCAGATAGCTTTTGAAATTCTTTTTCATTAGTCCTGTTTCTCCTATAATTACTGGTATGATGGAGATTTTCCTAATATTTCAGTTCCTTTTCATGGCGTACATAAGACATTGGTATTTCGTAATCTTTTCCCTTTCTGCTCTGTTCAATCCTGCATCATTAGGGACACTGACTTCAACTAGGGTTTCTACTGTCTCCCTTTTGTCCCATATTACTATGTCAGATTTAAGAACTCCGTTTTCTGGATATGTAGCTGTCAAAGTGCGGAGTTAATACTAATGTATTTCATTCAAATGGGTAATTTATTCTCTTATTCTCTATACATATATATTGTTATAATACTACATGGGTTACTATTTTAAATAATTTTATAATGTTGCGCTCTTTACAATGGGGTATAATTTAAAATATCAAGATTTTTAATATACGAATGTCATCAAAAGTTGGTATGGTCTATATGATATTTATAACGAAACCAATCTATTTTAGATATTTCCTGTCAGATACCGTCACCTATTAATAGGTAAGGTTTAGGCGTTGGATGAATATTTTTCAATAAAGCATATTTATTTATTTTACTTCTACAATCTAAATAAACAATAACATTTTCGCTCCCTAGGTTATTCTTAACACCTAAGCTTTCTTTTTAAACATCGTACTATAATCAATATTACGTGTAGATAAGTCATAATTTTCTGTATTCATAATTAGCGCATAACATTAATATTTATTTATGTTAGAGTCTTAGTTTAAATATCATGGTAGATCCTCTATTTTAAAAACTTACACATGCCTATCAATGTTAGGTCAACAATTTTTGCGTGTATCACTATTAGGGAAATGATTTGGGCTATTTATGTTAAACTATTTAGGTGATTCCCACGTGTGAAAAATAGTTTGGATTAATATCCAACACTTTTATCTTTACTGACGCTACCAGACCTCAACTACTCTAAAACACTCTATTATTATATATTCATAGATACTACTAAATTGGTGAGTTTTTATATTACGCTAAATGTTTCAGGCCTATAATTTTCAAAAGTGATAGAGAGTACTCACCTCTCTAATGTTAGAACAGTGACCCCCAGAAATATATTTGTGGGAGAGCTCATATATTTTTCTTAGTTTAAAATTTACAAAATTAATTTTATTCCATTGATGTTTACAGTCGTGATTAGGAAATACCCCGAGTAATCAGTAAAAAAAGGGTTCTCCTATGTTACCTCTGCCGTAATAATCTATATACGGCAAGTGCATGTATATATTTATATTAGAATGTATTCACTTTATAACCTTATACCTCCCTATCTACATTCAACATTTAAGTAGCGTTCATATTAGACGCTAACTGTTTCTTAGTTACTAAAAACTATCCCTTAATTATCTTAATTGCCGACTATATCCTATTTCACTTTTACTAGAGATCCACCTCAGATGCCCCCTCCAATCTTACTTATGATCAACCCTCCGTCCATTTCTTATACACAAGATTGATTTAACCTATGCCGCTGTCCCTAATTATGCTGTATATAGTCTCATCCATATTTAGTATCTCATAATTCACGATATTCTTGTTCCTAATCTACTCCTAGGTGTTCAGTTAATTTTACCTACCTCATCTTAAAAGTTACTTATACTGTAAATAATTTGGTAACTTACGTTGATGGGAAGTTTATACATCAGGTATCTATACAGGTTTATGACGAGATAGAAATTATGTTGTTCTGTGTAAACAATTCTGAACCACCTCCTGTCTCTTATGCAATAAATTGTCCTTAGATATAACAATATGGTTAGATTCCAAAGTGCAAAGGTTGCATCTCTTAGATTTTTCATGGTTTTTACTTTCCTACTTTACCTAATATAGACCATTTCAGGATGAACTGAACATTTTTAATACGTAGTTCCCTAAAATGTTTAGCTAAAGTCGTAGGTGTCTTCACCGATTTAGTACTCGGTTCTTTAAATGCGTATACATAGTTTCTAAATCTGTCCTAATAAACTATACACTGTCGACCCAATATATGCTCTAATTCTATTCATTTCTATGACGTTTCATATATATATATATATACATATTAATTAATTAAATGCAAATATTAACTAAATGAACAAAAACATTATTTTTCAAAAGTGCTCAATATATATTAGAGCTTTTATATTAAAATAAACATAGTTGGAGTATCCGACAATTGTTTCAGAACCTGCCGGCTCTTCTTCAGGGAAGTAACTGGTGAATTAAAATGATATCTGCTTATACACTATCATAAGAAAGAAAAAGAAAGAAACAAACAATCAGACAGATTACATTTTAAAAAACCTTCCGACGAGATAACCTTTTCTATAAGATGCCAACTCTTGACACCTCGCAAGAAATTGGGTCATACTGTCTCCTCCTCTCCCAGCACATGCCTAGACATCGAGACATACTCATATCTACGTTAATACGTACATATTAATATACTCACAGACATACGCACACATTTATATGTAGAAGTAAATTCAAGAACATATATACATGTATATATACACACACATACATACATATATACATATATATCCATACATACATACACACACCCACACACACACACACACACACACACACATATATATATATATATATATATATATATATATATATATACATATATACAACCACTTATAAATATATTAATCTATTTTGCTAACACTTTTGGCACGCCTGTCTATACATTTCCGTTTCCTCCATCTTAATCATATGCACATACACTGAGACACATACACACGCATACACCCCCATGTTTATACGGACACATTTATACACTCATAAGCATACATACACACTTATATATAGATGTAAAAATAAAGACATAAATACATATGTATATCCACACACACCCATACAGCTATATATATATATATATATATATATATATATATATATATATATCCACATATACATATATATATATATATATATATTCACATACAGACACATATATACTCACACATACATATATACACACACGTACACACACACTTATATATATATTTATCTATTTTTCGTAATGTGTTAATGATCTAATTTTTGTTCCTCCCCAACTTTTTACTGAACACTTTCCCAACAAGCTATTAGATATAGTATTATACATTAAGACAATCATTATTTACTATTTAATTAAGTTTCTTAACAAATATCAATCATATTTACCGGCGAATTAAATTAATCCAATCGCAATATTTTTCACCTAATTACTTGAGGATTGGAAACCAAGTTTTTAATATCGGCTAGTTATTATTTTTTATCTCCTCCCTGATGGCTTCCTTGAGTTCCGTGATTGTTCTGGGTTTCCCTGCATACATTCTGTCCTTAAGATAGCCCCAAAGGAAACAATCTGGGGGGCTTACGTCTGGGCTATGGGGTGGTCACTAAAAATTAGTCTTGAGACTGATCACTCGACCTCCGAAGTTCTATTTCAGCCAATCTCGGGACAGGTTTGAGGTGTGAGAACTTGCTCCGTCTTGCTGGAACCAGAACTTGCTCATGGGCGACGGGTAAAAGGTTTGGAATTCACTCTTGAAGGTTTTGAGGACCTCCACATACTGCTCCTTGGTGACTGTCACTGCTGCGCCAGATTCTTCGATGAAGATTGGTCCGATGATGCCTCTGACCGAGATTGCAGCCCACACCGTGCAATTAGGAGAGTGCAGGGGCTTGGCGGCTACTTCATTGGGTCTGGAGGTCTCCCAGAAGACATTTGTCTTGGAGTTTGCCTTTCCGTCAAGATGTAAGTGGGCTTCATCTGAGGTCCAAAGGAGGTTAAGGAAACCTGGTGTCTCCTCGATCTTATTGAGCATCTTTACTGCCATAGCACTTTGCTGCTTCTTGTGTGAGGCTGTAAGGGTCTGCAGCGTCTGTATTCTGTATGGGTAAGCCCTGATATCGTTCACCAGCACTCTCCTGCAAGTCTCACGGGAGATACCGAGGGATTGACTTCGCTTAAGCACAGAGCGTTTCGGACTCTCCTGGAGAGACTCTCTCACACTTTCCACCAGCTCGGCTGTCCGCTTCTTGGGACGTGCCGAGTGGCTTGGACGGTTCTCACTGGCAGCGTTGAAGTTCTCCACGGTCCCATACTTCTCGAAGTGGTCCACCCAGTTCTGAATTCTGCTTTTGGGTGGAGGCTTTTCACATCCGAACTGATGCATGAAACTGTCCTGGGTTTTCTTAAACAGGCCTGTCTTGTAGTAAAATTTAACACAGTGTATTCTTTGTCCCAGCTCCAAGTGAGGTATTGCTGTACTCACGGTCCTTGATTCTGTCATGTCCTGTAAAATAAGTGGAATCGATTAATAAATAAAAGAGATATCACATAAAGTGTACACGGGGCCCCTGTATGGGTGTGTGTGGATCTATATCTGTATTTATGTCTTTATTTTTACATCTATATATAAGTGTATGTATGCTTATGAGTGTATAAATGTGTGCGTATAAACATGGGGGTGGATGTGTGTCAATTTGTTTCGGTGTATGTGCATATGATTAAGATGGAGGAAACGGAAATGTATAGACAGGCGTACCAAAAGTGTTAGCAAAATAGATTAATATGTTTATGTGTGTGTGTGTATATATGTATATATATATATATATATATATATATATATATGTGTGTGTGTGTGGGTGAGAGTGTGTATGTATGTATGGATATATATGTATATATGGATGTATGTTTGTGTGTGTGTATATATACATGTATATATGTTCTTGAATTTACTTCTACATATAAATGTGTGTATGTCTGTGAGTATATTAATATGTTAGTATTAGCGTAGATATGAGTATATATGAGTATGTCTCGATGTCTAGTCGTGTGGTGGGAGAGGCGGAGACAGTATGACCCAATTTCTTGCGAGGTGTCAAGAATTGGCATCTTATAGAAAAGGTTGTCTCGTCTGAAGATTTTTTGAAATGTAATCTGTCTGATTGTTTGTTTGTTTCTTTCTTTTTCTTTTTCTTTCTTTCTTATGAGTGTGTATAGGCAGATATCATTTTAATTCACCAGTTACTTCCCTGAAGAAGAGCTGGCAGGTTCTGAAACAAATGTCGGATACTCTAACTATGTTTATTTTAATATAAAAGCTCTAATATATATTGAGCACTTTTGAAAAATAATGTTTTTGCTCATTTAGTTAATATTTGAACTTAATTAATTAGTATATATATATATATATATATATATATATATATATATATGCAACGTCATAGAAATGAATAGAATTAGAGCATATATTGGGTCGACAGAGTATGTTTATTTTAATATATATATATATATATATATATATATATATATATATATATATATATATATATGTGTGTGTGTATACTAAATATATGTATATAGACAGAGAGGGAGAGAGAGAGAAATAAAGAAATATAAATAAAAGTAGACATGATTGGATTTGGATTGCAGATAACGTTGTAAAAGACTACATTTAACACAAGACGAATACTATAAACACAAACCGGAACCAGTTTTAGAAAATAAAAGGTATAACATCCCTGATACGCTGGATCAAACAGACACATCCATCCAAACAAGAAAATAAGATATGATGATAGTTACCGAAAAAAAATTCTCAAATAATAGATTTCGCATTTCCATATGATCTCTGGAATAAACTGAAAGAGGCAGGAAAATAAAGTAAAATTACTTTGGGAATTACCAAAGACCTGAAGGGAATATTGATATGTAACTACAATTATATGGACGATTGTAGAAGTACTATGAACAGTTTGGAAAACTTGGCACAAAGCATAGAAAAAATGAGAAGGTAAAGAAGAATTAACACGATTTGAATCACAACATTGAAAAAATAGCTGACATTTTTAGAAAATTCATAGTGAAACCAACCGTATGAACAAGGTTATATCACCGAAACACGGATTAGTAGAAAAAGTGTCACCCTATCCAAACTCAAGTAAGAGTATAGATGTAGTGATATTAAGACGAAGCCAATAGTGATAATAAAAATGAGTTTTATTAAAGTGTAAGCAGAGGACGGACAAATATAGAACACAACCGAACTAGACAAAAAGTAGATACTTCTGGAGTAATATATGGGAAAAAAGAAAAGCGAACAACAGAAATGCTAAGAGACTGAAAGTATGAAGATGTAAAAGAAATGGAAATTAATAAAGTTACATTCAAAACGACCTTGAGAATAATGATAAACTGGAAAGCACCTGCCCACGACCGAATACACGGATCATTGTTCAAGAAATCCATTAGCTCCGTTCAGTCTTGCGACTCAATGGATACCTCCCGGGTGGGTGCGCGGGTGATTGTGAAGCAAGGGTTGCGCAATACTAACCACATCTCTCCTGAGTCGGAACTGTTTGATTCCAGTGGCAAGGAGAAGTGCAAGACGACTAGAAGAAAATGGCGAGATAAGCGGAGAGCACATACAGCACCTGCCATTCTTAAATGGACACCCACGTTAGTACTTACCAGAATGAACGTCGCTTAACTTCAGTGATCTAATGATGACCTATGTGTCAACGTGATTATGCCGTATGTTATCAAGAAATTCAACACCCTATATAAAAGTTTAGAAGAAGACTTTAAGATAAATATACGATGAAAAGACATAATGGAGACGAATAACCAATTCAAAAAGGATGGTGGGAAGAGAGCGATCACAAACAACTACAGACCAATAACCTGCCCTGTTACCATGTCGCGGTCTTCTCCCTTGAGTGACATAGAGGACACATACCGGCTTTCTATGGATATAGATCTTCTTTGTTTTTTTCATTCGACATTTTTCGCTTTTTTTCTTTCTTCTTTCGCTTTTTCTTAACCTCATTTTAATATCTGTTAGAATTGTTATCATTTATTTTTTGTCTTTTTTATGTTTTGTTTTTTGTTGTTATGTTTTGTCTTTTTATTTCGATTCAATGATTTTTCGTTTTGTTTTATCTTTAATTCATTCTTTATTTATTTTCTCTTATTTGTTTGGCCTTTTGATTTCGAATATCTATCGATTTCTGTCTCCTCTCTGAAGTCTTTTTTCCTTTGCACTTTTGTTCTTTCGATTTTTTCTGTAATATCCTGACCGCCCTTATATTAAACATATATGTCTATCTATAAATGCATAAATGCCAGTTTATCTATCTATCTATCTATCTATCTATACGTATATTATATATATATGACTATATATTTATACGTATATTATATATATATATATATATAACTATCTATTTATACGTATATAATATATATATATATATAACTATCTATTTATACGTATATAATATATATATATATATATATATATATAAAGGTACATATCAATATATATATATATATATATATATATATATTGAAATTAATTTTCTCACATTCAGATATAATTTTGTCTTCACACTTGATATTTGTTTCATTTATTTTGATTCTCTCGTTTCTATCACACTAATCATGCCATCTCGTTTCAGATTTCTAGTATTGTTCTCCCACGTTCGGATTCGAATTTAATGGCGTGTCGACTTCCTACGGCAACTTTTCGGATTTACCGCGCAGGCATAAAGGTAAATTATTTAGATTCCGTACGTCGTCATTAAAAAGTTACTTCCTGCAGTTTTCCATCATATATATATATATATATATTATTTAATGCATACACGTATAATATTAGAAAGTTATATAATATATTCTGCATATATTTTCAGTATTTACTTCAACAGTGCCCAATACATGACTAGAGCTTACAGAATATAACCATATATTTATTGCAATTAAGCTACATATAGGCGCCGGCGTTTTATTTGAGCAAGGAATCGGCAGGCTTATTAGCCCCAGCCTGACGATTCCCTGTGGGGATGAAACGCGGACGCAACTGTTCAGCTTAATGGTCATAAATCATGGCCATCCCTACTACAGGCCAGGCAATCGTGCAACTGGGGTCTTTTACTGGGGGCCATGTGAATTTTCTTAAATATTCGATATAGAAGTTGCAAACAAACGTAAAATTCAGTGTGAGATTAGTTTGATGTGTTTATGTGTTTTACAAACCAAATAATAAGAACCACAATGAGCTAATTGATAAATTTTAAAATAATTGACAAATTCCTATAAATGAAGAGACAGTTAATTTTGAATAAACAAAGGCAAATGCATATTTTAATGAAGAATTTTTATTTCAATGTTGGATTTTTTTAGAGAATTTGTACTTATGTCAAAAGATCATTACTTGTATATTGTGGTTAAAAAATGATCAATTATTTTTCACTGATTATAAAGCAAAACAACACACATTTTTACTGATGAAAATTAAGAAATAAAAGCTTCAAAATCCATATTTATACCATACTGCAAAATGAACAAACAGATTACTTCAATAAGAAAACTATTTTGACTTCAACATGTATTTTACACCAGGCCCTTGCAGAAATAATTAGTTCCTTTGTTCTTACAGATCAATAATTTATAATTGATCAGACTGCTAAAATTTCAAGATAATTTCAAAACCTTTAGTGCTGGTTCTTTACTTGACTTGGGAGACTGAAACGAACAATAATTCTTGAAAAATATATTTGATAATATAATTCCATGCATTCTCTTTGTATTGAAATGATACATTTCAGACACCAACATTAAAATTTTTGTTAAAGAATTTCTGCAAACCTTTGATTTTACAGCATTTAACATTATGAAACAGAAAAACATCCACTGAACAGTGGTATCCAGTGGAACTTTTAAATCACCACGATCTATTTCTTTCAAAAAACTTCCATACTCATGATAAAAAGCAGTATCATTGAATATTTCCTCCTCTGTTGTCTCGTAGTCGATTAATCTAAGCAAACAGATTCACTGAAATGGAAGATGAAATGAGATAATACAATGTCCATAGATTAAATAGAAGGTTTAGTTAAAAATCTATAGGTGATCCTATAAAATGGACAGGGTTCACAGCAATGAGTTACGATAACCAGAATGTTGTGGCAAAACAAGGATGGCACTACTTACAAAAATGTCTACGGAAACTTCTTCACCTCAAAATCTGAAAGTAGTAATTAAAATTTCACACTGAACAGTAGTATCCAGTGGAACTTTTAAATCAACACGATCTATTCTTTTCAAATCTTCCATACTCATGATAAAAAGCAGTATCATTGAATATTTCCTCCTCTGTAAGACAATCTTTTTGTGTGATATAACCTGCTATATAAAAAAGCGACATTTTAATATATTTGGAGATACCAGTTTCTTGGTCTGGCAGGTGATAAAATGTTTTGTATGCCAATTCATCCAACAGATATCCGCAGTGTGAGCAAGTATGGCCTGAATCATGGCTATACTCTTTAACATCAACTTTCAACCGAAGAAGTAATTTTGTTTTATGAATATGGAATTTCTGAATAACATTTTGTACGGTAATAAAATAAGTACCACCAGAACCTTGTCTCAATTTACAAAATTCAGTTTCAAGATAGTCAGTGGTAAATTCTCCAAGAATGACAAAATTGAACCCACTGTCAAGTAAATGTCTGCAAACATCAATTAAACCATTACATGTATGCTCGATAGCCATACTAGTGTCTCTTGTTAAGGATTTTATTCTCTTTCCTTGCTTTCCCCTCATTTGTTTTGCCATACTTCCAAAATTTGCAAGAAATCTCAAATTTCCATCATTTCGATCTGATAATACTCTTTTCAGTGGATCATTTGTCTTGACACTTCCATGAATATCTTTTACACTCACTATTTTCCAAAATTTCAAAACTTCTTCAATGAAAGTAACAGTTTCTTTTGTATCATCATCCTGTAATAATGGATGAGTTTTCATTGCAGTTACAGTCTCATCACAAAACACTTTCAAACAGTGGGAGACTTTTTGTCTCTCAACTGGTTTTGGAAGAACTGCTACTTATGTTAGTTTTGATAACTTAACAAATTGATTTTTTTCATGCGCAAAAAGTTGTTTCACTATTTTCCATTTTGCTATCATTTCTTTACCATCAGAATAAAACAGCAATTCTGAACAAGCCTCAGTTATTGCAAATACTTTTAAATATATGTACATAATCGAAAAGCAAGTATATACCATTTTTAGTAACCCAAGGCTTATTTTTAACAGTATCAAATTTCTTGAATAAAGCTTGATTAGTCCGATTATTGTCACAAATAACTGCAATTACATGACCTTTAGAATGATCGACTAAATCAGCAACATTTCTAACATTCTGAAACAAAAATTCCGAGTTTAGTTTGGCAACTGGGATCATCTTAATCAAAGACTTTGGTCCACCATGTAAACATTTGATCATAATACCCAATACAGTTTTTGCTAATGCCTCTTCAGAATCTTTGGCACCACCAAACATGTTTCCCCCTTGGTATTGTAAACTCACTTTAACATAAACTTCATCAACTAGGATGATACATTTTTTCTGTTTATCTGACAGTTTGCTAAACACATCACCAAGAAAATTCAGATCATCTACCTTCGAAACTTTTGAGGTCATATTCACTAGTGTTTTCATGCTGGGTAATTTGTAATGATCTCGGAGTTTGTTATAAAGAGACCGAGATGTGGCAAAATATTCGAATGCTCGGACAAGCATTTCCGACTCGTAAACTTTTTGCCAACTATTCCTGGTGACATAACTTCGATATGTTGTCTCAAAACCTGTTTCTCTTGTTCAATTTTCAAGGTAACGAATTGCTTCCTCAATTTGAGACCAATGTTGAAACTTAGTTATTCTGTTTTTCAATAGTGCAGAAATGTGTGTGCGTATACTTGCATGGTAACATTCAAACGTTAAGTTTAAAAAAATTTTAATTAAAAAAATCGGAATACTTTCAGTAAAAAAATGACAAGACTGGATGAACTGTTGATTGTTAGAATTGTAGCAGGTAACTGCTGGCGCAAAATCATGATGGTCAATATCAGCACACAAATTTGTAAAATTATCAATTTCATCTTTATCTAACAAATGGGCAAACTCATCATTGTGTACACTTCGCACACAAGCGGAACTTTTTTTTGTTGTCCTTGGTTTTAATAAAGGACTTGGTATCACACTTGATGGCAAATTATTAAATATTGATGGAGGATCTTTGGGTCGTGCTTTTCCCATAACAAATACAGTTTCATAACCAGGTGGAAAATGCCTTTCACAAACAACAGTGTCTGAGTGGTTAGGAGTGTTAGCTCTTGGTATTACCTTTAACCATCTTTCTCTCTCATCTTGATCTTTGGGGAGACGAAGCACTCGGACCTTATTTTGCTCATTATAATTGCCTTGACAGGCTGTCACACAAAACTTTTTTGCCATTTTGAGAAATATTTAAGTTATGTGTCGTCAATGAACAGAGCAGTTTACATGTAAATAAAACGTTTAAAACGTGTGTAATATATTTCCTAAGAATATAGAAAAGATTTGAAATTAATAATGTAAGATTTATTGACAAATTCTCGAAGATGATACTTTTTTTAAACTTAAAAAAAAAAGTAAAACTTATGCGCCGTCAATGAACAAAGCTGTTTACATGTAAATAAAACGTTTAAAACGTGTGTAATATATTTCCTAAGAATATAGAAAAGATTTGAAATTAATAATGTTAGATTTATTGACAAATTCTCAAAGATGATACTTTTTTTAAACTTAAAAAAAAAGGTAAAACTTATGCGCCGTCAATGAACAAAGCTGTTTACATGTAAATAAAACGTTTAAAACGTGTGTAATATATTTCCTAAGAATATAGAAAAGATTTGAAATTTATAATGTAAGATTTATTGACAAATTCTCAAAGAAGATACTTTTTTTAAACTTAAAAAAAAAAGGTAAAACTTATGCGCCGTCAATGAACAAAGCTGTTTACATGTAAATAAAACGTTTAAAACGTGTGTAATATATTTCCTAAGAATATAGAAAAGATTTGAAATTAATAATGTAAGATTTATTGACAAATTCTCAAAGATGATACTTTTTTAAAACTGAAAAAAAAAAAAGTAAAACTTATGCGCCGTCAATGAACAAAGCTGTTTACATGTAAATAAAACAAAATTAAATTCTGACGTTTAACAGTATACTCACGAACTTATAATCCAGATGTAAATGATAAAATAACAGAACCTCAACTGAAATAAATTTGATGAGTTTAAATTTATTTTGGGAATGAAATTTCCTTGGAGCAGTGAAAACGAAGTGCTACCAGCTAAAAGTTTATCTGGTGACTGACTGACTGGCCCCCAGTTAAACAGTCAGATGTGCGTTTACCCGGCCTGTAGTTGGGATGGCCATGTCGTAAATACATTTTCTTACTTTACTCCCCCCATATATATATATATATATATATATATATATATATATATATATATATATATATATATATGTATATATATGTAATATGGTGGGGAAAATCACAGCAGAGTGTTCGATAAATTGAGAATCGAAATTAAGAGCGTAATATTTATTTATTTTTTGATACAGAAAAAATAGTACAACATTAGTACCGTCGGTTTCAAGCTTAGAAGGACTTAACCAACCGGCTCTCTTCAGCTTATGTTGTCACCTGTTACAGAAATGTGAATTCACATATCTCGTTTGGATACGTTATTTGCTTTAGAATGTTATGTATATTTGTTTAAAATTAGTATTAGGGAGGTGGGGGACTATAAAGTAAGAGTGATACATGAATTCACATTTCTGTAACAGGTGACAAAATGATCTGAACAGAGCCGGATGGTTAAGTCCTTCTGAGCTTGAAACCGACTAATATTGTACTGATATATATATATATATATATATATATATATATATATATATATATATATATATAATAATCCAGGTAAAACATCCACAGGGTAGTAATCCCAAGAATTTAAACCGGGTTCATAAAAAGTGCTAAATATCAAATAGAGCTTTTATATATGATTATGTTTATTTACACAGACATGTATAAAATCTGCGACACTGACATGTAGATCATCCAAATATGATATACGGTTAAGATCGGATTCTAACTCTGCCTGATGAGATCTCAGTTTATAATAACTGTTGATCGATAACATCGACATGCTAGTGTCGCAGATTTTGTACATGTCTGTGTAAATAAAAATAATCATATATAAAAGCTCTATTTTATATTGAGCACTTTTTATAAACCCGGTTTAAATTCTTTGGATTACTACCCTGTGGATGTTTTACTTGGATTATTATATATATATATATATATATATATATATATATATATATATATATATATATATATATATATATATATGAGAGAGAGAGAGAGAGAAATTTGAAAATCAGTTAAGAAACCAGATAACACGATTAGGATCGTTTTTTCAAATAGATGTTTTTTTTTTATCTGAATTTTCGGCTTAACACCCCTCATCGGGATGATATAGACAATTTTTTCTCATTGGCCAGATCTTACGGCGTTGCAGAAGATCGCCGATTTCTTCATATCTTGTGGAAGAAACTGTTTTTTATGTCCGATAGCCGTAGTCAGATACGCTGGTGCGCGTGTACAAATATTGAAATTGAATTTTACAACAGTAGAAGAATCGATATAATGAGAAATTTGAAAGTCAATTAACCAGATATCACGATGCGAGATTTTTTTTTCAAATAAATGAATCAGATATTATCTTTTTTTAAATCGGGTGTCTTAACTGATCAATGTTCATATAAGACATTGTAGATATCATTAAGCAACTGCGCTACCCTCGTAGTGTAGTTTTTAGAGTTGATGACTACTAACTAGATGTTTATGTATTCATTTCTGGTTTCGGATGGGTGCTAGGCTAGTCGCACTGAAGAGCTGTGATACAACGTAATAGTCAGTCAGTTAATTACTATGCATATAATGGAACATATTACGATGGGTCCGAACATGCAGATATTCAGACGATATGTGTAGAGTATGCTTGAGTGAGAAACTTGAAATTAAAAAACTTAAAGATGTCAAAAAATTACTAAATCGTAGAAGCGTTATAACTGAAATTTTACACAGAATACATTTTCTTTGGGATAACTAATAATTCCTTTTTAAACAATTCAAATAAATACAAACAACGTAACTAAAAAAATGAATATAAAATGGCGATAAGTAACAACCAGAGTAAATGTTGATAATTTCAACTGCCACATCTCAGGATAAGGTAACCTTCGTTAATTTTACTCGCTTAAAAATTAGGGTGCGTCCAAACGTCTCTCAAACGAAGCGATTTACACCCATTGGTTGATTTACATGAATAATCAAAGAGGGGTAAGACAATGAATTAATTTGTTTGTAAGCTCGAGTAAAAAAAACTTAGATATAAAAGTCGTTGGAAAATTAAGCTGATGAATTCACCGAGAATGAAACAAACGTTTCTGTGTATCCTACTTTCAATATATATATTTGCATGCTACACATACGCACACACACGTACACATACACGTACACACACACACACACACACACATACACACACACACACACATATATATATATATATATATATATATATATATATATATATATATATAAATGACGTCCGAATTTGAGTTTGAAACATTACTCGTGTCCTGATTTCGAGTCCGTCGACCGGTATGAATAATTTGTCTCTATACTGACGATTACCGTAAAGATGAAACGTATATGTCTGTAGATCAAAAACAAATGTTTATAATTATATAATTATATA
>OY744536.1:3656517-3684017 GCA_963556195.1 Sepiola atlantica | reverse complement strand
GCACATTCCATTGAAGTACTTGTAAAACATGCACAAATATGCAAGATTGCGGCAATGGGACAGGGGCTAGAGCTTGATGGACGGTGAGGGACTTATTAGATTAGAGACTCTTTTTAACTCTATCCAAGAGGGAGAGACTAGTGGATGGTGAACCAGCCCAGATGTGGCATGGGTAGACGGTGGCCTTGTAGCGATATATAAAATATTATTAAAAATCTTATTTAAAAAAAGCTTCTTACCGAGACAACGCCGGGTACGTAAAGTAAGTGTTTTTTTATGTAGATATGTTTTCTTATCATATATGTATATTTAATCACGCTCTATGTTTATATGTTATATTTTTCTGTTTAATATCTATTTTCGTTGTTTAAATAAATACTGTTTAATCAATGCAGTTTCATTAAATGTTTAAATTCTGCTTCGTGAGATGAGAACATATATGTGTTGTAATTCGCATGTATCTGTCTTAATTTTTATGAAGTGTTGGTTTTTATTTTTCTATGTAATATTTATCTGGTAATTGAAATAGTCTATGCTAATTATTCTGAGAAATTGATATGATATTACATTTGCATTAATTCGCGTGTTCTAGTTTATGTCCATAAATGGAACTCATTTGTTGGTAAGTGTTGGCTTGTATTTTTTCTTTTAAACATGTATATTTTAATTGAAATAACGTATAATTATTATCCTAGATAATTGGCGCAGTTTTGCAATTTATAGTTTATTATTTCTATATTTATAAATTAAGCATTTTTGGTATGTATCATTTAATACAATATTTTTAGTTTTATTAAAATAATTTATATTCATATTTCGCTTCATATAAATTTAAGTATGTGTGAAATAGACGAACGGAAAAACAGATTTAAATACAAGAATAAATCATCAAGAAACGAGAGATTTTACCGGTTTCGTTCGGATCGACAAACGCTGTTAGAAAAAGTGAAGATTTAAAATTTATTCGATAACGGTCAAAACCTAAGAAAAACAAGAACGCACAACGGGGTGTTATTGGCACGTGTTTCTATTTGAAAAAAATAAAAATAATAATGAAACGCGTGCAGAGAGACGTTAAAATGGGAAAGGTGGAGAAAGAAAAAAGAGAAGATAAACGAAAAGAAATAGAAAATATGGATGAAATGTGGTAAAATAAAAGAAGAAAAGTTATTTCAGCAGTGACGTGATATATTGCATTGTTTCCGTGCGGTTTAGCCAGATGTTTCTCATGGAATAAGGTTCGAGTTCGCAGTTAACGTTAGATGGGAATAAGAGTATTTTAGCGCTTTCGATGCACTTGCGACGTGGGAGAGAGTATTTGGTCTTGAGGAAGTTGCAGTTTGTAAAGTCAAAATTATGGGTAAAGGTGTTTCTGCGTTAGTGGTATTTTTGCGGTTGAAGTCCTCTTTGTGTTCGTAAATACGTGATTTTATATTTCTAGCCGTTTCACCAACATAAAACATCTGACATCTGGCACATTCTATTTTGTAAATACCGGCTAGGGAAGACGTGTCCTTAGGGGTTAGTTGGGGACGGGGTTTTGTATGGATCAAATCCTTAATTGTTTTAGAGGTTACTATTTTTATGTCAGCTTTGAATATTTTCACACATACGTCTTTCACTGCATTTCATTTTATGATATATCTTGCATATTATCATGAACGTTAGGTATGTGTATATGTTATGTTTATGTATGTATATGAAAAGGATAAGAACGACCTAATAAACCGATCCTTATGAATTATGGGATATATAGTCTAAGCAACATGCTGAGTAAGATAGGTATAATATTCTATGTGAACTTTACTATTATATGTTATATTTTTTGTTTAATTTTGTTATGTTCGCTGTTTAAATGAATAATGTTTCATTAATGTCGTTTCATTACGTGTTTAAATTCAGCTTTTGTGAGATAAAAGCGCATATGTTTTTTAATTCGTCCAAACTGGACTCCAACACTTTTTAAATAAGCAACAAAAAAGAATAATAAGGAAATAAAATGCTCGACATCAAATTTTACGGTATATTATGTAAGAAAATGTTTACCAGAATGATACGCGCGCGTTTTCGTCAATGATACGTATGTGTTTTTAATAAATCCATATTCTAATGAACTTATGATTATGAATCATAGGCAAAAGGTGAGAAATTTGGGTACATCAGTTTTTTACACTTTACTATTTAGAGGGTCTGCACGCGAAACTGCACCCTGTCCTCAAAATAATATAAGCAAGGTACGATTTCCTCCTATATGAATAACGTGTATTCACTTAAGCTCTTACAAAAAATACGTTTCGTTACTTAGGAGATAAATAGAGTCCACATATATCTGTTATATTCACTAAACCTTAATGATAAGCCTCACCATGAACCGAACTTGAAAATGTTTTATTAGACAAATTATCTAAATGGGGGAGTTCTGCAGCATATATTTATTCACATTAAATTTTAATTTCTGCATTTTTGTACAGTCGGAGAAACCGGGAGCATGGAGGAAATTACAAAGACAAAGAGGCCGAGAAAAAGAAGCTATTAGAATAGAACTTCTAGTTTGAAGGGGTGGGATGTTGCTGCTAGTCCGGTTGATCGAGGGTATTTACGTTGAGGAGGGTACTTGTAAAACAATCACAGGGATAGAATTTTTCAGCAATGGAACAGTGACTGCATATTGATAGACAGTACACCACCTATTGGAGTAAAGACCCTTTTTGCACTCTGAGAGAGAAAGACTAGTGGTTGGTGTACAAGCTCAGATGTGGTGATAATACTCTATGCATGGACAAATGGTGGCCTAAAAATATATTAGCATAATGGCACTTTTGAAAAATTATCCAGCCCGGTAAATCGAATCACTTTCTTTACAGCAGACTCAGCAATATGTATTCATTCACATTCTTATGAATGTTAGATCCAAGAGTTTGAACATTGTAAGACCTAAGAAAATACCGCAATTATGTAACGGATCTCGTAAACAGGGATTTTAGAGTCAAGTTGAAATTGTGACCGTATCTTCAGATCTTGATGCTGACTGGCTTATGTGCTGCAGGCGGTTTCACCCACCCACCGCGAAGATAAATCATGGGGAAGGGTACACTTAAACTAGCCAGAGCACTTGCCGCTCCGATAATGCAGTTTCCGATTAGGTGTGGAGTTGATGGATACAGAATACAGAAAAGTGTAGGGCGCGAACCTGTCTTTTAAATTGATCCAATATGATCGAACCGATATGGTTGGTCTTCGTGTTATATATTGAGTGTCGAATAGGTAAGCTAGTTTTTTAAAGAATGGTTACTTACCGTTTTGTTGTACTTATATAGTACACATACACGCTATATGGCATGGTTAAAGGTTAAATTAGTCCTAGCCGTAAAAAACGGGCGGTAGAAAAGTTAACCGAATGAAGAATGACGAAATAAAGGAAGGGAGAAGATAATTTAAGAATTAACGACAAAAAGCGAGTGGGAAAACGCGTAGTAAGACAGTTGCTCAAACTAGAATAAGTACAGGTAATTCGTTCTATCCCGCTCACTATGTCTGCGGTATGGAAGACCCAACTATAGAATCTAATGTCTTGTGACTAATCATTTTAGCGTGAGTTTCTTTCATCTCAATATCTATATATTGTTAATAACGTTTGTGAGTTTTATTTAGCCAGTACGAGCTTGCTTCATATGATTTCGATGTTTCAGCTTTTGCTGCAGTTCAGTCCCACCCACCATACTGGACAATAAAAACGACCGGCCATCACGACGAAGGCGAATATACATAGGTACAATTCAATTGATAGACCATGGCCACAATCATTATATAACATTTGGTAGATATCTGTAAAGTTTTATGTTTCCTTTTTTATTAATATGCTATCTCGCATCATACCTAGGCGAATATTTTACAAGCAATCGACAATGAACTAGCTTGAAGGCCACCAATATACAATACAACAAGCGCTATTACTGAAACATTTTGTGATATCTACCTTAGGTAATATACAGTTTATATTGAAAATATGGAGCTGCTGATTGTTTCCATGGCGAGATAAACAGTTTTGCAATTTGATCGATATATACTCGCGAGAAAAAAGGGAGCAGATTCTGTTGTGTTGTATATGCATTCTGCGACCTGCTTTTTACGATAATGACCTGCCCAGAACGGAGTTATCAAAGATGACAGGTTGACTGTTTAAGAATTCACAGATGAAAGATTGATTTCTTTTTCCCAGCCGAATGTTATCTAATCCTAGGTTAACATCACGTATATTTGCAATAGGAAGTGACAGCAGAAAAGAAGAGCCTGACACGAAGCCTTCACATATTCCGATAATTATTTTGCTGTCTCTGGGCAGAAAACCCCCGAATAGGTGTTGGAAGTTATATATCTATTTAATAGATCTCAGTGTACGTGTATCTGCACTTTTACCAATTTCCAGATTGTAGAATATCAGGCATGGTAGCATTCTAATACATGTTTTCTGGATGAGGAGCGTGCGTCCTGACGTAAACACTACGCACACGCATGGCTTAAAGAGATAATATGATGCATGGTCACGTTGACATAACGGTTTTCATTAGATCACCAAGGTTAAGTTACGCTGATCCGGGTAAGTACAAGATGAGTGACCATTTATGAATACAAAGCGCTCTATGTGAGAAGAGGGCGATATATTCCACCTGCAAAGACTAACGTCGTCAAAATCGTTTCCCCTGACCGGGATAGACATGCGACTGGTGAGTGCACGTGAATTGAATATTTTCAAAAACCTTCTCCATCTGATGCAGCCAGCTCAACCCGCTCAGGGTGAATTTCTACAAACGAACAAGAGAAAAAAAAGGAATGTTATTTTTAAATATAAAATATAAACCAGAACTAGGAAAGAAAACTTAATTTAAAAAATAAAAATAACAAACAATTATATATATATGTTAGAAAGTAATATGAAATGTTATCAATATTAAAAAAAATAGTCTTATAATATCATTCTTCAGGATTTGAACTCATGACATCTTTATAAGAAGTCCAGCGCGTACAATCTTGGCTTGTAAGACTGCATAAGGCAATGAATGGGAGGTGGCAGTGGTCAAGTAGATAACGACACGGACTGAAGACCTGCGTGTTCCAAGTTTGAATCCAGTCGGTTCCACAGTACCACTTTCACTTAGGGATGTTGGCAACTTTCTTGTGGTCCTTCCCGTAAGTACCCGATGTCTTTCCAGAACGATTTCTAACTAGAAAAAATCAGGGAAACTAATGGCAACACCAGAATCATCTAGTTCATATGAAAAAAGAAGAAGGCCATGAATGTATTCTATATTAATATATCTAGATGTATGTGTGTCCGACAGATTTTCACTTTCAGCATCATTAAATAAGTTTCATGGTGGGATTTGAATCTATGTTCATTAGTTTAGGAGTTTACCTAAAACATGAATATTACTGACACTTACGCAGGAGCGCACCTGTCATGTGAAAATTATATTGTATATCATAACTCAAATTATTTTTTTGTATGTCGCTTATTTTAAAGATTTTCAGGTGTGAAGCATGCCCCCTAAATGGTAAAGTTTACCCAAGAAATAACGTTATCGCGTTACTCAGAGTGCTGCTTACATTATTTATAATGCTCCGTTCATTAGTATAGGAGTGCTCTTATTAAGAGAAATATATAAAGATGTAAACATATATACATGTATATATATACATATAGTTTTCTTTATAATGTTAAGTATGAGTATATGTTTATATATGTGCATATACATATATATATATACATGCTTATATAGTTTTCTTTATAATGTTAAGTATGATTATATGTTTATATATGTGCATATACATATATATATATACATATAGTTTTCTTTATAATGTTAAGTATGATTATATGTTTATATATGTGCATATACATATATATATACATATAGTTTACTTTATAATGTTAAGTATGATTATATGTTTATATATTTGCATATGCAGCTTTGACTAAAATAATTAACCGATCATTATGAATTTTGGACCACAGATGTTGACCTTAATGTGTACAAATGTAGGTTATATTTAGTTTTGTTTAGTTTTCTTTTTAAAAAAGGAGGTAAAAACTGATGTAAGCCTTTCGTGAAAATTCAGACACCTCTAATGTGTCTTAAGTTTTAACAATAGTTATTGGAAATCAATTAATAAATACTCCAAAATATCAATTCCTTGAAGTATTTTGAAAAAGGCTTTCAGTGGTATAATATGGAGTAAAGCTCCCATTTTAAAATATAATATTTGCATTTAATTTGATCCGTAGTAATTTGATACCAATTAAGCAAAGTTCCCTGAATCTGAATTCCTTGAGCCTAACATTTGAAACATTTTCTAGATATAAAGAGTAATATCATTATATCTTAATTGTAATCTACGTAAACGGATATAAAAGTGGTGCAAAACTATTTTCTTATATTACCCGACCATGAACAGGTTATTTTCTAGTGTATATATATATATATGTATATGTATATATATATATATATATATATATATATATATATATATATATATATATGTATATATATTTATCTTTATATATGTATATATATATGTATTTATATATATATATATATATATATATATATATATATATATGTGTGTGTGTGTGTGTGTGTGTGTGTGTGTGTGTGTGTGTGTGTGTGTGTGTGTGTGATTTTTTGAAGACTCACCAAAGCATTCCGTTCAGGAGACCAATCATCACCACAATAGACTTTTTCTTTCAAAGATTATTTATTTATCATATATATTCAAATTAAAGAGTGTTTTCCTACACGTGTTTCACTACCAAGCATGTACTTGCTTGGCAGATCATCAAGGAAATGAAGTATCTGGAACAGGGGTTTCAATAAACTACAATACACAATGTGGCCTTGCCTAATTTAGGTCACTTAAGAAGAGAAGAACAAAAGAAAAAAGTAAAAAGATAAAAAGGAAACAATAGAAAATGTCTTAGAAAAGTAGCTCGTAAGATTTTCGCATATTGTTGCTACTAAGCCAAACCGCAAATAATTAGAACCAAATTTATACATATATATATATATATATATATATATATATATATATATATATATATATATATATATATATATATAAATATATATATTCAAAGATAAGCATGAAGATCAAAATGATGCGGTCATGCTTCTCATTCATTTCTTTGACTTCATTCCAGCTAAAGTTACAATCCTTTTGAATAAGTTGCGTTTAGTGACGTCTCTTGCATCATGGAACCAATTTGAAAAGTTATCCCCTGTCAATTGTACGTCAAAGCAAACCTGTGTTCAATCGACCATAGAGACCAGAAGTAATTCTCAGACATGGGATTTTTCGGCTTTCAATGCAGATTCCGAACTAAGGCTTCCATTGTCTCTCGTTATGGCAACGGGGAATTGGAAAATGCCAGCATCTCAATTCGAATAAAAGTAATACTACTTCCTAATTTAAATCTATCACTCTATCTCTCTATCTATTTCTCTATCCATCTACATGTTCTAATTTTAACTTAAATGTCTTTATATATATATATATATATATATATATATATATATATATATATATATATATATATATATATAGTAAGTTATGAAATATATTCATGGCAATTTAGCTACATAGAGGCTCCCGCGTTTCATCCCCGGGGGGAATCTTCAGGCTAAAATGCATGAAGTTAGTTTTGCCGGGTGTTTTTACATACACGGCTAGCTAGTTAACCAATCAGATTCTTTTTTGTTTTTTAGTTGGGCTTCTCACGAACAAAGGTCCGGTTAGATTTATTTCCTATTTCTTGTTCTATTCTTCTGTGTTCTGTATACATATATATATATATATATATATATATATATATATATATATATATATATATATAATATTTTAAAATTAGCAGTCATACAATTCGTAAAGCGATGCCTTAGCCTATGTTGTTAGACACTATCTGAATTTACTTACTGTATATGTCCGCTGTTTTGACATTTATAGAGTGTAAATTATCTGCATTCTCATGTTAATTGACGGTTTGCAGATTAAAAAGTGACTGGGTTCGAATCCTTCGACCGACAGAAATGAGCATCTCTTACACTGAAGACTTTATAAGCATGAAACACTGGGGACAATAATAAATATTTATTTAATAAATATTGTATATATATATATATATATATATATATATATATATATATATATATATATATATATATATATAGTAAGTTATGAAAATATATTTATGGCAATTAACTTACACAGAGGCTTCCGCGTTCTATCCCCATAGGGAATCGCTAAGCTAAAAAATGTTCATAAGTTACTACCTAGCTCTACTCACGTATTTAGTACTGTTGAAGTAAATACTGAAAATTGACACATAAAAGACTATATCTCATTATAACATTTTAGGTGGATACATTAAAGTATATATATATATATATATATATATATATATATATATATATATATATATCAGGCTGTAATGTTAATATCTCCGTTTTGAAGACTAGGTAAAAAAATAAAAAGCACAATATCAGATGTACGAAGTCCGTCTGAAAGAAATCAAGAGGCTTGGTGTGCTGTGCGATCGATGCGTCTAAGATGAGTTATTGGAAGTATATAACTGCAATCTTAGCTTTCAGTTGCAGTTGCATTTTGTTTCGTGATTTCTTATTAATTACGATAATTCACTTGCTCAAAACCCCACGTAGTTCCGTACTGGAACAACTGTTGCCAGATAAGAGGTGTATGTGTAAAAATAAATCGGAAAGTATAGAAAAATTCCACGTAAGGTTAAAAATTACGTAGAGGTGATTTTACCAATTAGAATTCGAGTAAGGCTACGGGTTCTGGCAGTAACGTCACATACACAGGAAACGGCCTTTCTTGTGTTGTCATTGGGCAATGGCCATAACTCTCTTTCGACAAACTACCAGTGGCAGCAGTAGTTCTTTAAGATCGCTGTGTTTCCTTCGATGCAGATGTGGGTTGAGAGTTTTATGCGTGCAAATGTATGCTATGAATAAATAATAACGCCCTAAAGATATTTATAAAACCTTAGTATGTTTCTTTGTTAATAACGTTTGTGAAAGCTGTTTTCTTGAAGCGTATAGAAACATTGACACTTCGGCACATTACCACAAAAATACAACAAGCTGATTCTGCAGATTTTTTTTGTTTTTGTAAAGCGAGTTGAACTTTTGCAAATAACTCGTGAAGATCGTGCCTCAGGATTGTCACGTTTGCATGAAGTTTCCCTGTCGCTGATCACACCTATTTATTAACACACAGGATTGCAGGTTTTAACCCAGACACTGCTATTCGCAAAGTTCAGCTGTTGAATGTCTAGTCTGGAATGTTTGGCTCTGAACACACAAAAGAATGGCACCGAAGGCATCATTGCTGTGTTGAACTCTATTGATTTGCGGTTCTACACCTGACACGTGTTTGGTTTCCCTGCACAGAGGCAGAGACGGCCAAAAGACGACAGACTCTGATGCCGACATGGATTTTAACAACAGCCCTGTTAGCCGGGTAGTTCTCACACTGCAACGTGTCCACGACCCCTACCACGGTGTGGAAAACTTGGACCTTAAGGGGGTGTGATTCTGCCGACAAAGCGATCGCACCGTTGCGACTAGGAACATTCCAGCTATCTTACACAACCTCCGTATCCACCTTATCTTGCTTCGTGTGAATCTGTCTTTAACTCAAGCGCAAGTGGCCTGTCAAGCGGACCTATCTTGGAGCCCCGTTGACAATCAACTCGGTTGTAAATACGGAGCTGAGATGTCTTCTAGAAGAATTCTCCCAGAAGTGAATAAAAGAATGGCAGAGGAAGTCATGAAATTGCATTAGAAACAAGGGGATAACTTTTTAAGGAGATATGATTCAAGATAGTACCTTTGAAGGGGATTTTTTTTGTTTATTTCTTTACAATGACCTATATTTATTTTTTAAATATTTGTTAATGCCACGGTAAAAAGTTACTTCGCCAAAAAAAGAAAGTTTCTTATTTTTGTAGTCGTGCTTTTGAAGAAAGTATTTAATTAACTTAAAATTCTATGGAGAAGGTCATATTTTAATTTTCAATTAAATCTTTTATAAACTGAATAATAGTGTCCTATAACTAATACATTTGTAATGTTTTATAAAATGTCAATTATTGTTTAATGTTAAGAGTGTGCTAAAATTGTTGTACATTAATAAAGAAATCACTGAAATTATGTTGTACGCAGGTTTTATTATTACTCTTGAATTCAAATTCAGTTTAAAATTCTCTTACGAATTAGATGTTAAGCTTCTTCTTCTTCTATTCGTGTGAATCAGATGATTCTGGTGTTGGCATTAGTTTCCCCGATGTTTTTCTAGTTAGAAAACTTTCTGGAAAGACATTGGGTACTTACGGGAAGGACCGCGAGAAAGTTGCCAACATCCTTAATTGAAAGTGATACCGTGAAATCGACTGGATTCGAACTTGGAACACCCAGGTATTCAGTCTGTGTCGATATCCACTTAACCACCGTCACCTCCCAGATGTAAAGCTTAACACATCTAAACAATTGTATACTAATAAACTCAGATTTATTCATATACAGTTGTACTTTTTTATTTGCAATGTTGTATTTTATATTTTGTTCAGTGTGGGATTTAGTGTTATCATGATTAAGAATGACACTGCACTAAATACTAAATTATCCTTGAAAAAAATACCGTGAAATTATATATCCTCCATAATACTATTGGAATCTCGCCCCAACGGATGACTATATCTTTAGTAAATCAAATAAAATGAAATATTTTGATAAAGAATAGCAAAGTGCAACAGGCCATGTATAAGGACATTTAGAAGATGTGTACTTCTATATACCTTCTGAATATAAACCTGAATTTTATAAGTATCATCAATACATCTGGTATATATATATATATATATATATACATATATATATATATGATAAGCTGTTCCATAGAACAGAAACACGGACAGTGACTCGTGCCTTTCTTTTAATGAGGCGAAAGTGCTCATGGTAATCTTTTTCTGGTTCCCATGGCGATAACGACGTGGCACTGTGTTGAAAATCTTGTCGAAATGTATATTTCAATTCTGATTGATGATGTTTTACGCCCGAATCGCGCCCCTTTGCACCCTCCGCTGCTCAAGTTAGAGCTAATTATCCAAAGATGAGCGGCCCTCAAGCATTCAGTCGACCGTGAACTATTTTTTCGTCCGCAGGCTGACCACGACTTCTGCCAGCCTGGTCCACGGTGCAGCGACCCGAATCGAAAAAGACGCCTACCGACAGTTAAGATTAATTAGTAATTTGCAAACGTTTTTCACTGGATTGAGATTTTTAGAAGATAAGAAGTAGAAAATGTATGAGTTTCTTATCACAGTTTCAGATCTAACCTTTTTTATGAACGTTATATTAAGAAGCTTATTGATTGCTGGAAAGCGATAAAAAACTTCAACGAATACATAGGGATTATATTCGGTTTTAATACATAGTGCGCCAGACCACATATGAGATACTTCCGAAAGATTATGAACATCTCAAACAGGGACCACATTACTAATGAGGAAGTGAAGAACATACTCATACAAGAAGGCAGGGCGTAGGAGGATTTACTGACTACTGTTAAAAAGGAGTAAAATAAAGTGGTACGGTCATGTCACACGTTTACCACGTCTCGCAAACGCAATCAAACAAGGAACTGTAAAGGGTCAAAAGGAGACGCCGACACGGGGTGACAACATACTAGTGTGGTCAGGACTAATAGCACACCCAGAAAGGCAGAAGATCGGGATGGTCGGAGAAAGCTGGTTGCCAGGTCATCTTTGACGCACCAACGGTAATCAAGACCATGGGACTGATGCTGCTGCTGCTGCTGCTGCTGCTGCTGATGATGATGATGATGATGATGATGATGATGATGATGACGGCGACGATGATGATGGCTATGATGATGCTGCTGCTGCTGCTGCTGCTGCTGCTGATGATGATGATGATGATGATGATGATTTCACGCAATAAAATTTACGCATCTTTCCATATACAAGCCGCGCGTGCGTAGTCCCCCTCTGTATGTGACTTGAGGTGGCGAGTGTAAAATGCAATAAATTTAGGCAATTTGGGGCATTTTTGACCCCCCCTTTGACACCGTGGGGGCGCGAACCAGAATTTCTCTGAGGTCAAGGATGCTCATTTTATATCCAGAACAAATGCCTCTACATTTTGGCCAAGTTTCAGAAAAATTGAATGGATGGATCAAACGTTATGGGAGAAAAGGCTCATTTTTTGCCATTTTGAGGGCTTTTGACCCCCTGGGGTCGCGAACCAGATTTTTCCAAGGTCAGCGATACTTATTTACTATTAGGAACAATTGCCTTCACATTTTGGCCAAGTTTCAGAGAAATTGAATGGATGGATAAAAAATTATGGGGCCAAAAATGTCATTTTTTGCGATTTCGGGGCCTTTTGACCCCCTGGGGGGGCTACCCAGATATTTTTTCAAAAATTGGAGAATGTCACTTTCTAACCTGACCAAAATTACAACTTCATGCAAAATTTCAGAGAAATTCAATGAATGGTTGCGGAGAAAAATCCGGACGGACGGACATGCCTCAAAACATAAGTCTCCCCGAGGGAACAAAAACAGGTGAATCGACATAGCAAACGCTACGACATCTAATGGCGCTGTTACCCGTCCCAGTGCCAATCCTCCTTACTTCATTGAACCAAACGAATGTCCCCGCCCCCAGCATCCAGATTTCAGTGTAATGGATTTTCTTGGTTGTAGTGTTTTCTTACATCAACTTCAATTACAGGGGAGATATATCAAAGCTATGAAATTCTTTAAAACTTTGTTGATGGAGTCTTGAGAAAAAGATCTAGCTTGAAGTCATCCAAAGTGCAATCGAACGTTGGCGTCATCGTCTACGTCGTTGTGCAGCTGTTCAAAGGAAGCACATCAATACGTTAGACATGTCAACTAATATATGTGTTTTGTTAGCTTTAAAAATGTTTCTCGCATCGAAAATTAAATACGTACGTGTAAATTAAATGGGCTAAATGTTCTGCTTACTTGTGAAGAATCCTGTAGTATTGGTAAGTCTTAAAATGTACACAAACCCCATTACAATCTGATTCATGAATTTGGTTCATTTTACAGCACAACAACCTTTCTTTTGCTCGAAAGTGACATTAAAACACGGTATTATATAAGTCTCATCTGTCATATAATTTGTATTTATGTTGTGATCATAGAAAGCAGTTTCTTCTCATCAGTGCGGCTAGAAGTGGCGTCTGTATCGGCGCCGATATTCCGAACCATAACTGACGGCTATATCCTAACGCGATCAGCCTCCATTTATAGTATATTTGCATTAGAAAACACGCTACTAATTAGAAGATATTATGGTTCTATACATATTACTTTCTTTGTTTACATATATTTTCATTTTATTACGCTACAACTAAGTGAATACAAATAGAAAATGTTATTGCTGCTACCAGAGAGGTCAACCTATAAAATAATACGCATTGTGTCTCCGGTTCACTTTCTATATATTAATATCTATAACTTTGCCTGCAACACTAGTGGGCACTAGTGGGCACTAGTGGACACAATTCACTAAGCGAACGATAGCAACCATCAGAAGAGCAGTAATATTATTTCTAAACAATTTCAAGTTTTCAGAACAGAGGCACTAGTGTATGTATCTCCTTACTTGTAGGTTGAATTATCTAGTAAGTGAAATAATGGGGTCACATAGTACAACGAACTAGTATTCGTAAATAGAATTGAGTTCTCGGGAACCGGTAATGTAAACAATTATAAAAACAGCATAACTTCCTTTATTTTTGTGGCGAGCAGAGATTGCGGTTTAATAAGAATGTTGCACAAGCAGTCTGATTTTGAAACTCAGCGTGAAACACTCACCATCTATAGCCAAACTCGGGATTCATTACTCTCTCTCTCTTTCTTTCTCGCTCTCTCTCTCTCTCTCTCTCTCTCTCTATATATATATATATATATATATATATATATATGTATATATATACATGTATATATATATACAACTAAGAAAAAAACATATACATATGTTTGACTACCACGACTTTGTCGAGAAGATTAACGATGCATTTGTCTGATACTAGCGCCATAGCCCAACACTTAACTAACGACCACTCCTCCCTCCGATCGGAATTCAGAAAACTCTTAGTAGAAAATACCAAAATCTTAGAATTTAGTACTCACAAACAAAAACTCCATATATAAAAACCAAAAACACCCTAATTAATAGAATGAACTTTAATATCAGTAATAATATTCTAAAATGTTTATAGCTCCAAATATAGTTTCGTACTTAGTACATAATTTCCACCGAAAACCTTCTATAAATACTAACACATGGTCTATACCTGATTAACCTCATTCCCCAGAAGATGGACCGAGATGGTTCCTAAAGTACTTGGGAGACAAATCCAAATTTTGGCAAATTCATCAGCCAATTCTTCTCCGAAACTAAGATCCTGATTCGGACTATTGAAAGGATCTACCAAAGGATATCTAGACATGAGTTGTCTCTTATATTCAACAATACCTGCCTGACAGAGAAGATGCTGCATAGATATACACACATATATATATATATATATATATATATATATATATATATATGTATTTTTGAAAAGTTTTTGCTCGATTATGCCTTTTTGAGTTTCAGGGTCTTCGGTGCTAATTCGTGGAGTATAGATCCGAGAGTTCTTTTATCGGCCATTTCAAGCGCTTTCGGTGTTGGCGATCGACAGTAGCTTGGTTTTCTTATTATAATGTTGTTGTCGTCTTAATTTTTTTTTTTAATTATTTTGCCCTATTGTTTTGGCGGATCTATACTTCACGAATTACACCCGGAAATTAAAAAAAATACGAAAGGGAAAATCCCGTTGTCTTCAATCAGATTTGTATCCACGTTTAAAATATTGCAAGGTCTAGCCATGCTTATGAACTATAGACGGCGAAACGTGTGTCGGTCGAAAAATTATTTTATATATATATATATATATATATATATATATATATATTAGTATTTCATGTATCCACATTAAATTCTATAAGTAGATATGATTGTTTATGTATCAATTTTCAGTATTTACTTCAACAGTGTTCGATACGCAAGTAGAGCTAGGTAGTAAGTTATGAAAATATATTTAAGGCAATTAAGCTACACAGAGGCTCCCACGTTTCATCCCGGGGGAATCTGCAGCCTGAAGATTCCCCCGGGGATGAAACGTGGGAGCCTCTGTGTAGCTTAATTGCCTTTAATATATTTTCATAGCTTACTATATATATATATATATATATATATATATATATATATATATATATATATATATATATATATATGAGTAAGAGAAATAACGAACGCGATATAGTTGGCGAGAGAAGTACAGAATATTAGAGGGGGAGAGGCAGATGTAGACAGATACAGAGAGAGCCTGAGGGTCGAAATGGAGATAATAAAATAAACACTGATATCTCTCTTGTATATAAAAAATAAACATTTCCCGGCATTTCAACCCTCAACAAAATAACGAAATGGAACCTTTATTTAGCAAAAGGCACTAGCGGTGGAGATTGAGCAGCCGATCAATTATATCGAAGGTGCTACGCAAAGGATGTGTCTCACGAACAGTTAAGGCCCAAGAGGCGGGGTCAATTTTGGATCGTGCTTGTTCACCCATAGGAGTTAATTATCGCTTGTTAGTTCGGCCTCATTTTCGCCATTTACGTTTTTCTATCCAATTAGAGCGGACCAAGAGTTTCCAGTCGAGAGGCTCTTTGGTTTCGCCAGCCACGATGTCATCATCAAATGGACGTCACCTGTTTTCATATTTGCTATTGTTTATGAGGGGAGGGTATACTAGTGATTCATAAAGTCATATCAGTTTAGATATCAAGCAAAAATACATATATAATTCCCAATGTGTGTCTTTTTTTAAGTAATGCACTTGCCATAATTTTCAAAACATTACATTATGACGTATGAAAGAGAAAGAGAACAATACACCTTTTTATTTTTCTTTCATAATGAAAAAATAAATGTTGGTTTTGTCTTAATTTGGTAAGATTACATCATTTGTGTATTTGGGAATGATGTGTTATAATGTGAGAGCGTATGTCCCTCATTCTAGAATAGCAAAGAACAATGTGTTATTGAAAAGCGACAACCTAGCTGAATGATTGACGATGTTAAGGTAAAAAGTATGAGCTTGGTAGAAAATGAGAAGTTTAAACATGATGTCAGTTCCGCTAAAGAGCGTTGTGGTCTCTTTTTCGGCCAAAATTCACGGCCGAAAAACACATAAAGTAGATGGCCGCATCAAAACCCGATAGAGTGAGGCATAGCGATGGGTAACACCGTTTAACAATCGTAACTATCTTTGATTACCTGTAACTTAATTCTATAAATAGTTTTCACGCAAATAAATGCTCCATCAGAAATACGTTCTGTGTCATCTAATCGATTCAGCAGAAGAATGTGAGAGACGCACGTTACCAACAAGTGTGCATGACACACGCCGACACACATCGCAACATATGTAGCTTAATTGGAAACGTTATTCACAATGTTATTTTCGTTAATGTACGGTTTAAAATTGAATTTAGGTTACTGAGGTTTGACTAGGTGTTAATTTAAAGTAAATATTTTTAATATAGTAAAAATAAAAGGAAAAACTTATAGAATTGTCATAAAAAAGCATATTGTTATCAATAATGATTTTTATCCCTAGACACACCAATAAATGTATCGTGTTTAATCCATAGCTACAGCAGCAAATAGATTATAGTCGTTACAAATTACGCGGTAACTGTATCGATTATTTCAATTTCAATTTCAAAATAGGTTTGTGTTTTGGGTTAAATTGAAAAACAAAATGTCCTTACATTTTCATATGAGTTCAGTTGTTCTAACGTAAACATTAGACTACATATAAGATACAAATACAATAATAATAATAATAATAATAATAATAATAATAATAATAATAATAATAATAATAATAATAATAATAATAATAATAGGAATCAAAGGGATAACTGAGACCATACAAAGGACAGTAATGATCAAAACAGCTACAATCCTGAGAAATGTCCTCGAATGCGGAAACCAACCCACATAAGCAACGAATGGAGAACAAACACATGGAAGCACAAAACAACAGAACCGGGGAAAATACAACCGCACGAGAGAGGCGCAAGCATAGGCTGACGCCACGAAAATTATGGACAGAGGGTCGAGGAGGGAAAGCGCAAAACCAGACCTCCACTGGACTCCAGGGAATACCACAGGTTGTCGGCAGTGGGTGACCACTGACGATGACCAGTGTGATAACTCCTAGTGAGTAAATAATAATGATAATAATAGGAAAAAGATGTACAATAAGAAGAAGAAAAAGAAAAAGAAGAGGAAGAAGAAGAAGAAGAAGAAGAAGAAGAAAAAGAAGAGGAATAAGAAGAAAAAGAAGAAGAAGAAGAAGAAGAAGAAGAATACAATACAGCCAAAAGATAATACGGGCAGACTTTACGTGAGAAGAAACGAAGGAGGAAAAGGACTGGTAAGTATAGAAGACTTTGTGGAAGATATAAAAAAAAACGCTAGAGGAATACATAACCCAAAACACAGAAAGGCTGGTCACTGCAGCAAGAGACACCTTCCCTATGAACAACTCGGGAAGCACTGAAACCAGAAACTGTTGTTTCTGGTTTCAGTGCTTCCCGACACAAGAAAAAAGTGAGAAGAAAAACAGCTACATGAACGTTTCATAAGTATGACCAGAGAAAGGACCAACCAACATTTCTGAGTATGGCTAAGAAAAGGACGCCTTGACAGAGAAACAGAATATCTATGAGAGCTGCAAAGAACAATGAGATTAAAACAAACTCATTAAAGCTAAAATAGATAACACGCAAGAAAACAGTAAATGCAGACTGTGTGAACAATGAGACGAAACAGTAAATCACATAAATAGTGAATGCATCAAACTAGCCCAAAAAGGATACAAGAAAGCTGTACATTGGGAACTGTGCAAATGATTGCATTTCCAACACGCGGAAAAATTGTACAATCATAAACCAAAGACAGTACTGGAAAACAAAAAAAAAAATCATCTGGGATATGGAGGTACATATAGATGAACTCATACAAGTAAGGAGACTGGATGTCATAATAATTGACAAAAAAATAAATCTCGGTAAATCGTCGACTTTGTCGTTCCAGCAGATCACAGAATAAAGATCAAGGAAACGGAAAAAGGGAACAAATACACGGTACTTGCCAGATAACTAAACGGTCAATGATCGTAGGAGCACTAATAATTATCCCAAACAAACTGGAGAAAAGACTTGGAGAAACTGGAATCAAAGAGATAACTGAGGCCATACAAAAAACAGCAATGATCAAAACAGCTGCAAACTTATGGAAAATCCTCGAATGCGGAAACCAACCCGCATAAGCAACCAATAGTAACCAGTCACATGGAAGTTACAATAAGAAGAAAACAAAACTAAAGGAAGAACACCACCACACGAACTAATAAACAGAAAGTTCAAGAAATCTCATAAACTTTCTCGCTCTCCAAAAAATGTTATGACACCAGCCTCGGCTGACGCCACACAAAATAGTCGCGAAGGGTCAAGGAGGATGGGAAGACCGAGGAGGGAGAGCACTAACCAAACCTCCCCTGGATGAGTGCGAAGAGTACTAGGACTTTTGGGATGCTTATTTTCACCCAAATCTCAGATGAAACCAATGGTCGTTACCAGCGATGGTAGGTCAATCGTAGGTCGCTGTTGTGATACTGAAAGGTCATTTGTGGTGATTATTGAAAAGAGGTGGAGAGTACTAGAAATCTTGGGAAAATTATTGTCAGTCATACTCCAGGGAACACCACCGGTTATTATCAGTGTGCAATCACTTATGATGACTTGTGTGAGAACAGTTAGTACAAATAATAATAATAATAATAATAATAATAATAATAATAATAATAATAATAATAATAATAATAATAATAATCATCTATTATTAATAGTGATTTGGTATCTGTCTGTCTGAATCCGAAACTATACTAATACTACCAAACCATTAATATACTAGTGTACTATCTGTTAATGTTATTTCAGTTTACTATACTATTTAAGACTAATGCGCTATTATTACATCCTCAATTCAAAAGTGTAATATAGTAATGTTCTGTTGTCATTGCACCAATTTTTTAGACATCAGCCCCACATTCGCCGGTGGTATAGTATATATTTTGATGTTATGAGGCTATTCTCCCAGGCATTACACTCTTTTTTATCGGGTAGTGTAGTATATGTGTTGCATACACGCTCACATTAAACGTCACGAGAGCAAAGGGGGGGGGAGAGAATCTTTATTACTTCAGGCAGAAATCCTTCCGGACTGAGGCATTTCTCCAAAATCACCTCACCGGCCGAAAATAACGCGTAATGTTCACGAGAGGATTAATGGTGAATTCAATCTCTCCCCCCAGCACCTCCGATGATACAATTTACATTGACATTCTCATAGTCATTTTACTCTATAAAATTCTAACTGTATATCACTTTTTCTATATAATCTTTCGTAAACACAGTCTTAAATCTTCACTCATCAACTTACGGCATCTCAGCCTTTTTTCAATTACAAATCTTTTAACGGCATCTCAGGCCTTTTTCATTACGAATCTTTTCACGTCATCTCAACCTTTTTTTAATAAACGTCCTCTGTTCAAACCACTACCGTTTACGGCATCTCAGGCCTTTTTCAATTACGGCCTCTTTTCATTTATAGCCTCTTTCATTTATACGTATCTTAACGTCTTTAAAACAGTTCTCAAACAAATCTCAAATAGATCTCAAAGGTTACCTTGATTTCTGTTCTCTTCTTTGGCCCGTGATTCGTCTAGTCTTCGCCGCTGTGTCGTCTCGATCAAAGGAAGAAGTATGTCTCAGACAAAAGGAACAAACGAGACCCGGGTTTTCTTGAGGGAATATTTCACACAGTTTTATTTATTCTCAACACACCATTTTCTTACTTTTCGGTTCGGTTGTCGTCAGGGGGATTCCGGCTTCGATTCTCTCACACTCGGGCTATTTTCTTTTCTTCTGGGGATATCTTTTGGCCCTCCCACAGCGGGGCCCTGCCCGTTTTCCCGGCTACATTTTCGCAACCGATCTGAACACTCTCGCTTCCAGACACCGACTGATTCTAAAAACTAAGTTGTTGTTCTCTGTGGTCACGTGATTCTCGTTCCCACGCAGACCAAGGGGACAAAACCGTCTCACTCTGATCTCTGACTCAAAGGTCACGTCAGGTTTCTAGATTTGTTTTGACTATTCCTGAATCAAACACTTCTCTGACTCATTTCTGAGTCCAGAAACAAAACCTATTTTTCGAATAACAAAACTAGCTATTTGATACTAGTTAATCTACCCGTTTGAAATACAGGGCCCGTCATAATATAACACTCCTCTCCACCTTATCTTTCAAAATTTCTTCCCTGAAGAAATTTACACAAATATCCAAATCCATCACCAACACTTTTTTTTTTTTTTAAATACACACGCACATTTTCATCTAATCATCGGTACACGACCGATTGCTGATCGGGCGTATTGCCGCGATATGGGGGCGCAAAAACAGAAACCCCTTTCCTTAACCTGTAAACTTAAATGGTCAGCCTCTCAAAATTACAAGAGGTACCGTTTTCCTACCACTGTCTAATCTGGACCATATACTTCGAACATTCCAGTGCCCCGGCGCAAACGTCCGCGAACAATCACCCATGTCTCTAACTCCCAGCCCTGTTCATTAAACGTGGAGGACCCCATCCCATGGATCTATCTAGTCGATACGGTATTGAGCGAAATGTCACATCGAATCATCCTGCTCCCGGAACACGCCGAATGACGACAAACTAGGCCCAACCTATAATCTTATAATTAAATCCAATTAACACCCGGTACCTCTTTTTTTTAAAAATCGATCCCCATGGTTCTATCCGCCCCGACGCGCGCACCCGGGTCACACCACACCCCAGCTTAACTCCATCCCCACTGGTGTTGAGCAGACACCAATTCTATGCGTTCCCTTCCCGTGTCCTTATCTATGCGGTGAGGGGGTGGGGTATCTTCGCAGCACACTCGTCGGCAAACATCCAAAATCCACAAAAAACAATGGGACCACAATTTCAAAGCTTAACATTTTACACAACTTTCACACACTCTATCGGCGCAGTTGGGCACACCTGGGTCACAAAAACAACAATCTCCATAACTGACCACCTTCCTTTTCTCGTGGTCCCACAGAATGACCATCACCGTCATTCTTCCGTTCGCAATTTTAACGTATGCAGGCTTTACCACAAGCCTCGCCACTAACCCATGGGTACTCTATAAAAGAGAGCATACGAGCAAACGCCGGGAATCCCTCATTGACTTTCCAAGCCTGTACATACTCTGTACACGGGGATTTTTCCCGATAAAATCAACCCTGTCCAAGGGTTTCCGCGATCCGACCCAAACCAACTCTAGCTGCCACCAGCTGCCCGAACCTAATCAACTCAAATCGCCCGGCTGACCCAAACTCATTCAATTTAAGAACTGTTTTTTTTTTTCAATTACATTTTTAAATTTCACCATCCTCTAAATAGTAAAATCTCATTCACTCAAGCATTGGAAACCCGGAATCCTCCATGTAACAAATACATCAAAATACATTAAAAAAAACATCAAAAAACATCAAAAAAAAATAAAATAAAATTCATTCCACCCAACAACAACAAAAAAATAAAACCGAAACCGACAGAACCAATGGAGAACATATCTCCATAACACAATACAATACAATTCAAAAAAGAAAGGGAAAAGAGAACAGCGCCCGACACAGCGGGCCGACATGCCGCCAAACTCCAGCCCGGACGCCACCAGATCACCCGTCGTTGTCGTCGTTATTTTTCTGCCACCTTCATAGCAGTTTTCAAGGCCCACGGGCGCCTTCTTTCTCTCTCTCTCTCTCTCTCCCTCTCTCTCCCTCTCCCTCTCTCTTTTTAACACGCATATTCCGACCTCGCGCGCACATTTTTTTTTAAACAATCTCTTTTAACATTTCAATTCTTCTCTCTTCTTTCTCTCTCTCTCTTTCTAGGACGCACACACATTCCAAAAAACAAAAGACATCGGCCACAGGGTGGCACATCGGTCCCTCTCCTTCCACGCTCTCTCCGTCTCTGTCTCTCTCTTTCCAACACATTCTCTCTTTTTTTTTTCTTAACACGCACACTCCGTCCTCGCGTGTACATGCCATTTCAGCACATCCACCCTTTTTTAACATTTCACTTCTTCCTCTCTTTCTCAATTGCATACCTCCCTCGTTTCTCCTTTTTTCTTTTTTTCGCCCGTCACCGCCTTTGTCCCCCACCAACACAAACCAGAAAAAAAATTACAGCAACAAATTCTTAAAACACAACACAAAAAAAACATAATTACGGCAAATCGTCCTTTTCTTTCTAACTAGAATGTACTTTTCCTACAAAGTCTTAACAATTGTTTTAATGTGTCTTTCTTTTTCCTCTTTCTCTTTTTTTTGTGAATCTTAACAACTAAAAAAACGTGTCTTTCTTTTTCCTCTTTCTTTTTTTTTGTGAATCTTAACAATTAACAAAATCTCTTTCTGCGTAATCTAACAATTGTGTGTGCGTGCGTTCTTTTCTTTCTTTTTTCTTTCTTTTTTTTGTGAATCTTAACAATTAACAAAATCTCTTTCTGCGTAATCTAATAATTGTGTGTGCGTGCGTTCTTTTCCTTTTTTTTTTTTGTTCATTTTTTTTGTTGTGAATCTTAACAATTAACAAAATCTCTTTCTGCGTAATCTAATAATTGTGTGTGCGTGCGTTCTTTTCTTTCCTTTTTTCTTTCTTTTTTTGTGAATCTTAACAATTTTTCCCTCGTGTCTCGTTCCTTTTTTTTTTTCTTCCTTTTTCTATTACTTTCTTCGTAAGAGTTCCTTTTTTTTTTTCTTTAAAATTTATCTATTCAACATAAAAATTACGAGGTACTCACTGTTCGTTGACAACACCCTCTCTCTCTCCGTCTCTGTCTTCGCTTCTGGACCCCAAGACTTCCGTTGTGGCAACGCGGTTCGTTTCAACCTATTTCTTGTGGAAATAGCAGGTCACGGCAACCAATTCAATATATGTTGCATACATGCTCACATTAAACGTCACGAGAGCAAAGGGGGGGAGAGAGAATCTTTATTACTTCAGGCAGAAATCCTTCCGGACTGAGGCATTTCTCCAAAATCACCTCACCGGCCGAAAATAACGCGTAATGTTCACGAGACGATTAATGGTGATCTCAATCTCTCCCCCCAGCACCTCCGATGATACAATTTACATCTAGACATTCTCATAGTCATTTTCATTAAACGTTTTCATTTTACTCTATAGGTCATTTTACTCTATAAGATTCGACCTGTATATCACTTTTTCTCTATAAATTTCGTAAACACAGTCCCAAATCTTCACTCATCAACTTACGGCATCTCAAGCCTTTTTTCATTAAACGTCTCTTAAAATCACGACCGTTCACGGCATCTCAAGCCTTTTTAAAACCACGACCGTTCACGGCATCTCAAGCCTTTTTCAATTACGGCCTCTTTAAAACCACTACCGTTTACGGCATCTCAGGCCTTTTTCAATTACGGCCTCTTTTCATTTATAGCCTCTTTCATTTATACGTATCTTAACGTCTTTAAAACAGTTCTCAAACAAATCTCAAATGGATCTCAAAGGTTACCTTGATTTCTGTTCTCTTCTTTGGCCCGTGATTCGTCTAGTCTTCGCCGCTGTGTCGTCTCGATCAAAGGAAGAAGTATGTCTCAGACAAAAGGAACACACGAGACAAGACACGGGTTTTCTTGAGGGAATATTTTACACAGTTTTATTTATTCTCAACACACCATTTTCTTACTGCTCGGTTCAGTTGTCGTCAGGGGGATTCCGGCTTCGATTCTCTCACACTCGGGCTATTTTCTTTTCTTCTGGGGATATCTTTTGGCCCTCCCACAGCGGGGCCTTGCCCGTTTTCCGGCTACATTTTCGCAACCGATCTAAACACTCTCGCTTCCAGACACCGACTGATTTCTAAAAACTAATTTCTTATTTTCTGTGGTGACGTGATTCTCGTTCCCACGCAGACTATCGGGACAAAAACGTCTCACTCTGATCTCTGACTCAAAGGTCACGTCAGGTGTCAATTTGTTATGACTATTCCTGAATCAAACACTTCTCTGACTCATTTCTGAGTCCAGAAACAAAACCTATTTTTCGATAACAAAATTAGCTATTTGATACTAGTTAATCTACCCGTTTGAAATACAGGGCCCGTCATAATATAACATATGTACATTATTCATGATACCATCTTCCTAGGCATTACCTTCTCCTTTTGGGGAGGGAAATGTAGTGTAGTATAAGTTTACTCGTCATTATACCATCCTCCAATGCATTACCTTATCCTTTGTTAGAGGAATAGGGATGGATTAGCAATAATAATAATAATAATAATAATAATAATAATAATAATAATAATAATAATAATAATAATAATAATAATTATTATTATTATTATTATTATTATTATGATAATAATAATCTGCTCCCCAATCCTAAGTCCCCCTCGAATCATAAGCTTCCACTTTCCCAAAAGATGATGGCGCCGCTTTCGGCTTACACAACACAAAATAGTCGTGGAGGGTCAATGAGGAGGGACAGCACGAACAAGACGTCCACTGGAAGAGTGCGGAGAGTGCTGGGACCTTGGGGAAGGTTTATTGCCACCCAAACCCAGCGGAGACCAAATGTCGTTGCCAACAGTCATTTGCGGTGGTGATCGAAAACTAGTGGAGATTATTGAAAATCTGGAGAGGCTTCTTTTCACTCAGACTCCAGGGAACACTACTGGTTCTTGTCGGTGAGCAATCGCTGACGATGACTAGTGTAATAACCCATAGTGAGCAGAAAAAACAACAACAAAAACAACAACAACAAAAACAACAAAAACAACAATAATAATAATAATAATAATAATAATAATAATAATAATAATAATAATAATAATAAGTAACAAGAAGTAACAATAAACACAGCCAGAAATTCGAAATTTGGAGGAGGGATCACGTGTAAACCTCATGAAGATTCTCTGTCGGTGCGTTGACTTACTCTGCTTGTGGTAGAATTCGTGGACTACAGATTTGACTGTTTCGAAATTAAGGATAATTGATCAATTGTATTATTTAGATTATTCAACTACTATTCTCATCTTAAATATTATTCTTAAAGCTTGGTTTGGTTGGTTGGTTGTTTTGTTTTACGACATATCAACCCTTTTCAGGTTATTTAATGCTGAACTTGGTTATTTTGTTGAAGTTTTTATGCTTCAAATTCTTTATATGTTCAAATGTTTAGTCATGGTTTTAGTTTCATGGCATATCGACCCTTTTCATGTGATTTAATGCTGTATCCGGTAATTTTGATGAAGGTTTTTATGCTTCAAGTTCTTTATATGTTTAAGTATTTATTCATGATGTTCGGTTGAGTGAAAAGGGGGGGAAAAGGGGAGAGGGAAGAAGAAGGAAGGTAAGGAAATTGTTGTTTTTTGTTTGGGCTTTTGTAGAACATGATTGAGTTTTGCAAAGGAAAAACAAACAATAAAACATCAATGTTCGGTGCATTTTGAGTCAGGAAGTCAATAACATCAGACAGCCTAATTTTATTGCGCTAGTAGGTTCTATCTTCCCCATAGATATGGCCCTTACAGGTACTACCACTCCTGGCCAGAGTGGACCTGGCAGCAATGGCAACTAAGGGTCAACTCAACATTCCCCACAGCTCCCAAATTGAGGCCTCACCACTGGATGTCTTTTAAGGTCATACCCAGGGCCTCATAGCATGGACACGTAGCGCAACGGATATAGATGTTAAGTAACAATTAATTCTAAGTAACAGCTTAGAAGGTTGAAAGTTCGATCATCACTACAGGCGATACTTACTAAGAATAGAATAAAAAATTACTTATTTAGGCTTATACACGGGCATGGCTGAAAGAACGAGAATGATGTACTATTGTAATTTAAATAAATAGTTCGGTTGCAAATTTCGTAAAGATTGCCGAGTTTCACAAAATTCACCTGAAGTAGGTCGGAGATTACATCGGCCGAAACGTTAGGAAAATAACATCCAGTTATGTCGAATAAACCAAAATAATACATAGTCTCTTTTCTTTTCTTCACCAAAATTTCGACTCAAAATGAGCATTACATCATTGCGCTTTATCTAGGGTATAGCCTCTCGAAGTAGACTTAATTCCGATAATCTTTTTCGATTACACCTGCAGCAATATGTCACGTGTTCGTGAACTCTAGGCGATCTGGTTCGCGTCTTCTGTAACAGTAAACAAAGCAGGTAAACGATTAAATCAAGCGACAAATGACTTTTCGTTGAGTTATAAATGTGTTGGTTTTCTATTTCAAAGAAACGAGGCATCATCTTTTTTTATGGTTTTACCGCGCTTTTTGATATGAAGGTCGTGATTTGCATATCGAGGTGTAAGATTAAGAAGTAATTTTATTTTATGAGCACGCGAGAAGCCGTGTAATACAAATTGCTATTGTGGCTTTTCATGAACATTTATTAAGATTGTGTTCAATCGCACATTATAAAAGAGAAAATTAGAAATTAATGATTGTGAATTGTTTTTTATTTGATTTAATACCAATTGCGAACATTCGATGATTGCTTGAATAAAAACAATTGCAAATGATACAATTTTTATATTAGCAAAAAACAGGGATTAACTTCTAAACTGAGTTCGTAAATATTCATTGTAAAAGTGCGAAGAGGTCAAATATAAAGGAAAAGAATTGGAAAGATTTTGTGATTAATTTGACATCGTTATTGCCGTTCCTTCAGAAACAATGATATTTAGTATTTTTTATGAAGAACGAGTTTTTGCAGAAAGGGCAACGATCTCCTCATACTGGGGTCAATCGAAAATGGAAGTAGAGAAACAAAAAAAGAATCAAAAGTGAGAAAAAACGAATGTGAGAGTTGAAAAGAGAGACGAATGCAAATCCACAGGGAAACGAAACTGAAATTAGAAAATGTACATGAATAAGAACAGAATTGAAAGGAAAGTGAACATAGAAAATGTACATAGATGAGACTGAATTGAAAAGAAAGTGAAAGTAGACAAAAAATGCGAAACAGATTAGAAACAATAACGAAAGTAGAACACAGAAAAGGAATGAAAAATAATGAGAAACGAAAGACGAAGTTTATAATTTAATAGAAGTCTAAATGAAGAATATAAACAGTGAAAGCGTAAAAAAGAAAGATAATGAAAATATAGAGAAGAAACTTAAGTGGACG
>OY744536.1:3636517-3654017 GCA_963556195.1 Sepiola atlantica | reverse complement strand
AGATCACCACGGCCCAAACACGTGAAAACCTCCCACGCAATATTTTGAAACACGACTTGTTGGGGTCCCCCCTCCCCTCCCATGTATCATGTCACCGTTATAGATATGCTCCAACTCTGCCCCCTCTCCCCCCTCCAATGTATTTTCAATTTTCAATCTCCCGTTGAGGTAAATTTAAAACGTATGCCATTCGGATTCCATTGTTAGCCTGATGAGTGGACGCTATTTGCTAGCGTCAACGAAACAGAACTTGTTTTGTCGCAACTAATGGAATAAAATCAATATATATATATATATATTATTAATTATTAACATTTGTTGTTTTATTTACATACGTATACTTTTCATCAGTGTAGAGAAGAATTATTCACATCGGTTACTGAATTGGAACCCCGGAACACGAGTTATATTTTCAACAAAAATTCTAACGGTGTTGCTGACACACAATAACTCGGTAACTCCGCGAGAGTTTTATCCTATTTAAAGGCAGTCGTGGTCAAAATACTCGACTATTGAAAAGAACATTTCATTTAAGCCACAGTGACGGACGTTTTTATACTACAGAGCCCGGCCTAGTTAAGGGGCGACAAATAAATAATTTTAAATATTTGTTTGTTTTTATCTACATACGTATACGTTTTTTTCTTATTGCAACTGTCAGTGTAGAGAAGAATTATTCACATCAATCGCCGAACTCGAACCCCGGAACATGAGTTATATTTCAGGCTCAAATTCCAACAGTTTTGCCCACACAGGCACATGTTGATTACAATGTGAATGAAAACATACAAGCGACGCAAAAAAAATCTACACAGCTATTAAAGTTTTCATGCAAATCCTCCAATCGAGAAAAATACGAAATTGCAAAAACGGGGTTGACGTAATATGTCTACAAAGACGTCCACGGTCCAAATCACTTAATCGCGCTATAAAAAAAAACACTTTCAATTCCGATCACCATGTATCAAAATGCCAAGTTTCAACGTTGGCCTATAGAAGAAAAGAGCCACTGGGTCAAAGTAGAAAGACAGCGAGCACGTAATTACGCCGAGGTAGAATAACGAATATAACTACAACGAACCTCAATTACACACAAGTTCACAAATCAAACACTTGCAAAACCAAAGCTGAAAAAAAACCCACACACACTGCTTACTGAGCACACTCACACACAGGTCCACACATATTCTCACACTGCCCAAGCAAAGAGAAGCAAATATACACATAGTGTCAAAATACATACTGAGCGTACATACATTGTCACACACATATTCACATTTGCAGAAGGCTAACACATGTTAAATATTAGTAGGTACATTAACTGGTAACCATTAGAGAATCATGTTTGCGGAAATATTTTTTCACTTTAACAAGATGCGACTTCAGCCGGGTTCAGGCGGTTGACCCTTTAAGCGATTGCTATGTATGGGAACGATAGCGCGGCAGTTGAGATTACATACCATGAAAACGTAAGTGTGCATAGTAGAACGGCTGATATGTCTTTATATCAGTTTAGAACGAAACTATGCGCTTTAATAATGGCCTTTTTTCACAGCCCTCCGTCATTGCTATTGCCTTGTTGTTACACAGTAATTTCGAAATCAGTTGAATAAAATATATCTTAGTTTATTAAGATGTGTTCTTGCGTAAACTTTTTTATTGAGTGGGCCTGGTTTGTCTTTGCTTGCTGGGCATCTAGTGTTCGTCGTTGTTGTTAGAAACCCCACGCAGACGCTGATCTCGTTTTTAACAGGTTTATTTAACAGAGACAGAAAACTCAAGTCACGTTCGCGGCAGTAGTTGAGAGTAGGAAAGACAGGACAAAGTAATTACTTGGAGATATACCTGTTCACTTTTACTGACTCTGGCGGCGGTGCGGTTGGTTATTACATCATCCTCAGCGAGAGTCAAGAACAAAGAGATTGAAGTCCTCTCCTAACAGAAGTGACGTAACTTCCGATTTCCATTTTATTCTCCCCCAACTTTAACTATCTAACACTACTTGGAGAATGTCATCCGTCTGCAAAATCACTACGAAAAGCGGGACGATCGGAAGACGCCGAAATAAAGCGAATATAATTTTATATTATAATGATTAAACTGCTGGTCGCAAAATCAGCGACCTGAGGACTCGAGCCCCACTAGACCCCTAAATATATAATAGACATGCGTTTCAGCACGCTTCACTACAGATCGGACATGAAAAACAGTCTCTTCAATAACATCAGAATATCTTCTATCTTCAGCCACGCTGTAAGACTTCGACTATGAAAAAAAAAGAAAAAAAGGAAAATATTTTCTGTACTACCAGGAATAAGGTTTTTTGAACCGAAAATTTGGATTTAAAAAAAAGATGGTGTAACAAATATTTGATTAATTTGACAACATCTCGCGTCATGTTGGCTGATTCTAAAATTTCAAAGTTTATCATTTCAACGGCGTTTCAAAGCTGTAGTAACATTTAAATCTCATTATATATATATATATATATATATATATATATATATATATACATTTTAAAAGAGACAAATTTTGTTTTTCCCTTTGAACAGTCTACGAACAAGTGTGCATTTAACCTTTAAAAATCACACGAAATAGTTTTCATACCTCTGTAAGTTTATATATATATAATATATATATATATATAGAAATATATATATATATATTTTTTAATGTAACTTTAATTCCTATATAATTTTATTTCTAGTTACCATATCGCAGAATGGTTCTTGCGTGTAGTGTTTAGATAGCATTTTATTATTATTATTATTATTATTATTATTACTAGTATTACTATTGTTATAAAGAATTTTATTTGATATGCAAATTACCATATCGCACGGTAGTCTTGAGGGTAGTATATTATTATTATTATTTTGATTATTATTATTATTATTATTATTTATTTATATATAAGTAACATTTTAAGCTAGATTATTTCGACACTTGATTGGGGAAATGGTAGTTTGATCTGTACCATTGGAGAGCCATGCATATAACTGTCCTGTTTTTAAATCTCCGAAACAGTTACATGGTAAACAGCTGATGATCCCCGTGTTAATATTAGATGCTTACGTTAAGGTCTCCTGTTTTTGTTTCACTGTTAGATACTTAATCCCACTTTTTATTTTATTTACTTACTATTATATAATTTATTTATTTATGAATTTTCCAACGAATGTTAAGTCTGCACTATTTTGGATTTAGTTAGTTTCTGTGGGAATTTAAACTGCATTTCCCTTTCTTTTGTCTTTTTGTTTAAATTAACTCAAAGCTTCTTTAGACTATATATATATATATATATATATATATATATATATATATATATATATATATATATTGTACTTTCGAACGATACTTTTACTTCTTTTATTAAAAACATACATTTTTCCACTTTCTCCGTGTTGTACATTTTGATTTTTAGTTCAAGTCTTCGTTAACCGCAAGGAGTAGTCCATCTAAGTGGCAATAGAAAATTGATTGTGAATGTAAAACAAATCAGAAACGAAAGTGAAACTGAAAAATGGAAATCAATGTACAGATCCATGCGAAAAATTAGTAAAGCGATATTTATTCGCAAAAATGAAATTAAATGCAAAACAGATGAAAAATACAAATTAAAATAAACAAAATACAAACAAATGAATGCTAGTCAAAGTAGAAACGGACAAATAAACATACGAGCAATGGAAAAAAAGACAAGACAACAAATGTAGAGAATTTTCTTCTTTCACTTTCGTTTCTCATTCATTTATTTATTTATTTATTCTGTTTTAATTTTCTACACTCACTTTCATTTCGCACGTTTTTTGCATTTATTTTAGGTTTTTCTACTACCACTCTCGTTTCTCACCGATTTTTACATTAATCGTCCGTTTTGTATTTTGTTTATAATATATTTTGCATTCATTTTTGCATTTCTACTTTCAATTGTTATTTTGTAAAATAGTGAACACCAATATCAAAACAGCTGAAAAACTAACGATGAAAGCAAAAAAGTGAAAAAAGACACGATAGAAATGGAATTATGAGGTGGGAATCAAATTGAAAAAAAAGAGGAGAAACGAAAGTGGAAGTAGAAAAGAATAAAGTAATGAAAAACACAACAGGGACGAAAGCGGAAGTTGAGAAAAGAAAAGAATAGCCACACACAATAAAAACGAAAATGGAAATAAAAAACGGAAAAATGTAAATGTAAATAGAAAAGAAAAGTTCTATAGAAGAAAAACAGATAGGAAACGAAAGTGGAAGTAGAAAAGGGAATGAAAAATAGAAAAGAAGAAAATTAGAAAAGCGAAAATAGATGTCAAAACATATGACCAACGAAAGAAAAAGTGAAATCAAATGCATAAACAGATGAGAACAAACGGTGAATGTACAAAGGAAAATTATTGCAAAGAAAGATATGAAACGAAAATAGAAAGTAGAAAAGCGAAAAGCAACGACAAAGCAACAGAGACATCAAAAATGATTAGGAAAAAGAAATTGAATGCAAAACAGATGATAGACGAAAGTGAAATACGAAAATAACTCCGAAAACGGATGCAAAATGCAAATGATATTAGAAAAGGAATATTAATATAAAAAATATTGAGAAAGTAAAGTCAATTGAGAAAAGCGACAATGAATGCTAAAAAAAGATACAAAGTGAAGAAGAGCGTAGTATATGGTAAATGAATGCATATACAGATGAGAGATGGAAATGAAAAGTGTGTAGTAGAAAAGAAAAATACCATCTAAAAACGATTGAACACGAAGTGGAATTAAGAAAAACTTTCACAAACAGAAACAACCATACCTGGTTATAGTCATCTTCCTGTGTTCAGTAGCTTCATTCTAAGAAATAAAGCTTTAAATACAGAACACATCACTCATAACAAAAATGACTGAAACAACTAAGCTTAAAACTAGCCTATAAGAAATGGTAAGAGGGTCAGATCATGAGAGCATCATCAACATTTTTTTTCATTTTAGTTTTTATCTGTACTAATTAGTGAAGAAATGGTAACTAGTAAATAAGAACTAATAATGCAATAATCAGTTAAAATATAATGACAAATATATGCTCAATATAAAAAAAATAAATAAAATGAATTAAATATATATATGTGTGTGTATATATATGTGTGTGTATGTGTCTGTTTTCCTGTTAACTATGCAATTTTGATCTTTTCAAGACAAAGATCAATAGGCGTCTCTTGTTATCCGTTCTTTTGACCTCTTTACATCAAGTGACGTCATGCCGTGTCTGGAGCAACTTCCATAAAAACGTGCAACATAAGTGATGAAGAGAGACAAGTCTTTCTCTTTGGCAAATGAGATGACTGAGTTCAGACGCCTTTTTGTGAAGCTCTAGCTTCGTTCGCGTGATGTGTAAAAGACATAAAACGACATGAGCAAATATATTGTTGGCATTTTGTTATTTTTTACATTATTACAACGGAAGAGGAAAACAGAAACTTCGACAACTACATGACGACAACCTCCACTTTTACGTCTACGTCTACGTCTACGTCTACTTCTAAGTCTACGTCTACGTCTACTTTTACACCAAGATGGGACTATCGATTGACTAACTACTTACAACATGTCAACGGAGCGTTAGCCGATGAAGAAAACGACTTACTATTTGGTGGAGATCAAAGAACATTTCACGTAATTTATAACATAGAAATGTTAATGAGAGAAACAATGTGAAGGCGGCAGAGAATATACTTACCAGCAATAGACCGAAAGTGAAAGTTTAAAAAAAGAATTTACAGTCATTAACTAAAATAAAATAAACATAGTTATTAATATATATTTGCCTCTATGTAAGGTCAGTGTAAACAACAAGGCACATTAAGAACACATAAATAATGAAAATGCAAAATGTAGCAAATCGAGCTAAATGTGCAGTTTAAGCATAACTGTACGTCACAAGAACTGTCATGACAATGACCGCTATGGACTTAGATGAGCTTATTAAGCATCTCGTGTAGTAATTTGTAATTACACTTTTCTTTCTTATCTGTTTCTGCATTAATTTTCTTTTTGCAATTTCACTTTCGTTTCTTATCTGTTTTAGCATGCATTTCCCATTTAATATTCTAATATTAATTTCTAATCTTTGTTGTATTGATTCATTCAACGACTTTAAAATCAGCCTCTAACCAATTTACGCATAATGGCGAACTATTTGATGATGGTAATAACCCGTTGAGTCACGATGACTTAAGCAATTGTTTTCTTTCTAGTGTTGTTGGCATGTAACTAATAAGAGTGCTGAAGATACACTTTTTACATGGCCGGAATTTAGCCGTCTGATACTCCATGAACCCGAACATTGGAGTAACTCAAAATAAAGGTTTCCGATCAGCAGGTGCAAGATAGCAGGGCTGCTGCTTTGCCAGTGAATGGAGTAGGGGGCATACATTAGTTTCCGGTGAGGCCTCTTGATACCATATTAGTGGGAACGTCTACCTCTTTTTGTTCTTCAATGGTTTACAATGATAATGTGTAACTGTGGTTTAAAATATAAAGGATAATTAAATGTTGTCTACTCTAAAAATAGAAAGAAAATGAAGGGTTGCCAGCTTTGAAGTGTGTCGACCATTTCGCATTGTGGGCACTCGATTTTCAGTAGAAAAAAAGAACTTGTGTTTGTAATTAGATTTTTTATAGGTAGCATTCATTTGAGGAGAACAACTACTTTAAAAAAAAAACCGGATGGGGGAAAACAGTTCTTTCTATAGTATCGTTATGTTCATGGTAAGTGGTCGACTAAACTCTAGTCCATGGGTCACTATGTAAAACATTCACAGCAAGAACTCGCCTAGCTGCAACCAGAGAAAAGAACTTGCCTTTCTCACTGTCTCTCTCGCTTTCTGTACCAAAAACAAACGAAACTTCCATGAACAGAGTTTCTTTCCTATTTTACCTCATCGATGAAACAAGTTACCGCAAGTCTGCATCCGAACCATCTACATCATGGTCACATTCACATCTAATGTAACTAAATACTTGTTGTGCTGCCTTCTTCGATATTTAATTTCTTTCAAGTAATGTTCTGCCCATCCCACTCATTATTTGCTCTCCTCTTGTGGTGGTGGCTTTGATCGTCCAACTAACGATCTCGTTACCTCTTATCCTTTAGTTGCCTCTCAGCCTAGATAGTGGTAATCTATTCGTAACCAAAAACGAATTCATATTGATAACGTTTATTTCAGGTCGTGTTTAAAGTATTAATTATTCATGTAATTCATTTGAATTGCGTATCGATTTTCCCTATAGTTTCACGTTACTCATGCTTTTTCTTTTAAAATATGTTTAAGTGAACTCAGTTAGCGCAAGGTTTGTTTCTTTTATTTTTACTCTTTGAAACTCTTTCATGATTTGAAGATTTGCTTAACAGCTGGACAATTAGTTCGTTTTGTCTAAAAACAAATGTTGCTTTATGTTTTGTCTCCATCTTTGAAAAAAGTGTTTTATTTGCTTTCTTCCTTTTTTGTGTTAAACCCCGATGATTATTTTCTTTGATTTCGTTAATGTATTTTTCTAATACGTAATTTGATATTCTTGCTATTTTCCATCTATTTTTCTTTCTATTGTTTATGTATTATCCTTTAATGTATTCATATCTTATTCTCATCGTTTTTATCTTTGGTTCTAGATTCAAAGAATTCCGAAACATTATTTTAATCTTTATTTTTAGTGACTTCACTTCCTCCTTTGTTTTCCTTATTGGTAAACTTACTTATAGATTATAATATTTGAATGAGATTAATGCCGTTCGAGACACGCGTAAAAAAATGAAAGTTCCAAAACGAATAAATTGTCTTTTCTGTCCGTACTGTTTTTGTGAAAAGGTTCAATATTGTCCGATTATAATAGTGTCTAATTTCAACTATTTTATTTGAATCTTTTTTATCCTTTAAACTAAATAAAATCCATTGAAAAAAACTTAATTGTAAACTTCTTAGTACTACACAATATATTCTATTTGGATTCACATTCTATTATTATTATTATTATTATTATTATTAGTTACTGACTAGGAGTTCTCACACAGGTCATCATTAGCGATTGCTCACTGATAATAACGGATTCTTGTCCCTGGAGTCTGAGTGACAACAAGTCCCCTCAGATTTCAAATACTCTCCACCTCCTTCAATAAACATTGTAAATGAGTTTACGTTATCAGAATAGCCGCTTGATATTTCGCTGGTAACGACCATTGGTCTTCTTTGGGATTTGGGTGGCAATAAGCCTCCCCAAGGCCCCAGTACGCTTCCAACCCTTCCAATGGATCTTTGGTTAGTGCTATCCCTCATCGGTTCTTCTACTCCTCTTCACCCTTCACTACTATTGTGTGTGGTATTGTGTTTTCTTGGTAAAGTGGCAGTTATTTAAATTTTATTTTCTTGCAGTTGTTACAGTACTGTAGGGCCCCATTATGCAAGGCACAGTAGGTTAACTAGTATCAAATAGCTAATTTTGTTATTGAAAAATAGGTTTTGTTTCTGGACTCAGAAGTGAGTTCAGAGAAGAGTTTGATCCAAGAATAGTCATACTAAATTTAGACACCTGACGTGACCTTTGAGTCAGAGATCAGACTGAGTCGTTTTTGTCCCCATCTCGTGCGTGGGAATGATGATCACGTCACCACGGAGAACAAGAACCTAGCTTTTTAGAATCAGTCTGCCATGGGAGCTCGAAGCGACAACGTTGTTTCGGAAAAGCGAGCGAAGTTTTCCCAATAATGTAATCGCTCGCGATAAGAGCTGTATCTAAAACAGATCACCATGGAAGCTTGTGGTGAGCGCATGCAGATGAGGTTGCTCTCGAACGCAAGAGCTCGGGTGTGAATCGAAGAGATATGGGCCAAAGCCACTAAGAAAAACTAACAGCGTCTAACGTCCCACACAGTACGAACCTAAGAAGATGTGAATGAAGAACCAATAATGGAAACCCCTCCACTCGAATGAAAGCATGAAATAAAAAGAACAAAAGAAATCTCTCAGAAAATCCGACTTCGAGTGTCTTTGTCCTCTGCTTAAAGATAGAATTTGCCCACAAAAACAGGTGCCGCGCGGCGATCACAGCCAGCAACAAGATGAGGGCCAGCGACGAACGAGAACTACAAAGGTAACTTTCTTATAATGTAAAATATCTGGAAACTGTGTTTCAAAGTGACTTTTGGACTCTTGAAAAATGTGTTTAGAAATCTGTTTAAATGACTCTTAAGAAAAGTGTGTTTAAGGTCCCTGTTGAAAAATGACTCTCCAAAATGTGTTAAAATTACTGAGAAACATGTTTGCTTAAAGAATGACTATGAAAATGTCTATGAAAATTGTATCATCAGAAGTATTAAGAAAAAAGATTGAAATCACTATTAATCCTCTCGTTAAACTTTCGCGTTGTTTTCGGCCGGAGAGGATGCAATAGCGAACTGTGAGGTGGCCTTGGAGAACCGCCTCAGTCGGAAGGATTTCTGCCTGTAGTAATAAATAAGCTCTCTCCCCCCTTCGCTTCTCGTGACGTTTAATTTCAGTAGTTATGCAACACAGTGTCGGTTCCCTTCGGGTTCACGTGATGTTCTTTCCCTGTTTTTTGTTTTATTTATGTTGTAACTTCATTGTGGCTAGTTATCGTCCGTAGTTTATGTGGGTTCGTTTCCGCACTCGAAGAATTTCCTTAAGATTTCTGCTGTTTGTATTGTTGCCGTCTGTTGTATTCCCTTTGCCTCCAATTTCTCCTAGTCTTTTATTCCAGTTTTTTCGGAGTTGTTTCTAGTGCTTCTGAGAGTATTCGTATTATATTGACTTTGTTCATGTTCAGTATTATTTTCTAGGACTCTGGCAAGTTCCGTGTGTTTGTTTTGCTTTTCCGTCTCCTTGATCTTTTCTGTTGGGACGGCGAAATTTATAATTTTGCATTATTTGTCATTCTTGTTTATCATTCATTGTTCATCAGTTGTCATTCTTGCGTGTTCATGATGCAGTCGTGCGCATAGTTATGGTTACAATTAGGGGCTTAATTTCAGTTCCGGTTGCTGCTTCGCAGACTGTTAGACGTTGTGAAGCCCGAAAGGGTCCTTTCTGATAAATGATTATCTCTTTGCGTGAACTATTTACCATATAATTCATTATAAACTGTTTTTGTAAAAAAAAATTGAGTGCTTGTAAAAAGAAAAACCTACATTACCGATTAATTTAAGTATTTGTAAAAAAAAGTACTTCTGCAGTTTACGGACCGTGCTGAAATAATAACGTTATAAATTAGAAAGCCATTCTTAAGATGGGGAGAGGGGCTTAGGCAACAATTCTGTACATATACCTCACAATTTAATAAACGAAAGATACCGTAAAAATTCAATTAAAATGTTTGATTTTTTTATGTAAATAATAATGGAGAATCTTTTTTGGGGGGCTTGACACTGTCTACCCGTCCGCAAAGCAGCAACTGGAACTGAAATTCAGTTATAATCGTAACCATTACCTCGTTTACTTACTGTCGTATTAATAGATCCGAAAATATGGTACCAATATTTTATTAACTAAAAACAATACTAAACAATAAATGTTTAGCATAATCTATTCGTAACCGGTGTTCAACCAAACTGTACCTCATTATTTTAACAGTATAATTAAAAGGTTAAATAATTCATTCTTAACTTGCTCTTGTTTTAGTAGAATGAAAAATGCCTGCAAATACAGATATCTAAAAGAAAAATATTCAAACCTTATGAAGGCTAAGATGTTGTTACCTTAAAATCCATCGACATTCAGCACGTAAAACATATGTATGCAAGCTGTAATGACAAACGAGAACAGACGTAACTTGAGAAAGCTTTATTCGGCATACCATGTCGGTACAATAATAGGGGTGCTACTTATATTGTTTAGTAAAAGCAGGAGAGTTCTCCAAAGGGGAAATAATTCAAAGTTATTCGTAATTGTGTATTACCCAATCATAAATAACAATATGGACGCCATATTTAAATTGACCTTTATTACTGCATTAATAATCCTTTATAAATAAGATATGTGTCACAAGAAAATTAATTTTAATTAGTTACTTTAACCTCCGGTTGATTAACTGTGATAATATATCGCTCCTTCCGTAATAAAATGAAACATACATATTTTTTAAACAATGCGGATGATTAACTTAATGTCAAAGTTTAAAGATAAAATGGAAGTTGGGAGGATTTAATTATACTAGCTTGACTCTTGGAAATTCTACGTTCGCTTTCTTCATCTATCTGCATAACTTACTTTAGATGATAACATTCCGTTTCGAATAATACATTTATGTGCGTTTTAATAATATTACGTAAAAATATATCTTTCTTTTCCCGTAAAGATAATCGTCATTGTTAGTTAAATATTCTTTAAATAAATGAAACGAATATGTCTTGTCTTAATTTATTGCAAAGTTCTATATATTTTAAAACAATAAATAGTCTCTTTCCTTTTACTGTATAAAAAAATGTTCAGCTAAATAACCTCTTCTAATTACATAAAACACCAGCTACTGTGTATTTTTGTTCTATCAATTATTTTCGTTTGATTTCATTTTTTGCTTCTTTGCGTTTCCATCGAAGTATTAATTCCTATTAGTTTCCTTTCTTTTTTTTAAATCCTCGTTTACAGGTGTGGCATCGGGATGTCACAGTATGCATTTCCTTACTTTCTGCCATGGGTTAGGGGTATAGCGTTTTTGGCGCTAGTACAGTATGCAAATCATCGTGCAGCGAATTGAATCATTGTAAGTCACTAAATACCTGACCATTTGCTCGGCAATCATGTAGTGTTTGATATGAGGTATTTGCTTTTAAGATGACAAAGTGCATCCAAGTTATATACTGTTTTAAAAATTGCCGTTCTACACGTTCTCTGACTTAGTTTTAGACTTATATATTCCCATACCCAGAGCCACATAAGACAGTCAAAGTAATTCATCGCATTGACAATAATTTTAATTTGGCATACGTTGGACTGTTTTCGGTTAAATAATATTTTACAGGGACATATCGCTTGCCTGAGGCCAAAGCACTGACATTTATTAAGCTGACTAAGTGGAGAAGTTTCCGGTAGATATTCACATCCGTGTTTTAAAAGTTAAGCGCAAATTACAAAACACGACTACACGCCGTTTTCGTTGTTGATTGTTTGCTTTTTAAACCTCATGAAACCAATGACTTTCGGATGTTTAGACCCACGAAAGGATCCACTTCGTTGATTTTAAAAATGTAAAGAGCGCATTTTTTTACAACGTCATCAAACGACGTTCGGCTGTTAGAAAAAACTTCGCTAGTTAATCTGAAAATGAATTAATTAAATATTCATTTTTCCCATTGTCTTAGCACAAGAAACTGCGTTCTTTCGACATAGGAATCTAGAGATATTTATATACAGGCACTGTGTTCAATGTAATTCACTATCAATCTTAAATAACTGTATGATAACTAATTTTGCATGGTAACCAGTTTTTCTGTACCTTTTATGATTTATAGTGAGGCATCGAAGTTCGTCCGTTTCAATTGTACTTCATCGAAGCAATTCTTTTTAAAGTAATGTAAATAAAACGATGGTTGTAAATCTTCTGTAGCAATAATGAGATTATAATGACGGTTCAATATCCAGAGGGAACCCTTTTCAAACAACATCGTAATTAACACTGATAAATATCCAGCACCAACGCTTTCTGTCAGCTTTTCAAAATCCGGCTCTCTGTCTGCTTTAAATTAGTCCTTTTCAAAATCCGGCTCCCCGTCTGCTTTAAATTAGTCCTTTTAAAAATCCGGCTCCCCGTCTGCTTTAAATTAGTCCATTTCAAAATCCGGGCCCATGTCTGCTTCAAATTAGTCCTTTTCAAAATCCGGCTCCCCGTCTGCTTCAAATTAGTCCTTTTCAAAATCCGGCTCCCCGTCTGCTTTAAATTAGTCCTTTTTAAAGGTAGTTCGTCTCTACACCTGCAAATTATTTATTCACGCATGCAACTTTGTTTCGCCTATAAAATTCTACTATTTTTAACACAGGTTACTTTCTCAGTGGGGAGTGGATGCTCGACATGCGAAACATCATGCGCTTCGAAGCTGATAAGTTTTGGGGTTTCGTCTCTATTGTTACACGTAGTCGTAGGGTGATTGGCTTTTATCGTTACCAGCTACTACTTGAACGAAGCCAACGTGTTTAAAGCTGTTGATGGGACAGATAATCGGCATTATAGAATAAAGATTACTTTCAGAATCACATTGCGTTGCTTAAGTATTATGAACTCTTTTCGTCGCTTCAGATTTGACGATGTGCGAATAAAAGTCTCATCGTGACGGAAGAGTGGGATTCTTCAGTTTTTAGTTAGTAACGCAGCCGGTCGGCCGGCCGGCAGCGGACGCTATTTATTACGCTTAATTAAACCACATTTACCGACCCTACGCGTTTATTCATTGCACCTTTCCTCGGGCCTAAGGTCGCAAAAGGTCATTGTTGCAATGTATTAATTCGGCTGGAAAATAAGGAGTAAGTCAACTTATGTCTAATTCTGATTTCCTTTGGTTTCCAGGTTAATAATTATCCGTGATTAACCTTTTCTGATTATATTTCGTGTTTTTCACATCATCACACCGTGTCTTACTAGCGGAAGTGTGTGTTATAAAGAAACTTCCTCCTCGTGGCGGCTGTCTGATTATAGCTAACACATCGCTTTTTCTGTCACATTGGTTTTAGAGAAAACATGTGCTTTTACTTTTGTAAAGTAAAGCTGGTATGTATCTACTTCCCACAAAGTAAAATGTGACACAAGGTCGGAAAGTGGAGTCTAGCACTCTAGAGGAAGAGCACCTATTACCTTTAAAAATTGCCTGGGCAGCCCCGTCGGCATTCCCCGGTAGGGTCGCCTCAGGCGATTAGCAATAAACTGACCCCTTTCTCAAAGAATGAGAAGGCAAAGCCTGGGAGGGTGGACATCCCAAAACTGCACAGGACAGCCCCATAGACTGGCGTAAATCAAGCCCCGAAGGCCAAGACAATACCGGTCTATGGGGTGCAGTATCCATCGGAACAGATACTACACTTTTTATTAACCTCCCCAGGAGGTTAGGCACAAGGCCAGTTTTACCTTACTCCCACAAGGTAAGATGTGACCCAAGCTCGGGTCGGGAAAGTGGGACTTGAAAAGCCAGCGCCCGAGAAGGTGAGCACTCTGGCCTAGCAAAAATAGCCTGGGCAGCCCCGTCGGCATTCCCCGGTAGGGGCGCCTCAGGCAGTAAGCAATAAACTTACTCCTCCGCAAAGAGTGGAGGCAAAGCCTGAGAGGTTGGACCTCCTAGAACTGCACAGGACAGTACCTCAGACCGGCAGAATCAAGGCCCGAAGGCCATGACAATACCGGTCTACAGAGTGAGCATCCATCGGAACAGATACTGCACTCTGATCTTAGCCAAAAGGCCAAGGAGGAAGTATTTATTTACTCCTCTCCAGGAGTTAGGCACAAGGCCAGTTTCATCTTACTCCCACAAGCAAGATGCGACCCAAGGTCGGGAAAGTGGGGGTTGAAAAGCCAGCGCCCAAGAGGTGAGCAGACTGGCCATTAAAAATTGCCTGGGCAGCCCCGTCGGCATTCCCCGGTAGGGGCGCCTCAGACAGTAAGCAATAAACTTACTCCTCCCCCAAAAAGGGGAGGCAAAGCCTGGGAAGGTGGACCTCCTAGAACTGCACAGGACAAACCGACACACCGGCGGAATCAAGGCCCGAAGGCCAAGACAATACCGGTCTATAGGGTGTAGTATCCATCGGAATAGATACTACACTTTGATCTTGGCCAAAAGGCCGAGAAGTTATTTAGGCCGGTGAATTCCCTCGGGCAACCTTCATCTTTATCTACAGATGAAGATTTTAAAAACCTTGGGAACTCACCAGACCTTAGGCATAGCGCCCGTTATGTAGGGGAGGGGGTCGTGGATAAGTAGGACAAGCTGTTCAATGTTTTTTATTTCACAAAAAATTTTTACAAAACAAGAAAAAAACATTTGCTGGCTCTAAACTAGATTCTTGCACCAAAATACCGCATTCACCCTGTAGGTGGATCCCTACTTAAAATATCCCCAAAAAACATCGCTGTAAAACATGAATTATCGTGGGAGTGTGATAAAATATTAAAAATACCCCAAAAGAAAGAAAAATAAAGAACAAAATAAAATGATAAAAAGAGGGGTTAGTATGGCCCGGCTTTCCCTCATGGCTAAGTGTTAGATCGCCACTGTTTTCCGGCACGAGACCGAAAACAAGCGGGTCGGTCACTAAGTGGGAGTGGGAATTTAAGAGAGGAGTGTTCAAAAAATAAATTCATCGGGAATGGCCGAGAAATTAAAGCTCCTATTTATCTACGTCCCACAAAGTAGAATGTGACACAAGGTCGGAAGGTGGAAATTTTTACTCTAGAGGAAGAGTACGGAGTTTCTTAAAAAATTGCCTGGGCAGGGCGCCTCAGACAGTAAGCAATAAACTTACTCCTCCCCAAAGAGGGGAGGCAAAGCCTGGGAGGGGGTTAACCTCCCATAACTGCACAGGACAGTCGGAACAGATACTACACTTTGATCTTAGCCAAAAGACCAATGAAGGATCCGAAAGTAAAGCTAATCGAATTCTCACAATTCACTGGCTATTATTTTGTCAAGAGGATTGTTCTATGACGTCATATTTGATTAAATCGCTGCATATCGAAGAACACCTCGTCATGGACGTCTTCCATTAATTACGAAACCCTAAATATTTGCGCTGAAGATCTCGCCTTCCGTGCTAGTTCATTTCTCTTCTCTATTTTCTGTATCGTCCGCCTTCGGGCAACTCTCAAAATTAATCAGTAATGAAACGACACTCTACAAGAATTATTCCTGGGATTGATCTATTACTGAATAAATAGAAGCCCCCTAGCGGTGATCAGCATTTTGATTCGCGTAAGGGAGATAATTAAGGCTCAGATTGTTTTCGTTGTTCTTTTGAAATTATGTTGTCAACTGGCGCTCAAATCGTGAGTGCTTTGTGATAAAAGAGGCGCCGTCTCTTTGATTGTTGTTTGACAACCCAATAGTTAGATACGTTACAGAGACTTAATTGGTTAACTGTTGGGATATAATATTGGAGATAGATAGCGTGTCAAGCCAATCAAAAAAAAGAAATTAATAGACGATTATATCAGCATTAATGACAAACTGTCACTAAAAAATTACAACGCATTCTTGTATTATTTCAATTTTATTTCACTGCTCTAAACAGAATGAGAAGTCATCTAAATTATTTAATTATATATAAAGTTTTATGGTGGTCACAATGGATGATACTGTAGGAAAAATAATTTTGTAACGATAGACGCTTTATTCATATACTAGTGTACATCCTCTGTCCAAAAATGACGGAAAAGATATGCTTCACCGGTGTTCGCACTTGCTATTTATCTGGGTATATAACTAAAAAGGTCTAATTTAAAGCAGACGGGGAGCCGGATTTTGAAAAGGACTAATTTAAAGCAAGCGGGGAGCCGGATTTTGAAAAGGACTAATTTAAAGCAGACGGGGAGCCGGATTTTGAAAAAGACTAATTTAAAGCAGACGGGAAGCCGGATTTTGAAAAAGAACTCATTTAAAGCAGACGGGGAGCCGGATTTTGAAAAGGACTCATTTAAAGCAGACGAGGAGCCGGATATGAAAAGGACTAATTTAAAGCAGACGAGGAGCCGGATTTTGAAAAGGACTAATTTAAAGCAGACGGAGAGCCGGATTTTGAAAAGAACTAATTTAAAGCAAGCGGGGAACCGGATTTTGAAAAGGACTGCTTTAAAATCCGGTTCCCCGCTTGCTTTAAATTAGTCGTTTTCAAACGACACTCTACAAGAATTATTCATGGGATTGATCTATTACTGAATAAATAGAAACCCCCTAACGGTGATCAGCATTTTGATTCGCGTAAGGGAGATAATTAAGGCTCAGATTGTTTTCGTTGTTCTTTTGAAATTATGTTGTCAATTGGCGCTCAAATCGTGAGTGCTTTGTGATAAAAGCGGTGGTCTCTCTTGGATTGTTGTTTGACAACCCAATAGTTAGATATAACCAAAATTTTATTTTAAATCCATAGAATGACGTCTGTAATTTAATTTTTTATATATAAATTATTATTATTATTATTATTATTATTATTATTATTATTATTATTATTATTATTATTATTATTATTATTATTTGTACTCACTAGGAGTTCTCACATAGATCATCGTCAGTGATTGCTCACCGACAACAACTAGTGGTATTTCCTGGAGTCTAAGTGACAACCAGCCTCCCCAGATTTCCACCTCTTTTCGATAACGATGCGGTATCGCAACAGCCGCTTACCATTGATTTCTCGCTGGTAAGGACAATTGGTCTTCTCTAGGATTTGGGTGGCAATAACCTCCCCGAGGTCCCAGCTTTCGCCGCACTTTTCCAGTGAAGGTCTAGTTTGTGCTGTTCCCCATCGGTCTTCTC
>OY744536.1:3619017-3631517 GCA_963556195.1 Sepiola atlantica | reverse complement strand
ATGCGGAAAAGTCGGTCTTAGATTCTAATGAGGTGACACCTAACCGTTTTGATAGGCTGACACGATCGTGTGTAAGTGGGACAAAGTGTGTGTGGTTTTGAGAATATATAGGTGGGAAGACGCTAACGTCCGTGGTAATTAATAAGTTTTAATCAGGCGGAATGTCGGTACAAAAATTCCGTTACGACATTTAGAATAAGATAAGGGACAAAATAGGGATAAAAGTACTTAATAGTTAACGATCGAGAACTCGTAATCCAAAAGAAAAAAAAACAAAACATAATTCATATAAAACGAATTAAATGGAATTCTCTACGTAACCCCGCTAGTTTTAACGTGAACTATATGTAAGATTTTTTTACCGTTTCTAAAATTTTTACAAAACGTTTCCACACTTTCAAAATGGCGGTTTCCGCCAGCTTTTGTTTCCGAGTTTTCCATTTTAAACTATTATGTACTTTTCCGTTCAAAACAATTATTCCACAGGTTAGCATTAGCCGGATACCGTAGCACATGTTATTGTAGTACGTTTGGTATAAATCATACGTGTTTGCTTTCGTTCACGAGTTATCGAGTGTTAACTATTCTGTACTTTACCTGATGGAGGACTGAAGAAAGAAGAATATCCCGGCAAAAGGTGTGTTATAGTGCGAGTGATAAGTGAAACTCCTCTTCTCTTTCGTCTTCGTTCTTTTTTATCGTGTTATTTTCTTGCTTTAACTTTTTTTTTCTTTTCTGATCGCGAAACACGACACATTGTAACTCATAGATTTTAATCACAATGACATTGTCCGAAGAAAATAAACAATGGAACAAAAGAAAACAACTTCTGGATTGTTCTTGAACTTTCTAAGTGATTCCTGGAACCGGAAGTTGTGGTCAATTTCCGGCAGAGCATAACGGCATACAAGATGAATGATGTAAACAAAGGGCGAATGATAAGAGTCGTAGTAGGAGGAGGGGAATGGATTAAATAATTCAAAGTAAGAGGGGGCGGGAAACACAGAGAAGAGAACAAATAGGGGAGAAAGAGAAACAAGAGAGAGTAGAAATAAAGAAGAGAGAAGGGAAGAATGAGATAGAGATGTAGAAGGAAAGGCGAGAAAACAACAAATTATTATTATCATTATTGGTCCCCCGATTTATAAAATCGGGAGACCTATGTTTTGAGGCATTTCGCTCCGTCCGTTTGTCCGTCCGTATGTCCGTCCGTCCGTCCGTCCGTCCGTCCGTCCGTGTGTCCGTCCAGATTTTTCTCCGCAACCATCCATTAAATTTCTCTGAAATTTGGATGAAGTTGTAACTTTGGTCAGGTTAGAAAGTGACATTCTTCGATTTTTGAAAAAAAATCTGGTTAGCCCCCCCAGAGGATCAAAAGGCCTCGAAATGGAAAAAAAATGACATTTTTTGCCCCATAACTTTTCATCTATCCATTCAATTTCTCTGAAACTTGACCAAAATGTGGAGGCAATTGTTCCTAATAGAAAATAAGTATCGCTGACCTTGTAAAAAATCTGGTTCGCGCCCCCAGGGGGTCAAAAGCCCTCTAAAATGGCAAAAAATGACCCTTTCCTCCCATAACGTTTGATCCATCCATTCAATTTTTCTGAAACTTGGCCAAAATGTAGAGGCAATTGTTCTGGATATAAAATGAGCATCCTTGACCTCAGAAAAATTCTGGTTCTCGCCCCCAGGGGGTCAAAGGGGGGTAAAAAATGCCCCAAATTGCCCAAATTGCATTTTACACTCGCCACATCGAGTCACATACAGAGGGTGACCACGCATGCGCGGCTTGTTGTTGTTATTATTATTATTATTATTATTATTATTATTATTATTATTATTATTATTATTAAGAAAGACATAGGCACATGGTACTGACTTGGAACACGCTGAGCGGATGACGTTTATACCAGTCGAAGATACGTCTTTGACAATCAGTCCGCCAGAGTTTGGATTATTATTGAGTAAGTGACGTACTCGTTTCTGTCGGGCTGACGTATGTTCTTCGCAGTTCTATGACGCCCACCATCCCAGGCTTTACTTTCTTTCATTTAGAAGGGGTTAATTTATTGCTGGTGGCCGAGGCGCCCATACCGAATAATGCCGACAGGGCTCTCCAGACATTTTGTTGAGGCCGTAGCGTAAGTTCTCCTGTGCACTGACTTTTCAATCCCTATTTTCCGACCTTGTGTAACATCTTCTGGCGGTGGGAGGGGAGTAAATACCTACTTGAAAATGGATGACGTTACAAACAGAGCTTAGTTTTACAGAAGTCATCAAAAGTTATCGTTTATCCTTTATGACCGCATACATTTTGGAGTATGTAGATTATTGTACAAACATGGCAATCAACCAATGACAAAGTTAATTATATATTTAATAAAATATTTTTACTCATGAATTACCACTTATCAAGGCCAAATTCCAGTCAAGGATAAAGACTAATAAGATAGATTGATTGACAGTTGAATGATAATGTATATTATGAAAGGATTGAAAATCTCCACATCAATAGCCAACAAAGAAAACAGCAATTCTTCTTTGTCAGAACCATCTCTCATAGCAACTACTGACCAAATGGGGTACGCTTGGTTTAATATGCTGTAAAACTGGAATATCTGTTGTCGAATGCAACATTTTTTTATCAAGTACCACACGTTTTATGCACAAGGTGTGGTTTTCCAGAACGTAGGGATGATGCATTTCATCAGATTTGGAGTTAATGTCAACCGGTTGGGTGCGTTTGAGTCCCCCCGCGGGGCCGTGTCATGTTACGCAATGTCAACGAGAATGGAAGACTTTTATCACGTGCACCCGAACGCCAAGATAATTAGAGAAGGCGTGAACGGTTAGGTTACACAGCGGAGTAAACAGGGATTGGGCGCGGGATGAAGGGTGCAATGTGCAGGTGAAAAGGTTAATTTCGCATATTAGACATTGATCGCTGCAATGAAATATTGCTTGGCCTTTTACTTTTCTTTTTGCCCCGCCGTGGAGCAGCAGTTTTATTGATCATGATATAACCTAACTAAGATAAAATTGATCGACATACAGACCGACAGAAATACAGATCAATAGATAAATAGATAGACAGGCAATACGATACAAACACAAATTCCGTAAGATCAGTGTAGTATCTGTTTCGATGAATGTTAAACTCTGTAGAGCGGTATCGTCTTGGCCTCCGGGTCTTGATTCCGCTGGTCTGTGGTATTGGAGGCTCCCCCTCCCAGGCTTTGCCTTTTAAACTTTTGAGAAAGTGTTAGTTTATCGCTAATAGCGTGAAACACCCCTACCGGAGAATGCCAACGGGGCTGTTCAGGCATTTTTGTAGGCCAGAGTGATAATCCTAGTGCGCTGGCTAACTAAACTTGATCTTGTGTTAAGCCGTATGGAGAGAGCTAAATAAAAATATTTTGACTTTGTGTATAACCTCCTGAGGTAAATCACGTAGCCGTATTTCTAGGAGCCAAGTGTAATATCTGTAGGCCTAGTAAACTTGATCTTTTTTGTTCTTTATAAATGAAAGAGAAATATTTCTACACTGAAACCAATTGCATTGTTGTGTCAATTTAGAGTACCCCTTTTTCGGCAGGTGAATGTTTAACAGTTGTACTGCAAACGGCAATAACAGCAGCAGCAGCAGCAGCTGCAGCAACAAGCCGCCATTAAAGTTGTTTTAAATCCCTTCTTGATTTCTAATCTGTGCGTTTATTGTTGCAAATAATGAACTTCGATTTTGGTGTGCCTAATCAGAAACAATCTCTAATACGGACAGAGATAGGTCCCGGAGGTAATTAAAGACAGTGTTCACAACTGTCCTATTTCATTTTAGCCAAATGCTCAGTGTCACTAACCAACTTCTGTCTTGGCCTGCACACTTCTCGCCATTATTCACTGCTAACAGCGTCGATAAAGACTCCAATATCCATAAGGATCACAAACCGCACGCACGTGGACTTATACCATTACAATACACACACACATACTTACAAACTTTACATGAATTCAGCCTGCTTTAAACTAAACATACGTACAGACTTTCTCTTAAGTATATTCTTATAATATGATGAACAATATTTAATTACTTATGAGGACACTTTATGAGAAGTATTTGTTGACATTGGATTTTAAGACGAGGGTGTGGTAGTCTGTCGTAAAGCAGTTCCATGGTGATGTGTTCCAGAGATATCAAATTCTTGGGAACAACTCTGTTCATAAAAAAGTCCGCCTGACAGTAGGCACACAAAAGAAAATAGGAAAGTTTTTTTTCAGATTTAATAAAATTTGATCTATATATTAATATTGTATTGCAGAACACAACATATAATTCAAAACTGTTTTATTATGTGTATTATTTATTTTTATGTCTCTTTGGCCATTTTTTAATTACCTTACCAATTTAACTATACACGAACTTTTCACTTTTCGCTACAAAACAGGACATTTATTCTACAGATGGACTCTCCAAGCTTTTCCCCCGTCGAGACTGGTCATACTATTCTATTATATATCCTTCTTGTTCTATATATACATGTTAAAGAAGATTGTCTAATAAAGTTCTAAATATTAGAATTTGATTTCGTCCTTTTTCTATAGACCTTCCTCACATTGAAACCTAATATTGTGTCTACCTCTGAGAAGTAAATAGTGATTTCTTATAGTTCGAGTCGAAACATATATGCATGTGTGTAGTCAAACACGTTTGTATCAATAACGATTTGATTAAAAATTGAATTTTTTGGTCATTGGAATCTAAAAATCGTTATGTATATATATATATATATATATATATATATATATATATATATATATATATATATATATATATATATATTGGACTCTCCCGTCGATTGCGATGTATGAGGTTCGAACAACTTTCATTTGTGTCTAGATCGTTCATGACACCTGAGTCCGGCAAGAGACCTGCAAAGAAAGCCGCAGACAGTGCAAGAGTGTGAGTAATCGGATGCCAGGTGTGGAGCACTCTCTCTAGCTTTTCGCCTCACTCTGGCAGTTCTCATATTATCCACACAGGTCTCGTTGAATCTTTCCAGTCCAATGTAACAAGCTGCTCGCCATGTCTTCCTGTCTTTTGTACAGTCTTCAAAGTTTTTGGGGGGTACTCCAATTGCCGTCAGCGCATCTTTCAATTTATATATATATATATATATATATATATATATATATATATATATATATATATATATATATATATATATATATTCATTCCAATAACATAATAATTTGCGACAATCTTAATAAACTAAGAATTCGCAACATGCAAATCACATCACAAACCATAAAACAAACAAAAAACCATGTAAAGCACCTCCGTAAACAATCCACATCCAACGCCGATATATACTCCATCCCATGTAATAATTGTCATCATATATATATATATAGGGGAAACTCAACGGGATCTATACTCAAAGCTCGGTGAACACAAGAGAGGCATAAAAATAGCAACTCACTTAGTGTCTTTTCTCCCACGTTGCACAACACGACCACTCATTCAATTTTGAAAAGGTTCAAATCATTAAATACATATCAAATAAATCTCAACACAAGCTACCTGAAGCAGCACTCATCACAAACTCCAACACTATCAAACAACGAAATGTTTTTTATAATTTATCGCCAATAATTAGAAAACTCATCATGATGGAACAAAAATTAACATCAACACCGGGATAACCATCCCATACCACATCTTCTATTAATAAATATACACAAATAACTAAAAAATCAGAATAAATAAAGACACTCACACATAAATAAATAAACTAATTAGATTTAATTTCCATCTCTTCTCACACTTTTTATACATATTGCCCATGCATACAATATTTATGTTCATAATTATATGAATGATATTTACGTTAATTAATACTAAACGTATAATTAAATAAATGGGAATAAAAAATAAATAAACACATTATTTAAGACACTATGAATATCATATCTTCACTTTTTACTTATATTCACATAATACATATAAATACACTTGTATAAACATAAATACTTTTAATAATTATCGATAAATTAATAATACACAAATAAAGAACTAAATAAATATAAATAAACACATTCATACATAAATAAATAAACTAGTTATATTATATGCAACACACCTTTAGACATATTTCCACATATTGCAATAAATTTATTGGTTTATTAATGAGACACAAATCCAGTTATCTAATAAATAAGAATAAATTAATACACTCACACTTGAATAAATAAACTAATAGGCATGATGGGCTCCCCTCTCTCTTGATGTCAAAACTTTTCGTTTTTTAATCAGAATATGCGTTTCAAAATAATAAAAATCTCCACGCTTTTACATTCATAGAAAAAATTATAATTGTTTTTATTTTTATTTTCTTCTTTCTCTTTCTAATCCATGAATCTAACCATAAATTCAGACTTCCGCTCCCCCGCCATCACATCCACTATTGGCCAAGCTCGGTTGTGACATATTTTGACCCAGACAATCTCCCTAGCTAAAAATAGATGTGGGAATCTAATAAATCCCAGCCGTCACCCCATTCACTTTCTCGCGTCCCTTGAAATGTACAGACTGCTAGTGATGACGGGCTAACCAAAATCGTGGTTTTCATTTTTTGCTTATTTCTCATCCCCAGCCATGCCGAAATTTGGACAATTTCTGGCAAATCAAAAATTAATATCTGTACGATTTGTCTGCATTGTTTCTATATCCTGAGGAAGTCTTCAATAAAAGACGAAACGTTGATGAATACATTAATAATATAGTTTTTGGCTTTACTTTTTCATTTGTCATTACGTCGGATCACATTATCGACATTTTTATTTATATATATATATATATATATATATATATATATATATATATATATATATGTATAGTAAGTTATGACAGTATATTTATGGCAATAAAGCTACACAGAAGCTTCCACGTTTAATTTACATAGGAAATTGTCAGAAATTTTAGCCTGACGATTTTCTACCGGGATGAAACGTTATGAAAGTATAGTAATGGCAATTAAGCTACACAAATGCTTCCGAGTTTCATCCACGTAGGGAATCGTCAGGCATTTAAGCCTGCCGATTCTTTACGGGGATGAAACGCGGAAGCCTCTGTGTTGCTCAAATGTCATAAATATATTTGTATAACTTACTACCTAGCTCTAATTAAGTCTTGTTCATTGTTCTAGAAAATACTTAAAATCGATACATGAAAGATTATATATTCATATAACATTTAATGTGGAAATAATTATATATATATATATATATATATATATATATATATATATATATATATAGTAAATGAAAAAAGTACAGTAAATATTATAATATTTGTATTCATCAACGTTTCGTCTTTATGAACTTTCTCAATTTTATATCTACTTGCGAGCCATTCGCGTTTTAAAGTTCAGATTTAAAAAGAGACATTTTCACCGTTAGTCCACACAACATCCGTACGCCAATCTTTCATCACCACCAGGAAAGTGTCTTATGTATACATAAAAAAACAATAAGTCAATACCTATTTTTGTTTTAACTCATGATGATGCTCGTTATATAAAGTGAAATATTAGTAAAAAAAAAAGTGAAAATAAAAATATTTGTTTTGATTTTAATAAAATAACATACGAATCTAACAAATGGTTTCTGAAGACATTTTACCTATTTCGTTACGTTTTAAATTCTAAGATGCTTAAAAAATATACTTTGTCAAATTTATATCTACTTGCGAGCCATTCGCGTTTTTAAGTTCAGATTTAAAAATAGACATTTTCACCGTTAGTCCACACAACATCCGGGCGCCAATCTTTCATCACCACCAGGAAGGATTCTTACGTATACATGAAAAAAATATGGTTAATACATTTTTTGTTTAAAGCTCTGATGATCCGCGTTATATCGAGTGAAATATTAGTAAAAAAAAAAAATAATAAAAAAAAAATTTGTTTTCATTTTAATAAAATAACATACGAATCTAACAAATTGTTTCTGAAGGCATTTGGCCTCTTTCTTTATATATATAACAACACAATCATCCAAAGACAATGATTTTATATCATTGCTACCTCTTCTGCTAGATCGATTCTAATTGAAATGAACTTAAACAAATACGACCACGGATAACCTTTAATCCTTTTTCCTCGTCCTCCTCCTCCTCCTCCGCCTCCTACTCCCCTTTGTTGTTTAACTGCTTGGTCAGCAATTTCAAATTACTACTAATCTACGCTACCAACTTCTAGCGTTCAAAAGATAACTGCTGATGTGTTTTCTCGCTTTCTTATTCTTCTTCTTTTCTTCTTCTTCTTCTTCTTTTTGAACATTTCTATTGTTTATTACACTTGACTATTTTTTTCCTATCGCGTTCTTTGTATAAATTTGAAAACTTTTCTGTTTTAATTAAAGTTCTGCTACCTACTGAAGAAGGTCGTATTATAAACGATCGAAATATTTTGGTAGAACTGTTCAATATGTGTTTTTGAGTTTATTTTTGCTAGCTGTTGATTTGCTTATCCTTTATTCCATTTTTATTTTAATATTTTGTCCGGAACATTGTTTATTTTTCCTCATATATATATATATATATATATATATATATATATATATATATATATATATATATATATATATAGTTTTAATAGTAAAATAATTAAACTTGATAATGTAACATCAATCAGCAAACATTCAACATTCGATGGCTTCCGAGCAGATTCGTATGAATACCTGATGAGTATCAACGAAATTAATGAAAGAATGCTTGACAAAATATTCAGCAACACGAACGCAAATTCTAATCATTAACCGATGGAAGCCATTTTCTTGTTATTTAGCGGGAAATATCAAATAGCAGCTTCAACAGCACGATTCTTTTCGATGGGCCGTCACGAGCTCCAAGATGAATTGTAATTATTCTAACCCTAACCCAACCTTCTCTCGCTGGAAGAACAAACGCCCAGGCAAACTGTCTTGGAAATAATCTAAACACCCAGAGACACTATAGGAATTATAGGTTGAACATTAGTTTTAAAGTACCAGCTGCCGTTGTTGGACATAAGACTACATATTAAATTAACGCAGAGCTTAAGGCAGTAACATGAAAATAATTTCCGTTATTATGTGTTAGATCCCCAATAGTTAACTTTAAGTATCGTCTATAGTGGAGAAACTCTGTTACAGAAGTAGTAGCAATAACACGAAGCAGCAGAGGAACGATCTCTAAAATACTTGATATTCATTGGTTGAAATACTTAATACTGATTGGTAAATTCTATTAAAATAGTCAATCTCGAGTAGTTGCCGATACATGACTTGAACTAATCAGAATGTTTCGCCCTTGGAGCCGAGCACCTGCTGGTATATGATATATACGCTTTAACACAAGCACAGCTGCCTGCTAAATATAGGGACATACAAACAGTCCAACGAATTCACTCACAGACAAGTCTGCACACATACTGACGAAACAACACTTTCTTCGTATAGACACTTTCAACTCTTCTAAACCTCTTTACTTGTGGTTGTTCTATTAAGTTGTAAAAGAAGTTGATATAAGTGTCTATGTAGACAGACCTTTTCGATATTTAGTGATATCTTATCTTTTACAACACTCATTTTGATCGAAGAATTTCATGGTACCATAGGATAGAAATATAACTTACAAACTGAAAGCATCAAAGACGAATAAGTTTGTTTTATTTAATTATTTTGAGTATTCGGACTACTATTTTAATCTTCGATATTATTCTAACAATGTTTCGCCCAATGTGACCTCCGACCTTCTACATGTGCATCTTGAAAAATTCTCGATCTTTATATCTACCGCGGGGATGTATACATAATTTCGAACTGATAATTTATTTAATCCACATGAGTAGATTGATCTTGTTCTGTCAGCCATGATCGCGTAGAAATATTAGGAAGTATTTTAAATTTTATTTTTAATTAGTATCGCCTATAGGAAGGATTGAACCTTCAAACCCTAGAACAATGTCGCTTAGAACAGATTGTGACCTAACACATGTATCCATTGCGCCACGTGTCAATAGTAGTCTGAATGAATAATCAGATCCAAATTATGTATCGCAATCTCAAAAATTCACTTACAATGTTGCATTGATTTTATTTTTTATCGATTTTAATTTAATTTTATTTAAATTCTTTATTGATTTTGATTGTTTTTATTCGTTGGCTTTCTCGGTTTCCACGGAAGATTCTCATCAGCGTACTGTTTGTTCGCTCTTTTCGTATCTCCATCGTGACCACTGAGGAAAACTCAAACATCAGGGAGGCACTTCAATCAAAATCTATGAAAAAAACGACAAGAAACTATCGACAGTTAGCACACTTCCTGGCCTGGACATAGTTTAAAACCACTTTCAGATCTAGTGGGGGATGATTTCTTCTGTTCTTATAGCCACTTTTCACAGAAGACATGTTGTTAGTCTCTCTCTCTCTCTCTCTCTCTCACACACACACACTTTCTCTCTCGCTTTATATATATATATATATATATATATATATATATATATATATATATATATATCACTCTCTATTATGTCGTTATTTTTAGGGAAGGTGCACGGCTGAGCTCCAATCTCTGGTTCGTCCTAGTAAAACATTCACAGCAAGAACTCGCTTCGCTCCCACAACAAAAAATACATGTCCATTCTTCCTCCGTGTACATAGCATCGGTTCTAAAACTGAACCTTCTGACCTAAACAGACAAGCACTAATCCGACTATCTTTGAATGCTCCCAAGGACATTCCATATATACCAGAAACAAACAATTATATTAAAGAAGATAGAATACTCAATAATCAATATATTACACGGGCTGTCTCAATTTTTCGAATAGTGCTCGCAAAATGTAAAACCAACAAATGGCGAAGAGAAATGTTGTTTTCTTGTATTGAAAGAAATCATTTTCTGAACACTATTTCATATCTTTCTAAATTCTGAGTTCGGAAAACGGCATATCTGATTGATTTCGCGTCTAAATCAAAAGATAATGATGTGTTGTATACTGGGTGCGTCTCCTGTTGCGTGTATTACGAATTATACACCATTGCAGTTGTGACACACGTGTTGTTTTGTCTCCGCCTTCACTCATTCAAAGGACACAAACGACTTCTTTCTGATGGGGGATTTATTTGCATCATCAATGAAAAAGTCACGTACAGTATTCACGCGACCAATATATATATATATATATATATATATATATATATATATATATATATATATATATATATATATATATGAGAAGGTTCCGCAAATGTTCGTTGAACCCTCTTGGCTGTTTACTGTCTGTTGCTCGCTTTATTTAAAGGACAAATAGAACTGATGTTTTCCTTCATTACGTAATGATTTCCAGTTGATGTGGGGTTAGAGTGCTAGTTTGCGTAGTCTAGTCTGATTATGTACAGAGTTTATGTCCACCGTTTGTCTACATCTGTACCGTCCTACACTGATGATAGCTGAAGCTTGAAACGCCTGCGTCTGTAGGTTAAAATAATTTAATATTTATTTAATAAAAATATTGTTAGAATCCCCTTTAAGAAATAAAAGTTGATCTCTGTTTGCGGAGTTAAAAATAGACTCTCAGTTAGCTACACACAAGGTTCCGAAAAAGTTCCTTTAACCCTCTCGACTGTGTACTGTATGCTGCATGCTTTCGTAAGGCACACTTAGAACTTCATTACCCTTAATTACGTGATAATTAACTGATGATAGCTAAAGGTTGTAAACGGCGGAGTCTGTAGGTTAAAAAAATATTATATTCATTTAATAAAATATTTTGATATAGATAGATAGATAGATAGATATAGAGAGAGAGATATAAAGAGAGAGAGAGAGTGGGAGAGAGAGCTGTTCGCTCAGCTCACTTCATTAAGGTTTTGGAGCGAGCACCAATTTCTCTGTCTACTCGCTTCGAAATCTGACAAGTAATAGATCACAATACCCTTCAGATTCTCAGCTTATGTTTATTCGATGAGATCACCTTGTCAACCTCCAGCTGTCAAGCATTCCTAGCATGTGTAACCGCCTCTCTCTCTCTATTCTTTAATGAGGATGTTCATTATCAAATAGTTGCTTTCTAAAGATAAACATAAAACTTGTCCATGCAGACTTTTTGACACGGAATGTGTGTTTTTATTGCTTAAAAAATCCACTGTATCTTTATCGTTTATCACCGATTCTGTCGTGTTCGAATTCTGTTGGATCTGTTGTGCTAATTTACACACTAATACTATTCGAAAATGTATGTACTCCAGCATTAAATTAACCAAAACGGGTTAATTTATATCGATCCCGTCTTTCGTCATTTGTTCCTAACGTCAAACACAGTCTCTCGCCTGCCCCTTTACGTGTTAGATGTTAAAATACCCGTGTTTATCGACAAACATGTATTTTAAGAAATAAATGGAAAAGAAGAATGACCGGACAATACAATTAAATCAAACCAAACTAAAATGTACAGCTT
>OY744536.1:3339017-3614017 GCA_963556195.1 Sepiola atlantica | reverse complement strand
GTAAAACAAACAACACCGATCATAAATAATTAAATCAACTTTCATATAACTCAATTACGATTAAGACCCATATATTAATTTAACCTGACCTAGTACTTATTTTAAAGGGGCTCACAAACAATTGTATTATATTTCCTTCTCTGACGCACTTTTATACATATACACATTAAACATTGCTTCAAGAAACTATATGAACCTCTCATATATATATATATATATATATATATATATATATATATATATATATATATATATATATATATATATGTATGTATATATATATATACATTTATATATATATATATATATAATACTTTGTTTATTTATACAGACATGTACATTATCTGCGACACTGGCATGTTGATGTTATCGATCTACAGCTGTTAGAAACTGAGATCTCATCAGATGGAAAGAGAATATTATCTTTCCCTCATATCATATTTGCTTATATATAAAATAGCTCTATTTGATAATTAGTACTTTTTATACGCGCGGTTGTAATTCTTTTAATGTTTATCCCGTGGATGTTTACTTTACCTGTATTACTATATATATATTATATATATATATATATATATCAAAGAACGTGGTCTCTCTCTACCGTACTAGTAAACTTCTCACACCTGACATTATCCTGTATCTCTACATGCATGGAGTATTGTTGCCACATATCGGCTGGTGCATCCTCCACTAGTCTTTCTCTCTTAGACAAGGTCAAAAAAGAGTCGCCAACTTAATAGGGCCCTCACTATCCACATAGCTCGAGTCCCTGTCCCATCGCCGCAATGTTGCATCCTTGTGCTTGTTTTACAAATACTTCAATGGAGTGTGCTCCGATAAACTAGCTGCTCTAGTGCCCCCTCGACGTAAATACACAAGACCAATCGACAATCAGCTAAATCCCATCCATTCACTGTGGAGGTCCTCAGATGCCGGAGAGTCTTCGACTTTAATAGCTTCTCTTCCTCGTGCTGCCAGCCTCTGGAACTCCCTCCCTGCTCCCTGCTTCTCCGACATTACTGACACGCAGAGGTGCAAAACTAATGAAAGCAGACATCTGGCAACACAGCTGTCAACTTAGGATGACCCCAAAACCTACACCCTAATTCATAAATATTAAACACGTCGTTAAAGAAAATTTTAAATGTGTTGTTTTGATTCTACTACCACTACTATCTCTTCTCACACGCTTACTACCCTCAGCATCGTTTGCTTCATACTGTTGCATAGTCTACAACAACAAATTTTCTACCACGATTCAGGAGGCGAACAATCTTTTAAATTTTGATTAGTTTTATTAAGGCGTCATTTTTCTGTCGCGCTTGGAGATGTTTTACTAAACGTTGAGGGAGAGATCAAATTACTACTTTATCGTAGTTAATTCCAAGCTTTAGTCCTTAGCCATTCGAGAAGGGGGAAGAAGGAATCTCATGTCTGTATTCTCTTAGGGAAATAAATTCCTCTTTTCATTTCTGACTACATAGAGAAATACGTCTGTTCAGCTTGCTTCCAAAAACCAGACTGCAAAACTCAGTTTCCCACACAAAAGCCCGTGACGTCACAGAACCCTTATGCACAGGTGCACCTTGACCCGTGACCTGAGGTCCCGTCAACGTGGTTGCCCTGTCAACGCGTGTGAGCTCCGACTGTGAGAACAGCCCTATTTTGCACTCGATTGTACGGGTTCACCCGCACTAAATGGCGCAAGCCAAACCAAACGATCATCCACACATACGTCCACTCAACATGCGTCCGACCTCACAGGGCCATCATCCAACAATACTACCTAGATTTTTTCTGTTTAAAATGTTAAGGTTTTTTTTAAATAAAGTTTATTATGAAATGAATATGGTCGAAATGCTTTGACCGAAATATCTTTGTCCAACTTTTATTATGCATTTGTGTCTTTATTTTCACTTTTACTGTTTTCATTGTTACTCCGTTTATCCACTTTTCCTTAACCACTTTAACAAACATACACATACACATACATACACACGCGCCCCTCCCACACCACATATAATTTTATATATTATATAGTGTAACATACGCCACCACATACAATATTGAGTTATATAGCGAAAATCTTACATATTTCGTGTTTGAATTTGTTTGAATTTTGATTGTTTTTTCTTATCATGATATATATATATATATATTAAATATGTTTTCTCATATGTTTAGTAACCAAATGTAAAAATCATAATTTTTTATTTAGAGCATATTTATTTATTAACGAACACACATTTGAAGAACTAATTAATACATTTAATATTAATTGTGGCACATTTTGTATTTAGTATTTATGTTATTATATTTTTATCATTATAAAACATTACTAAACTTTTTTTAGTACAATCCATTCAATTAATAAAATACATGGATTAATTAAAGCATAATAAAACCTGACTGAATTATTTCATAACGCTATTAATAATTTAAATCTCTAATAATATAAAATTATAATAATCTATTTTGACTAATCTAAAACTAGCATAATCTAAAATAATTTAATCTAAAATGATATAATAAATAATATAATAATAAAATAATATAACCAATCTAAATAATACAATTTTAATAATCAAACACTCTAATTGTAAAATATTGGTACTATGTTAACTAGTAATCATTAGGAGAATTATCTTCGTGCAAAATTTATTACGTAATCAGGATTTACGATAAGAAGGTTTCAAATGGTAAAACCTTTGGGTGAATCGCCTGGCATGGGAAAGATAACTTAGCGGAATTGGTTAGGGGCAGTCGAGTGAGAGAGCGCGAAAGAGTCAGACTGCAAAGGGCAAGTGCTTTCAGAGGACATATATGAGTTGTCTCAAAATAAGTATGAACGTAGTTCTTTGAGCGAAGTACCTCCTACCGCAACCCTCTCGTCGCAATCTCCTGGTTGTTATATAGCAAACACGAACTCAGCTGAATAAATTTATATATTCTTCCATTAAAAATGAGTTATTGGGTTGATTTTGTTTCACACTTTAATAGAGCTGCTCTACTGTCAGGCAAGATCACAAGACGTAACACAATCCGAAGACATCGGAATAAATCAGATATGATGTAAAATTACACTGATTAAACTATTGGTTCCTCGGCCGGCAACGTGAGTATCAGAGTTCCCCTGGACGTGTTACCATATGTTGCATAACAATCTGAAGTCTTATAATGTAAAATACTTTGACAGTGTTAATAATCGGCTACTCATTCGAAAGCTCGTCTTGGTCTTTTGGCTAAGATCAAAGTGTAGTATCTGTTCCGATGGATACTGCACCCCATAGACTGGTATTGTCTTGGTCTTCGGGTCTTGATTTACACCAGTCTATGGGTCTGTCCTGTGCAGTTCTAGGAGGTCCACCCTCCCAGGCTTTACCTCCCCTCTTTGGGGAGGAGTAAGTTTATAGCTTACTGCCTGAGGCGCCCCTACCGGGGAATGCCGACGGGGCTGCTCAGGCAATTTTTAATGGCCAGAGCGCTCACCTTCTCGAGCGCTGGCTTTTCAAATCCCACTTTCCGACCTTGTGTCACATACTCCTATTGTGGGTAGGCGTTAAATAACGGTCTTTTGGCTAAGATCAAAGTGTAGTATCTGTTCCGATGGATACTGCACCCCATAGACTGGTATTGTCTTGGCCTTCGCGGCTTGATTTACGCCGGTCTATGGGTCTGTCCTGTGCAGTTCTAGGAGGTCGACCCTCCCAGGCTTCGCCTCCCCTCTTTGGGGAGGAGTAAGTTTATTGCTTACTGTCTGAGGCGCCCCTACCGGGGAATGCCGAGGGGGCTGCCCAGGCAATTTTTAAACCCCACTTTCCTGACCCGACCTTGGGTCACATCTTACTTGTGGGAGTAAGATAAAAACTGGCCTTGTGCCTAACTCCTGGAGAGGAGTAAATCAATACTCATTCGAAAGCTCTATTCATACAAGGTCCTCCTACGATAATAAAATGGATTGAGCATTTCCTTTAAAAACGTACAATTGGTGTCCAGGTCCATGACTGTTTTCGCACGGAGGCCAGTTCATGGAGTAGAATGCCTCAAGTATCTGTTCCGGGTCCGGTTCTGTTTCTCCTGTGTGTCACTTATCTACCAGATGAATTGACTGAAATGGTACGAATCTTTGCGGACGATGTAAAGCTGGTATCTCCTAATAGCAACTATGATCAACTTCAAGATAATCTCAAACGAATTTTGTTCTGTTCTTCAAGCTAAGATTTATGCCTGAACTCTTGAAAATGCAGTGATATTCCTATCGGCTTTCTGCATACTGCCCCTGCCTTTGATAATCGGTTTCCCACCTCAACCAACAAAAATCGTCACTAATGCAAAGGACCTTGATACAGTTGTAGACAACTTCAAACCGATACGTCACTGTATCGAGATGGTGAGCAAAGCCAGACGGATTGTCGTCCTGATCGGGTGATCCTTTTAAATATGGTCAATTCCTGAGTATGCCATCCAGGAAACAGATCCATATCCGTAAAAGATATCGTAAACCTGGACCGTGTTCAATCGCTTGCAACAAGGATTGTGACGGGATTCTTCATGCCTACCTGTAAAGAACGACCTAAAATACTAAATCTCTCCCCACTTGAGCAGCAAAACATGCTCGAGAACCTAATGCTGGCACACAGCATCATCAATGGAAATGTAATTCTTCTTTTAGAAGAGTGTTTAACCACAATGCCTTGACGCGGTCATCGCGTCACCTGGAAAAGATGTACCATTGTCGATTTCGTCTCAACAGAAGCAGCATTCTCTGTCCGTGTTTCTTCTCTCCGAAACCGCCTGCCCGAGAAGGTTGTTATAATGTCGACCATCTCCAGGTGTAAAGTCGCCTTGGCAAAAACATTCAGCCCATATACAGATGCAATATCTTCTGACCGTCATTTTACATAACATGTTGCATTTTGATGAGTCTTGCCAATAAAATTGATGAATTGAGTGATTGACTCCGTAGTTTTCTGAGCTAGTAATTTAAATTCTTATATAAAATAGTTCACGAAAATATAAAAAATAAAGTGAAAACGTAAAAATCAACAGTAATATTCGTGTAAATACAGGCCAGACGTGTAATTTACTATTACTTAATTTAAAAGAAATTATTTTTTATGTCAGCAATGTTTCTGCTGAATAATATTTTTGTGCATTTATTATCGAATTCTGCATTTTTTTTTCAACGGCTCGAATTCGTAACGTCACGAAACAACACATATTGAAATAAAAAATCGATAATTGTGGTTAGTGAAAACTTTCGAAAATGTGTTTAATGTGGATAAGTTAAAGTTATAGAAATATAATATTATATGCATTTTCTTTAAATGCGGACATCGCAGATTTGAAGATACCCTTGCCCTTAATTTTGTTTTATTTTTTATCTTGTAAGTCAGAAGTATCAATTTAAACTGCCACTGTTTCGTTTTGTGTATTGTTTTTTTTTTCACAGTGCGACCGAGTACGCCTGAATTTAAATCAGTTAGAATTCAATTCTACTATAAATTTTAGAAGATGTTTTTGTATCTATCAAATATGTCTTCAAGAAATACTAACTATTTAGAAATAAACGTTGTGTTATCGTATGAATAGTGAAATCAAATGAAGAAAACAATTAAACAATTGGTTCTCTCGACAGATTTGCGTTCCAAGCGATCGATGGGGAAACTAGTAGTACGATAAGCTCCGTAACACGGGACTTTTCAACAGCCTATGTCTGTCAATGAAGCAGCACACCGAGGACACCGGGGGTCATTATGAATTGACTTGATGTAACGAACGTCTCTCCATTGTCATTATTTGTGAAAACGCCTTAGGCCTGCTCTCAGCCTGCCAGGCCGAATAAACTTCTTGATATTTGCATATTGATTAAAAAAAAATACTTTTTATTAATTCACTATTAGTTGTTGTCATTTATGGAATAAATTTACAAAGTAGCAAGAATAATAGACAATTACAATAAAATATGCTATGTATCTTGAAGAATTCTTCTTTGTAAAGACATGGCGTAAATTATCTGCTTCGTCGCTTTCGTGAATGCAATAAATAAATATTACGTTAACTTAGTATCGAGTTTCATAAATATTTGCATTCGGTCTTCATCTTATTCCCCGTTATAACTGGACGTATCTTTAGTAGTTTTACGGTTCGTTCTTTTTTTGACTGTTAGAAACACGTCACGCCCACCGTGTCTGTTTTTTTTCGACTATATATTTCATCTAGCAACTACAATAATATTGCTGTCTTTTTAATTCTGTTTTATTTTCAAATAAAATACTGAAAATAATTATATAAAATATGGGATTGTCTAAAAAGTAAAGGGGTTACTATAAGTTTATGTCTATATTTTGTTAGACACATGAAGTCGAATATATATATATATATATATATATATATATATATATATATATATATATTATTGATTTACAATACTCATTATTGAAAAGAACAAAATTATTTTACCTAAGAGCATAATTACCTTAATAAAAGTTGGCATCAGTATTTCCTTCACGAGATTCGATATATATATATATATATATATATATATATATATATATATATATATATATATATATGGTAGTTTGCTTGAAGCATTGCTGGGTATAGTAGTAGTAAGTTTTTGAAAGGATGTGGGCAATGCAAGTTCCGGGTAAGATACAAGTTGTAAGGAACAAAAGCAATAACAATACATCGTATACAAAATATGACTTACTATTTATTTTTCCTTTTTTCTAAAATCTTACATAACAGCAAGAGTGTTTTTAGCTGTTCCTGTGATGTCCGGGTGATTAAAAATCACTATTTGATATTTCAGGAAAAGACATCCCTTTGTCAAAAATAATTAAACCAGAAGAAAATGTGTTTTCCTTCTCCGACTGTGTAGAGAATACTACAAAACAAAAGCTGCCATATGTAGACCGCAGCGAAAACTATAGTAGTCTCGCAGGGAATGTAAATTAAATTAAATTTTATTTTAAGGTTATGTTAAATATATGATTTGGTGTTAAAAAATATTTGTGTAATGTTGGTTAAGTGTATGGTGTTCGATAAACTGTTAGTTTTTATAATATATATATATATATATATATATATTTGTTGAGCTTATATTTGATTATTTACTTTTATTTCAGTGTGTTTTATCTTCATATTTTTATTTTGTTTATCTTTCTTTCGTATTTTAAGAATTTTAATATAAAGTAAAGTAATTAATATTTTAAATATTCTAGATCTATCAAACTTATCGATTATCATCTATTTAAGAAGTGTTACTAATTGTGAGTTTCGTCAAATTAGTTTATCGAATTAACTTGATATATTTACTATAAGATAAACTCTGGATTTTTTTTTAGGTGGAAATCTGTATAACAATGTTAGTATATATATATATATATATATATAAACATATACACACATACATGCATATATACATATATGTATACATATCTATGTATTATTGTTTGTTTGATTGTTTATTTATATATTCTTCATTTTCTTTACATATTTTTTTTATTATTATTTACTTTTTTAATTTATTTTATTAATTATTTATTTAATATTTGCATTTTATTTGTATACATTTTATATATGCTTGGATTAATTAATTAATAATGCTAGGTTATGGGGTGACTTATTTTTGGTGGGTTAGAAGAGTATGTTGAATATGGTTTTGAGTTTGTGGTTGAAAGTGTGTTAGGATGGAAGTTCATATGGGGAGGGGCCTATTTGATTGTTTGGGTGTGTGGTGTTTTATTATAGGAGGTAAGTAATGAGTGAAGTGGTGGAAACGGAGTCTGTTAAGTGTTAGAATTGGGGGTTGGTCGGTGGATGGGAGGTAGATATTATAGAATGAATGGTGAGTGGAGCTCGTGACGCTGATTGAGTGAGGGGTTTAATCTGGAAATGAGGATTGATTCTGTGATTCTAAGGTCACCAATGTTTCTGACAGACGCTAAGATGGAGACATGAATATCACGCTGAGTGTTTGAGCAAATCTCTGTGTGTTTGTGGAAAGAGGATATACGGGTATTCAAGTGCTCCTTTATGCGCAAGTGTAGCGGTCTTGTAGTGTTGCCGATGTAAAATTTATTGCATTTATTGCACTGTAGTTTGTAAACACAGTTAGTGCGATGGCACAGACCTGTGTTGGGGATAGGGCAATTGGCTAGGGAGCAGGGTTCGGGTGTGTGGTTAGTATGTTTATTAGATAGATGTTGGCGTAAGGAGGTGCCATTATGTGTTAGTTGTATGTTAAGGTTTTCCTTATGTATTGCCTTGCGGATGGAGGTGGTGATCTTATCGCTGAAGAAAGCGATAAGATCAGCACCTCCATCCGAACGGCAATACATAAGGAACACCTTTGCTCAAACACTCAGCGTGATATTCATGTCTCCATCTTAGCGTCTGTCAGAAACATTGGTGACCTTAGAATCACAGAATCAATCCTCATCTCCAGATTAAACCCCTCACTCAATCAGCGTCACGAGCTCCACTCACCATTCATTCTATAATATCTACCCCCCATCCACCGACCAACCCCCAATTCTAACACTTAACAGACTCCGTTTCCACCACTTCACTCATTACTTACCTCCTATAATAAATCCCCACACACCCAAACAATCAAATAGGCCCCTCCCCATATGAACTTCTATCCTAACACACTTTCAACCACAAACTCAAAACCATATTCAACATACTCTTCTAACCCACCAAAAATAAGCTTTAAACATGTATGCGCATCTGTAACAAAAAAGTGTGTTACTATACTATACTATATGTACCTCCGTTTGTTATATATGATTTTTTACTTTGACATTAGTTGATAAACATGTTTTACAAAGATTAGAAAGTGAAGGGATTTCACAAAGTCAGAATATACTGTGATGTCATAATGTAACTCCTCTCTCTCTCTCGTCCACCCCACCTTATCCACTTTCTTTCTATTCCAGCTCCCATTCTCCCCTTCTACTGTCTATTCTCTTACTCTATCGTATTTAATATTCTCCCCTTTATCCTCTTACTTTCGCTTTTTTAATAATTTACACCATTCAATTACAAAATGTCAAGATTTAACAGAGTCAGAATACATACACAATAAAACGTCTCTCCCACCTCTCATCCTCTTTCACCTTTCAACTCTTTGTTTGTATTTTGATTTTAATCATTTGCATCATTATATTCCTCGAAACACTTATCTCACTATTTCCTTGTTATTACCGTTACTCGCCCTTCCGTCCACCATATACAGCATCCATGTGCAAGTGAACTGTGCATGGTGACAATAAAACGTGTAACATAACACGGCACAATTATTTATTTATATATATATATATATATATATATATATATATATATATATATATATATATATATATATATATATATATATATATATATATATATATAATCAGATCAACCCGATGGATGATATATATATATTTTAATAAAACATATCCACGACACTAAACTCCGTCGTCTCATAGAATCGTGTTTAATCCTACGTCATAATAACACAATTATTCAAAGACCAGGATTCTATAATATTTCTACATCTTCTGCCAGATCGATGCTAATCGAAATGAACCTAAACCAATATGATAACGGAACGGATAACTTCTACTACTTTGAGTCCGTCTGCCTCCTCCTCCTCCTTATTGGTTTAATTTCTTGCTGTCATTCATTTTAAATTACTACTAATTTTCCTTTCCATTTTATTAACTATGGGCGTTTCCAATCGCCGTTTATATGCCAACTGCTGATTTTTTTCTTTCTTTCTCTTTTTCATTCTTTTTTAACATTTCCTTCTGTCTTTCTTTCCCCCTTTTTACTGTTTATTACACGTGACTATTTTCCCCCTAGACTGCGTTCTTTGTATAAATTTGAAAACTTTTCTGTTTTTAATTAAAGTTCTGCTGCCATTGATGATGATTGTATTTTAACAATCGAAATATTTTGGTAGAACTATTCAATATGTGTTTTTGAGTTTATTTTTGCTAGTTGTTGATTTGCTTATCCTTTATTAAATTTTTATTTTTACATATATATATATATATGTGTGTGTGTGTGTGTGTGTGTGTGTCTGTGTGCGTATAATGGTGTGTAATTATCTTCCGATACGTTTCTTTCTGTGACCAGCATCAGACAAGTCATTTAAATTTATTATCATGGATGATAATAAAGAACAAAAAATAGATTTACGACTTGTATAAGTATTTTTCCTTAACTCTGTTATTGACGTGAATGAAAATGTATATTATATTGCTATTTATTTTTACGATTTTTATTAATATAACGTATATATCGTTTGTGCAACTTAACCGCAGATATTTAAACAAGTATTAATTCTATATAGGCATTCAGTTCTTAAAGTATGTTGATCAATTTAAACCATGCGTTAGAATGTCGGCATTGTTAATTTGTTGTGATCCTGTCTGACAGAGGACGGTCGTGGCTGCGTGCGTCCTGTTACCGTTGCTCTCATAAACGAGCACAGTCCTTTTGCTGCGAACTTGTCTTAACAGTTGAGATACCGGGCGGAAAGAAAAATCCTCAGTAAACCTTCAGATATAAAAGTATTAAATAAGTCGGCGATGACACTGAGAAAAATACAATCTATTCAACCGTACACCGATAATTTAGGTACAAATGAAACCTCATTACTTGGGGATCATATTGGCCGCAATAATAACCCCGTGACTGAAAAGATCCAAAGAACAAGAGAAGGTATAAAAATGTTAAGCGCATTGCTTAATTATATTATCTATTCGTTTGACTATGTTTAATTCATTGCATCGCTTGTTCGCTACTGCCAAGACTTGCCATGAGGTTCGATCACAACACTTTAGTTCTCTAGTTCATGTTGGATGTCATATCCACCTACATATTGTTTACTTCCCTTCTCACGATTTTGATATATCATAATCTCACTAACCCTATGTGATTACTGTCTTAAACACTTCATGTGTTCAACATAACCGCTAATGTATCTCAACCAATGTGTACTAGATAATACATATTCGCTATCTACCCATACTAAATTAGTATTGATAGAAATACAATATTACTTAACGAGGAGCAATGGTATCATCATTTTAAATATTGATCTAAGTAAAATAGATGTATTTCTTTGACGTTTATCAGTGATAACATGTCCACTAATCAGTCTAATCCGAACAACAAATGGCAGAAATCCTCTTGAAGCAGAGTAATTTACTCCTCTCCAGGAGTTAGGCACAAGGCCAGTTTTTATTCTACTCCCACAAGTAAGATGTGACCCAAGCTCGGGTCGGAAAGTGGGGGTTGAAAAGCCAGCGCCCGAGAGGTGAGCACTCTGACCATCAAAAATTGCCTGGGCAGCCCCGTCGGCATTCCCCGGTAGGGGCGCCTCAAGCAGTAAGCAATTAACTTACTCCTCCCCAAAGAGGGGAGGCGGAGCCTGGGAGGGTGGAACCTCCTAGAACTGCACAGGACAATCCCATAGACCGGCGTAAATCAAGCCCAGAAGGCCAAGACAATACCAGTCTATAGGGTGCAGTATCCATCGGAACAGATACTACACTTTGATCTCAACCAAAAGGCCGAGCATCTTGAAGCAGATAAGAATTGCTTAAACTAACTCTATTATACTTAAAGAAACCTGTATCATAATGTGAGCCTAACAGTTCTATAGTAACACGATCTCAATATTACTAAAACAAACGGTATTTTTATTTCTTCTTTTCCATATGTATTTTGATCGAGGTATTGAATATAAAATTGTTTTATAGACTCTGTTCATTTACTAAACGACCCTATCTGTCAAAAATGGCAGAGAGAAAGATTATATTTTTCAAAAAAAAACAATATAGCATTGAATAAAAATGCATAAACAATATATAACAACAACATGTTTTATATTAAAAAATCAAGACGCCTGGCGGGTTATGATCCTTCTGGAAACAATAATTCTTCAGCCAATAATTGGACAAGTTATTTTCATGAAAAATATTTAAAAATAATAATATTATCATTGATTATTACTTTGTTATAATTATATCAGGTTTTGTGAAATTAAAGAAATCGATTTCATGAATCCGGATAAAGGAAATCCTGATTTCTCTACAAAGATCAATATTTTCGATTTTGAGTATTCACTGAGGTCATTTGGGTTCTGCAATTTATCTTCGAGCGTATTGGTAACATTTCATTTAGGATTTTCAATATTTTATTTCAGTCTCGTTTATTAGACAGGAAGTGTACGAATTGTTGTTTAGAATTTTGGCTTCGAATATTTTGATTGTATTTCCCCAGAGAAATAAAAGTAAATACAAAATAATTCATAGATGTTTTTTATGTGTTTTTTAATTTATTATCAAAGATTCAATATTTTTTCAATGTCCATCTTCTATCTGTAGAGACAGAAAAGACGTATATCTTTCTCTTTATATGTACGTCGGGTTTACTACCTTTTACGTTTACGAGAGACATACACTTGAAAATTGGTCATAATACCCTATCTAATACGGATTGTTGAAAGATGTGTATATTAATCATTTTGCTTATGTAAGAGTAACCGATAGAGGAAACATGAAAAGGAGTGGAAAATAAGTTACATTATATTACGTTTCAGGTCAAACTGGAATGACATTACACGCAATCATGTTGATTCAGAAACGTCAAAAACATTTTAGTCATCATTTGAACATTTAATGGAGTATTAGCTTTTACTTTTTCGAATCCATGAATTTAGATATATAAGTTCTATTTTGATATATCTTTCTCCGGTGTTGTTTTTGTATTAATTTAGTTTAGGTATAATAGGATCATAAATTACGCATTCATTAAACAGTCTAAGATTTGTTCCCAGTATATATATATATATATATATATATATATATATATATATATATATATATATATATATAAGAGTTCTTACAAAAGATATATATTATAGTACTTATTGTTTATAGTATCCGAAAGTGTTACGAATTGCAAGCTCAATAAAGATGAATTACAAGCTTCGGAGCATATATTTATTATAGTTGCATTCCAATGTATATATATATATATATATATATATATATATATATATATATATATATATATATATATATATATATATATAAGGATGAAAAGGCATTAGAAAAACGACGGAAGCAGATCTTTTATCAATTCCGTTGCTCAATGCAATATATCTGCTCTATCCGGTATATTGAGCTGTATACTTTTCACAATAGGTTTTACCTTTCCTAAAAGTTCGCTTTTAGTTCTCTACTTCATATATATATATATATATATATATATATATATATATATATATATATATATATATATATATAAGTCAATTCATATTATATTCCAATAACCATGGTTTTCTTTTATTATTGTTATTTTTTCACATTTCCCAAAAACATAACATTTCTGTGAGATATATTTTACGGTCCGTTTCATTTGTCGTGTGCCAAACAACAGTTTTATGTCAATATCGTCTTTGTCATTAATAATTATATATATATATATATATATATATATATATATATATATATATATATATATATATATATATATATATATTTATATAATGGAAAAGAATATCAGCCATTTTAATAATAAAATAATTACTATTTATTTATTAAAATACTGTTATAAGCCTCCTGAAATAAGAAAAGGATTTGGACCTCGTAAAGAACCGTTAAATTAGCCGTTAACTTTTGTGTTATGCAATGTTCCTACCCCGTGAGTTGAACACTATGTGACCTCCTTTCTGTGTTCGTACGTCGACTTGACAATATAGATATTAATTCGCTTTCATTTCTCGTTGCGATTGTTGGTGGCCGTGGAGAAACACGGCAGACTGAAGAATCAGGGTTGACTTTGTAATTATCATCTCTCCTACACTGGTGACTGAAGAAGCAAACAACTCTAGTATCTGTAGGTAAGAAATAGTAAATATTTATTCATGAAAATATCGTTATATATATATATATATATATATATATATATATATATATATATATATATATATATATAAGTTATGTTTGAGCTCAAGTTATATTAGACGATCTGAGCCTTCTAATATGTAATTCCACAGCAATTATGAATTGAGACAGTTTCTAACCAATCAAAATCTCGTACGAAGCAAATTGATTTTAATTCAAAAATAAAGGCCATTTCGTCATCGCTACAAAATCAGTTTTAATAATTTTGATAATTACAAACACTTAGTTTATTTTTGTTAAAATAAATTGCTTGATATGAGAATTTTTCGTCGGAAACGGTTTGCCTACTATATATATATATATATATATATATATATATATATATATATATATATATATGCATATATATATATAGAGAGAGAGAGAGAGAAAGAGAGAGAGAGAGAGACAGAGACAGCTATTAAGATATCTATGACAAATAATGTGGGTAGACATATCGAGTGTAATCACAGACATTCGAACTACCAATGAGATACAACTATGACCTAGTAGGCCAACTAATTATTTCCTTACAACAACGAATATCTCTGTTGATAGCAGAAAGACATTGAAACGCTGTATATGTAGTCTCTGTTAACTAATATATTTTCATTACGCCTGTCGGAAATTTATTTTTACAGAAGATTATTACCGTACGCTTATTGAGAAACCGTCGCTAATTTATGTGAGTCTCTGGTTTTCAGTCAGATCGGAGTTGTTGATTCCCATTTGTATAGAGAGCGCGATGTCTTCCCAGACATAGTTTTGTCGTATTTAAAGGTGCTACGCTTTCCTTAATATGTTAAAACCACGGTTTCATGCGTTTTTGCGATCGTCAGATGGCTAAATGAACGAACTCGGGGAAAGATCCCAGCTCTGTTATTATTCTTTCATCTTTAGTATGAAAGAATTATAACAAGGCTTGAATTCGACCTCAAATTACTGCATTATGATATCTGACGATCGCAAAGACGCATGAAACCGTTGTAATGTCATATTAAAACACGTAATTATTTAAAGAAGTATATATATAACAGCCCCGCCCTCCCTCTCTACCCATCCTCCTTTCCCTGCATACACCCCCATACACAAACATTCCAACTTACTTTTCCCCTTCAATCTTGACCGCAGCCATCTGGTCAAACACCTCCCTCCCCCTCTTCCTCCACTCCCTCTCTGCCATCCACTTTACCCCTGCTCATCCCCCACCCCTTTCTCTTATCACCAGCCACAGTAGTCCTTGCTCACCCCATCCTTCCATTTTTTCCCCACTCATTTTCTTCAACATTCATTTCTATTTCTCCAACAAGTACGGACGTCCACCCAGTAGGGGCCATTATTTCATTTTATTTTTCCTCCCAATATGTCTACCCTACATGTATCTGTACTTGCATGACATTTTTTCTCTATTTTATCATCCTGATGAAGTCTTATAAATAAAGACGAAACGTTGATGTACACATAAAAAAACATCCATTTTTTGGTTTTCCTTTTTCATTTTCCCATCACGTCGGATTACCTTCATCCTTCTCTTCCCATATATATATATATATATATATATATATATATATATATATATATATATATATATATATATATATATATATATATATATATATATAACGCATCACGGGCCTGACACATAGATAGTTGTACTTATATAAAACACATATGAGTTTATAAAGTATTAACCTTCAAATGTCACGTGTTAAATATTGAGCCGAATCGAATTATTAATTTATAAATTAAGTTTATTTAAGAAAGAACGGGTGTAAGAAGGCGGAAAGGATTATTTCAAAATGGATAATCTCTAGCGAAATCATAACTACTTGTAAAATCTTCAATCGACAGACCTACTAGCAACAAGGATCAAAGATTAAAAGAAGAAATATGAATAAAAAAACTGAACTTTTTAACTAAAAAAATCAATAAGTTAAGGGCTCGCCTTCTACTTTCGCTTTTTTTGCCAGGTCCGAAGGCGACGATTTCTTTCCGGATGTGAACTTTTATCTTTAGTTCAAATTGTACAGTCAAAGTGTTTAGTTATGTCTGCAGATGCTGTCGAAACATAGTGAGTTGAAAAAGATTTATTTAGATTCGTCAAGAATAATTTCCTAAACTAACAAATTCTACTTTAAGAGACCGTTACGTCTTAGTTGGAAAATGTAGAGAAGCTAACAGACAATTAAAATATAACGGTGGTACAGCGGAATAGTTAGAAGAAGACCCCACGGTGTAAGGTAATTAAAGTGGTAGGAGATATGAGTGTGAGAGTGAAATTACCTCCGACTTCTTGTATAAATGATTGTGTTAGGCGAAGCTGGCGAGCTGAAAAATATAAAAAGGAATTAATATGAACAGTAGACACGCATATTTTCCGAGAACACGCATCAAGAATCGGTGTGTATGGCTGCAGGAACAGATTTGCAAATGCAACTTTTTTACAGAGTTATTCGGGTCAATAAAATAGGGGAAAAGTTTACTTTACTTTGTATATAAAATCGATGTTTCGCATTGTTTTGTGTTTTTGTTACTCTGACAGGATAATTTTGAAATACATTTTCAATTTATCAATATGGATTTGAAGTTAAACTTTAGCATTTTGTAAGTTAAACTTTGGTAATTTGACGTTTTTAGGCAATAAAATAACAAACAACCCACGAAAGTGTCGCCCGGTACAAACTAATATAACACCACAACCTGTTAGAGGGTTGAGTGTGGGCCGACGAGTTAAAACGTGCCTGAAGCCAAGACACCAAGATGATTCAATTAAATTCGCAATATACTTTTACGACGAAAACTAATTGAAGTAGAGTTTAATTAACTAAATGTATATATATATATAGATACAAAAATTCCCCATTTAAAGGTTTTAGACTTATCAAAATTTGTTTAAATTTTGATAAACGCCTTAATTACGTTGAACAAGGTTGATTCGCCCGCTTCATATCACTTCGCAATTTAATTGCCATTCATGAAACGTTTTAGACTGAACTAATCGGCAAGAAAAATAAAACAAAAGTAATCGAGAAAAAAAAGAAAACAAAACTAATCGATAAGAAAAATGAGACAAAACTAATCGATCAGAAGACAATACTAATCGATAAGTACAAATAAGACAAAACTAATCGAAATGAAGACAAAACTAATTGATATGCAAAAAACTAATTCATGACTAAAAACCGACATAACTAATCGATAAAACAAAAGTAATCTGTAAGAAAAAACAGACAAAACTCCGTCTCTCTCTCCTTTTATTCTGTTTGACAATTTGTTGTTGCACATTCTTATTCGTTTACTTTCATCTTCTTCGTACTGCGAAGTGCACCGAATGCGCGTGTGTGTTTCTTTTTAATATATAGATGTAAATGTGATTTAGATTTAATTAAAATCAGTAGTAAAACTTAAAAAAGCGGGGATGTTGTGCCTCTTCAGCTATGGTGTTAAGACCATCTGCATATGTTGATTGTCAGGTTTTACAGCATGCCACATATCGTTGGGTCAATTTATAACGAAATCGTACACGTTTTTATATGATTAATTTGTAGAAAAATTTGAAGAAATGTGTTTATGTAGACCATATGACCTTCGTGAATGGTCGCTATTTAATAATGACAAGATTCATCGTTGGTGAACTTCAAGGATTATCCGGGACCCGTGTGTCAATTTTATTATGGCCTTATAATGTACATATGTAAAGGATTACTCCAACTGAATATGAACTGCGTAAATCTAAAAATCTAGTAGTATTTACCGGACATACAGACAAACATATACATATAGCCAAAAAGTATATTGTAAAATAGTTAATTGGTAAATTGGGGAGAGTAAAATAAATGTTTTAACTTCTTTACTCACTCAACGTTTGAAATGTAAAGGAGAGCTTTAATAGAACACTTGGATATCTATGTATCTCATATAGAGATCATGTGTTTGCTACATCAAGTGCCCCCGTGATTTCTGAGAACTTCCACTGAAATACAATGAAAAAAAAGAATATATAAATATATATGTATAGTTCTTAAGTAGACTTAATTACGACATGATTATTTGTTTACGATCTAAGAATTCAACATAAACATTTAAATAACAAGCAGGAATACTAGCTTCATTGCGAGAACAATACGATTTGTTGTTGTTAGATCACTCTTCGCCGCTTGATATGAATACTCGCCGGCCTGGTATTTACAAAGTTAAATCCCTCCTAAATTCTAAGCTGATTTCTGGTGGCCAACTGGTAACTCTCCTGACTGCGAATCAGTGATGATTTGTAGTCGGAGTTCGCTCCCGTCGGGAATTAGCTTCCTGCACTGAAGATTGCGTAAGCATGAAACATAGATGTCTGTAGGTAATAAATAATTAATATTTATTTATAAATATTATAAAAGATATATATATATATAAGCTTATACAATACTGCAAAGTATACTTAATTGTTGAAATGTATACTGATATTCAATTTCTACATTTTCAGTAGAAATATTTAAATTAAGCCAACCATTACCCAGACATTAATTAAATAAAAAAGGGTATATGTGCCGTAAAATTCTAAATCCAAAGAGTGTAAATTAATATTAATTGAAAGATCGTGCAGCCCGCCTTCTTGAATCACGTTCCTTAACGGTGGAATCAAATATTAATCGAACAGATATAACGTGTGACAATCAAATAACACCTTATTACTTACTTTTCTAAAAATATTAATTATGTGAAGAATCCAATTTAGTTGACACGAATGATATCTGAAATCATCAATACATTTATACAAATGTAATTTAAAACTCTAATCGGATAATAACATTGATAATTTCGCGGGAAATTGGTGAAATATCACGAAGTGAAAAATCAGTGTAGATTTTTTAAATATACACACACACACACACACACACACACACACACACACACATATATATATATATATATATATATATATATATATATATATATATATATATATAAACATATTGTTTTTCTTATCTTTCTATTTTTGCTGGATATGACGCATCCTACCGGATGCCAGACATTCACCGGCTATTTCAGACACTCCAGCCTAGAAATCGTTTTACGATTCTAACCGTCCCTTTAAGTGCAGTTGTTTGTATTTCTCTTGCACTCGGTTCACCGGGTATACTCGCCAGATAGCTTTTGAAATTATTTTTCATTAGTCCTGTTGCTCCTATAATTACAATTATATATATATATATATATATATATATATATATATATATATATATATATATATATATGTGTGTGTGTGTGGGTGTGTGTGTGTATGTGTGTGTGTTTGTATGAAAGTTCAAACTACCTCTGAGGAAAAGCAATAAAATAAAAAATACTCAAATTTTTATTTGAATTAATTTTTAAAAAAAAAGTAATTTAGTTAAACCCACGTGTACACCAAATCATACACACATATATATGTTGTTACTATTTCGTGTATATATACATATAATAGTATTTTATTTGCCTCCTCCCCAAGAGGTTAGACAAGAGGTATGGATTTTGATGAAAGTTTTTTTGTGGAATGAACTGGATTCGAACCCGGCACATTTAAGTACTCACTCCTCGTTGTCAACTACTTAGCCACCGTGCTATAAGTATGAAGTCATATTATATTGCGTATACATAGAGGGTTTGAATGCAAAATGCTATCAATCCATTATGCTTAAATTGAGATTTTAAACAATATATTAAATCAAGTGTTCGATAAAAAAGCTTATTTTAATTGAAAGCAAAGAGAAATCCTGTCGTTATTATATTATGTAAAACATGATTTTAGGATGTGGTTGATTGTTAAAAAGGAACACTCTTTTTTAGTAATAGCTTCATATATTTTTTAATGTCGTTTATCGCGTTTTGCACTCGAACTCTTCATATATTTTCTGAATTTATTTCAAGTGTGCTCACTATTTGAAGAGAGTTTAGTGACAGTATGAAGTTATATTTATGACAAGTAAGTTCCTGTTTCATTCCCGAAAGAAAATCATCAGGCTAAATGTATAGTTTGCGATTGCTTTTATAGCTAAGTGTTGCTTACTCTAGCTAAATACCAAATCGCATTACACCTTCCTAGGCTATTAGTTCCATCAGCTAATCCCTTTATTTGAAGGGTTTTTTTGCCACCCCATTCTTTTAAGAAGATCAAATAAACAATGATGGCTTTACTCTGATATGTGGGAACTAAAATAATGTATCCGGTCCAATTTTTTGTCACTTGACGGAATTTTACATGCATTTTTTAGTTACGGCGTTTGTATTTATTTTGATTAGTGCTTTTATTTTTGTATGTATTTTAATTTTATTTTGTTTATTAGTTATACTAAAGTAGACTTCATTCTGTATCAAAATGTAATTGCTATTTCGCTTCAACAATTTTGAATATCTTTACATTTTTAAATTTATAATTTCTCATTCAAACATAATATACACGGGACAAAAGTTTAATGTAAAACCAAAATTATTTGATGTATATATATATATATATATATATATATATATATATATATATATATATATATATATATATATATATATATACATATTTATATATATATATATATATATATATATATATATATATATATAAGTCAGGTTGGTTTTATATTCCAGTAACCAGGATTTTTTATTTTTTTATCTTTTTTCACATTTTCACATGTGAGATGTATATTTTACGGGCTTTTTCAGTGGAAGTGAGGCAAACAATATTATTATGTTAATATCGTCTCTGCAAAACTTCAAAATCATTAGAAAAATCCACAAAGAAGAACATTTCTCAAATTGAAATGTCTTAAAAATAATCTACACCACACAGTGGTTCATTGCTGGCGAAAACAAAAGAAAGGAAAAACAAAACTTAAACGTGGAAAAAATCTCGTTACGACACCATTTTGATTTGATTTTCGTTCAGAGTAAGTGTACGAAATACGATATGTATGAGCCTCTATGAGTGAATATTAAATATTTAAGTGCGTAATGTAGTCTAAGTTTGTCAGCTCAGATCGAATAGAGGAATTTTATCGTGGTGCATCGTCATGTCATAGATGACGATAATTAAAATATTTATATAAATAGTAAGTAATGTTATTTTTGAAAGCGCCTTTCCAAGGAGAGAAAGAGTACCTTTAATATGTTATGTTGGGCTCTATCAGTCATATTTTAATGTTAGCTTATGCGGACATGAAGATATCACGGACCTTTTATTTTAAACACGAGCTAAAATGTATATTAGTTAAAGCCATATATATATATATATATATATATATATATATATAAATGTGTGAAAGTTCATTTTGTAAGCATCTTTAGAATTTTAAACATAAAGAAAGAGGCAAAGTGCCTTCAAATAACCATGTGTTAGATGAAAATATTTTTATTAAAATCAAAATAAAAATAAAAACATTTTTTCTTTTGCATCTTGACTTTTTTATCTAATATTTAGCTTGATATAACAAGCCTCGACAGAGCTTTAGACAAATAAAAGGTATTAACTTTTTTTTCTCGTAATAATCCTGCCTGGTCTTCTAGAAATGACGTCCAATATTATGTGGACTAACGGGGCAAATGTCTCTTTTAAACTGAACTTAAATCGCACATGGTCGCTGGTTGGTATACATTTGGGAAAGTTCATTTTTAAGCATCTTTAGAATTTTAAACATAAAGAAAGAGGCAAATATATATATATATATATATATATATATATATATATGTGTGTGTGTGTGGGGGGGTATATATGTATTGGCGTGGCCAAAAAGTTCATTCGTTTTTTTGAATGCCATCTTTCCGGCTTACTAAACATCGTTTTATATTCTTGTTCTTCAAATCCTGTATTTTGTGTAGTGAGTATGTTGACGTCAGTGTGTAATAAGCCTCCGACAGAAGAGGTCTTAGATTTTGGCTTGTATTTCAGGGCTTCAAATAAGAATATCAAACAGAGCACAACCGACAACTGATGCTTTTTTATTACAGAAAAGAAAAAAGAGAGCTACAGAAACCCGCATAAAGATATACCATGGGTATGGAGAGAATGCTGTTACAGAACGGGTGTGCTAGAAATTATTTTTCCAGTGAAAAATGCTTCTTGCTTTTGCCAAATAAAGATGATCAACCGTGACCAAGTGAAAGCCGTAGTTGAACAAGATTGCCGTTTGACAACCAGACAAATCGCAGAGATTCTTCCGATTTCCAAATCGAGCGTGGAAAATGAACTGCATAAACGTGTTTATGTTTCCAAACTTGATGCCTGGGTTTCTCGTTCCTGAATAAACGAACGAACCTTTTGACAAACCTAATATATATATATAGAGAGATACTTTACTAATTTTTTTTTTTTTTTTTTTTTACATGGTTCACCCCAAACAAGGCAGGACGCCACTGTAAACGTAAGGGGCTACTGAGAAAAAAGGAAAAGGGGGGGGAAGGATTGGTGGTTCAGCTTAAATTGGGATCTGAGCAGCGAGATGTCTGTTTACATTAGTTTTAAATTTCTGCATGTCAGTACTGTCGGGGAAACAGGGGGCAGGGAGGGAGTTCCAGAGACCAGCAGCACGAGGAAAGAAGCTATTTGAGTAGAATGCTCTCCGGCATCTGGGGACCTCCACAGTGAATGAATGAGATTTAGTAGAATGTCGAGTTAGTCTAGTGAATTTACGTCGAGGGGGCACCAGAGCAGCACACTCATCGGAGCATAATCCATTGAAGTATTTGTAAAACAAACACAAGGATGCTACATTGCGGCGATGGGACAGGGGCTGGAGCTTAGCTGACAGTGAGGGACCTATTAGGTTGACTACTCTTTTTTGGACTTTGTCAAGGAGGGAGAGACTAGTAGATGATGCACCAGCCCAGATGTGGCAACAATACTCCATGCATGGGCGAATGGTGGCTTTGTAGAGATACAGGATAATGTCAGGTGTAAGGAGTCCACTAGCACGGTAGAGGGAGCCAACCTTCTTTGCGGCAGCCTTGGCAATGTCTTCAATGTATGTGTTCCAATTCATGTTACCTGTGAAGGTTAGGCCAAGGAGTTTGAATGATGAACTCTCAGGTAGGGTGTTATTTGCCATGGCAATCGGTGGGTGGAGAGGCTTCTTGTAGTTGTTGAAGGAAAGGAGCTTTGTCTTTGCGGCATTAAAAGTCACCAACCATTTATGGCCCCAATCCACTACAGCCTGGAGGTCATCTTCTAAGGATGCAGCCATTGCCTCAGATATGATCGCGTCTGTTTTGCCAACATGGCGAGAGTAAAGCGTGGTGTCGTCAGCAAATAAACCGATCTCAATTTAACGTTTGAGACGTAAATAAGAACTTTAATCGAATATTCGAATATCTATGTATCTCATAGAGGGTGCATTTTGATTATGACGATCATACTTTTATAGATTCAGAAAATTCAGAGATTTTACATTTTTAAGAATGTCTCTGGAAAGATAGCCAAAACGATGACCAGAAAGTTAATTATAAATATCAGAGTTTTCAAGTTACAGGTGGCCCACACAACCAATATTTTCTTCTTTATTTTTAAACGGGGCAAGCTTTCAAGTTTGCCCCATTTAAAAATAAACGGACCAGAATTAATTTACTAAAGTACGAATGTTATGATACAAATCAGCCGGACAATTCCGTCATTGCTGTCGGGCTGATGTATGGTTTTCAGTCTTAGGAGGTCCTCCTCCTCTGATAAGGGGTTCGTTTATTGCTAATTGCATATGGCTGATGTATGGTTTTCAGTCTTAGGAGGTCCTCCTCCTCTGATAAGGGGTTCGTTTATTGCTAATTGCATATGGCTGATGTATGGTTTTCAGTCTTAGGAGGTCCTCCTCCTCTGATAAGGGGTTCGTTTATTGCTAATTGCATATGGCTGATGTATGGTTTTCAGTCTTAGGAGGTCCTCCTCCTCTGATAAGGGGTTCGTTTATTGCTAATTGCATATGGCTGATGTATGGTTTTCAGTCTTAGGAGGTCCTCCTCCTCTGATAAGGGGTTCGTTTATTGCTAATTGCATATGGCTGATGTATGGTTTTCAGTCTTAGGAGGTCCTCCTCCTCTGATAAGGGGTTCGTTTATTGCTAATTGCATATGGCTGATGTATGGTTTTCAGTCTTAGGAGGTCCTCCTCCTCTGATAAGGGGTTCGTTTATTGCTAATTGCATATGGCTGATGTATGGTTTTCAGTCTTAGGAGGTCCTCCTCCTCTGATAAGGGGTTCGTTTATTGCTAATTGCATATGGCTGATGTATGGTTTTCAGTCTTAGGAGGTCCTCCTCCTCTGATAAGGGGTTCGTTTATTGCTAATTGCATATGGCTGATGTATGGTTTTCAGTCTTAGGAGGTCCTCCTCCTCTGATAAGGGGTTCGTTTATTGCTAATTGCATATGGCTGATGTATGGTTTTCAGTCTTAGGAGGTCCTTCTCCTCTGATAAGGGGTTCGTTTATTGCTAATTGCATATGGCTGATGTATGGTTTTCAGTCTTAGGAGGTCCTCCTCCTCTGATAAGGGGTTCGTTTATTGCTAATTGCATATGGCTGATGTATGGTTTTCAGTCTTAGGAGGTCCTCCTCCTCTGATAAGGGGTTCGTTTATTGCTAATTGCATATGGCTGATGTATGGTTTTCAGTCTTAGGAGGTCCTCCTCCTCTGATAAGGGGTTCGTTTATTGCTAATTGCATATGGCTGATGTATGGTTTTCAGTCTTAGGAGGTCCTCCTCCTCTGATAAGGGGTTCGTTTATTGCTAATTGCATATGGCGCTCCTACTGGGGAATGCCAACGAGGCTTTTCGGGCACTTTTGTAAGACAGGGTGCGCTTATCCTATTGCTCTGGCCTCTGGAAATCACATCAGACTTTGTGTATAAACTTTTGGCAAGAAGGTAAAAAATATGTTATAATTACGGATCGCCAAAATAGCCTAAACTTTGTGATACCTCTCTCCTTACAAGTCTAATAAATATACCTCTCTCCTTACAGGTCTAATAAAACGAAACCAGTAGGTGAAATATAAAATATAGATTTGTTGGTACTGCCGAAATAGCCTAAACCTTTCTATACTTCTCTCCTTACAACTAGCCAGGTCTAATAAAACGAAACGAATAGGTGAAATTTAAAATATAGACTTGTTGGTATTCTGATATCTGACACACAATGTTTCCGTGACTTCGCGTCGTCAACGTCAGGGTGGGTTTCGGAAGCGTCCGAGAGTTGACGAAACTATTCGACAATCATGCTGCAGCAGGCATAAGAATTTAATCGTGTTCAATAACAACATTGAATGCCCATCATCTCTGTCAGCTCGTTCAACCTCCCAAAGGACTAATTGAGTTCTGTCAATCTTGTATCGACAAAAAAAATGAGATAACATATCTACCTTGTCGTTAATGTTTAAAAAAAATTGGGAACAAAAAAAAACAACATTTCCTTAAAATATAAAAATAATCACGTTTTGCAACTTTCCGGTGCACAAAAAAAAACATATTTATATTAAAACATGTTATTAACAATGGTTTGATTGACAAAACAAAATAAACATCTAATTATTAACAATTGCTTAGCTATGGTTTTTCGTTTTTTCTTGGTATCTATGTATTTTTGTTTGAATTTCTTGGTCTGAAATTATCGTCTGCCAGTCTTCAATTTAGCGTTTGACAGTTTTCGCCTTGTCAACTCTCAGGCGCTTCCGAGATCTGCCCGAACTTTAACGACGCGAAGTCACGGAAACATGGTGCGTCAGCTATAAGAATACCGATTTTTTAAAGACAGTTGGTAGCAAATAACAACATAGAACAACAGAATACAAACAAAATAGCATCGAGAAAAAAGCAGCAAAAGAAGAAACGATGGACAACCGGTTTAAAAACGAAGAGTAAAAAAAGAGACCATAAGTTTATGGGAAGAGAAGGATGAAGGTAATCCGACGTGATGGGAAAATGAAAAAGGAAAACCAAAAAATGGATGTTTTTTATGTGTACATCAACGTTGAAGTCTTATAAATAAAGACGAAACGTTGATGTACACATAAAAAACATCCATTTTTTGGTTTTCCTTTTTCATTTTCCCACCATAAGTTTATGTGGTTTGGAATGGAAATACGGGATACGCCTAAACAGCGACAACTGTCTCTCCGCTCAGTCTTTCTTTCCATCTGTTGTTAGTTGTTTGCTAGGAATTAATTTTTAATAAATAATTATTCGAATGTTAATTACGTTTCAAAATGTATTGCTGTTTTGTTCCAACAAATTAATAAATAAAATTTATATCTCACGTTTAATGATTTCAAAAATGGGGTATATGTTACGACGCTCAGCAGAGGCGCGAACGGGGTCCAAAAAAAGAACGAGAAAGGGTTTAAAAACATAAATTTTCAACAAGTGAAGTTGACCTACGACGAGAATAGATATTTTTCTACTTACCTATGTAATTTGTTTTTATTTTTACCTATTATAAATGGGTTTTCATTAGATGTAAAAAAAAAAATTCTTGTTTTTTTTCCCACCGTTTTCACAAAAACAATATGGCCGCTCCTAGTGCATTTGTTAGTAACCCCCCCCCCCAAATCGGCCATGTTTTTTTCCCAAGTTACGGTAACAAAACTATTGATTTCTAATAAATAGCACTTCAAACGGGTTTAAAATACAAACAAATAGCACATGCAAGTTTGAAACTAACTTTTACAGCTTACAGTTACTTTTATTTGTTGTATATTTGTTTTTTTAGCGTTTTTACTCTGCTGAGTCTCGTAAAAGATGCCCCAAAAATGTACTATTATTGAGTTTGCCTTCTAACCTACTTATTCTGTCGGAATTTAAATCCTATTATCATCCGATATTTTGTTTTGCGTTAATTGTTGCCTTCAAAATTCCGTATATTCCGATATTTTGTTTTGAGTTCCGTATTTCTAATTTTATCTGTCAGAATTTTATTTTGAACATTGTAATATTTTTTTATTTCTGTTTTTCCTTTTTTGCACTTGGAAACAGTCGTATTTATTTGTTCTTGCGTATTCTCTTTACAATGTTACAGTTCGATTTTTCCCAGGTATTCAAACATGGAAATGGCTGAAAATTGTGAAATAAATGTATAAATGTATAAAACAAACTTCATTTGATACGCATTTTCTTAAAAAAACAGAAATGCAATATTAAACTTAAAAATAAAAAGAATATCTTCCTCTGTTACAAATGCACGTAAGAGAAAGTAAATATCCCTAAAAAGATGAATATTTCCTTTGAGACTTCTAAGACTACGTTGCTTTCTTATTAATTTGCAAAGCATAAATATTTCTTTTATAATCATTGAACTATTTAAAACAAAAGACGAAACACTATATAAACTTTGGACATCACTTTCCAATCCTTTTGTGTTCTTTGCTCTACGGAAGTGTGTCTTATATATTTGTCGTTATTAAAAGCCGGACGAATTTTTAATATCCTACAGTAAATATTTTCTTTTGGAATTCCTTTTTTTTTCGAAACGATTGTAATAAAAAGTTTGAGACTATATTTTCGGTGAACAAAAACACTTGAAAAAAATTATAGATGCCATTAATAAAAATAATAGCATCGACAACACAGCAAAAAGAAAAAATACAAAAAAAAAGTAGAAACGTAAAACGCAACACGGAATGCGTGAGCGTTAATAGATGCAGACAATAGCATTTTATTTTTTGATCTACCTAACCCAGCGAGTCTACTTTACATTGCTACATGCATAAGAAGCGATATATATATATATATATATATATATATATATATATATATATTATTCAAGTGTCCTATATAAACAATGCCTTTAAGACAAAAACACTATTTCTAATATATATATATATATATATATATATATATATATATATATATATATATATATATATATCATATTTATTATTCGATTTTATATCATATCCAATATTTTGAAAGACAGATTCGCATATTTCACAGAATTTATTTTTTTATTTAGCATACAATTGTTTCAGCATACACCAAGATATATGTAAATGATCCTATGCATTTATATCTTATTGTGGCTATCGTCAGTGCTAATTCATTAAAACAATGAAAAACAAAGGCAAATAAAGTTCATAAATTACAGTCAGTATTCATTATTAAGTCTTTTTATTCTAATGGAACTAGTCATAACATCTAATATGTTTCACTGTTCATATTTTAATCGTTCGTGTCATCCTCTAATATTTTGATTCAGAATCTCCTAAATCAAGATAAATATTTCTCCAAGTAACCTTCCTTTCTTGTTGTGTCTTTATATATATATATATATATATATATATATATATATATATATATATATATATATATATATATATATATATATATAGGGTGGGCCAAAATAAGGGTCCTATCTTGAAATTTGAATAACTTGAATTTGAATAACTTCCACAAAATAAAAGTTAAACTCACCAAACTTTATGTGTGTGTAGACTGACCCTTCCGAGATTTTTTGAAATAAACAAAACAAATTTTAGCCGAAAAACACTTCTTAAAACTTACAAAAACTAAAGTATTGTTTTTTACACTGTTTTGAGTTTTTTAAGCAAAAATAATGTTTTCTAAATGAGGGTACGTTCCTTAGGGCTAATACGGCTCATGCTTGCTTCGGAAGGGGTCCTTTACTTATTCTAAAAAAAAAAAATTTTTAAATCAATAAATAAAAAAGTTATGAATTTTTAAAAATAGGACCCTTATTTTTGCCCACCCTGTATATATATATATGTGTGTGTGTGTGTGTGTGTGTGTGTGTGTGTAATGTCTATGTATAGAGAGCCACACATGCTCCCTCCGGTCAGATATGTTTGCTAGGTAGAGAGGACGATATCATGATGAACGAACTACATACACCGCTCTTCAAAGGAGGAGGTACTAATTGGTAGGATGGTACCATTACAATAGAACATATGCTACAACGCCCCTCCAAAATAGAGGAAGAACTTTCTCTATAAAAGGAGAAGGAACAACAGAAAAGATACAACCCTACCATGCTCCCCCCCCCCCAAAAAAAAGGAGAAGGTAATACCTCGGGAGATGTTCTCATGACAACAGAATATATATTACATAAACCCTCCTTAGAAGGAGGGTGTAATACTTAGGAGGATTATTCCCCCTCTTATAAAGGAGATGGTAATTCCTGGTACGGCGGTCTTATGAAAACAGAACCGATACCACACTGGCAATCCCGTTGAAAGATAATACAATAATAGATTAAATAAGTTTTTTTAAATTCATTTAAAAATGCTTAGTTATAAAAACATTATTTTATTATAGCTCCTTGTTCTTTTGACTAAGATCAAAGTGTAGTATCTGTTTTCAGTATCGTAGCGACATCAGACGTTAATTAAAAGATAATAATAATACGGCGTCGTTAACTGAAGAGAGAAAGAGGAAGTGGAATAGAGGGCAAAGGGGGAAAACAAATTAGCCAACCGAAGGCAGTTTCAAAATAAAGTCAAGTCCGGACAATGTTTATGCGTGGTTGACGCGTATTTGAATTAAAAATTGCTTACATCTTATGAAGCATCATCCATTTATTTATTTATGTATCTTTTCAAAGACTTTCGATAAATATATCCTTTTCAAAGCAATGTTTTCAATTTGCTGGTATGGTATTTAAAAAACATAAAAATACGTTATTCGATCAGCCAGTGTCGACAAATGTCTTTAATCAAATGATTTTCTATGCGATTCCCTCTACTTCTCACTTACGGAAGTGAAATTCACTCTTTGATTTTATTAATCGACACTAAATTTCGCTAAGTCATTTAGCACCCAGTTCAAGTTTGGCTGTTGCTCTCTCTCTCTCTCTCTCTCTCTCTCTCTCTCTTACTCTCTCTCTCTCTCTCTCTCTCTCTCTCCTCGGCACATGATATATCCCTAGGTAAATATCTCGGAATGAACAAAACTCATGTTAAAATCGTCAGGCATTTTCATTGACCGTAAATTGGAAGAGCTTTCAGAGATTTCTGTGGAGCCTGTCGCGTGTGTGACGGGTGGCTGAAAATATAATAAATAGAAGTAGAGTATATTCTACAAGACAGTTGTTTATTATAAAATCAACAGATAGATGTATTTTTTTAATTAACGAAGATACATAATTACAAGAAGGGAAAATGTTCAGATACAATGACAAAAGAAACTGAAACTGAAAAAGACGATACGATTCAAAACAATTTGGTTAGAAAAACAACGTATAGGAAAGAAATTACGAGAATAGAGAGAAGCAGAAAGAGAAATAAAAGGGAGAAAGAAGAAGAAGAAGAAGAAGAAGAAGAATAAGAAGAAGAAGAAGAAGAAGAAGAAGAAGAAGAAAAAAAAAGAAGAAGAAGGAGAAGAAGAAGAAAAAGAAGAAGAAGAAGAAGAAGAAGAAGAAGAAGAAGAAACACGGAGAAACTCAAAGAGGGAAGACAAGACGGTCCGCGAAAGAGAGGTGGGGAATAAAGAGGACAAATGAGAATACAAAGTTAAATCAGTTTTGATTGGTTGGCCAGAGATGTACGCAGAATCTGCGACTTTTGCTCGCTCTGAAGTCGAACGTGTGAGAATTGTGATTAGAATTAACTGACGAGTGAACAACTTGATCATTTGTGAATAAAGCACTCGTGTGGATAACATATCGCCTGCTATGAAAAGAGAGAAATTAGTATTACCGCGTCGAAAAGATAATAACTTTAAAATATATCAACCATTCTGAACCTACACACACACACGCGCATATTCTCTAATAGAAAAAGTAACAAATGATGACAGAAATTAAATAGAATATATCTATCAGCATGCACTCAAATAATAAAAAGTATTTATAAATCTATCTTCCAAGCACCCAGACTTTTTGTGTTGTTTACATAGAGGTTATGGCTCTACGTAGTTTCTTTGTACGAATGTATTTATGTGATTCCATCTCCCGTGAAGAATTGTCTAAGAATTCAAATCTTTCGTAATACTTCGATCAACTAATGATTCCGCGGTATATATGTTTGTTTTCTTGTTTTAATGTTAATACAACTTATTACTTGCTCGATGCTTGATTGCTGTTATATGTCATCGAATTGCCGACTGATTTGAAGAAGACCCCGATTAAATATTGTTATTTTTTATTTTATTTACGGCTCCACGCTAAAGGCAGTCATAATTGTCACCAAACTTTCTGCTGACCAAATGACACATATAGGTTATCCTAACTATATTTGTAACTTATACTGGATAGTTCTTATTTAAGGGAGATAATCTTGAGGGGTAATATTCACGTAAAATAATACCGAACAAGAGAGGTAACTTATATTAACTTATCTCACAGCCATTGATAAGAAGGCGGCAATCATTATTGGTCCCCCGTTTTATAAAATCGGGGGACTTATGTTTTGAGGCATGTCCGTCCGTCCGTCCGTCCGGATTTTTCTCCGCAACCATCCATTGAATTTCTCTGAAATTTTGCATGAAGTTGTAACTTTGGTCAGGTTAGAAAGTGACATTCTCCGATTTTTGAATAAAAAAAATGGTTAGCCCCCCAGGGAGTCAAAACGCCCCGAAATGGCAAAAAATGACATTTGTTTGCCCCATAACTTTTCATCCATCCATTCAATTTCTCTGAAACTTGGCCAAAATGTGGAGGCAATTGTTCCTAATAGAAAATAAGTATCGCTGACCTTGTAAAAAATCTGGTTCGCGCCCCCAGGGGGTCAAAAGCCCCCTGAAATGGCAAAAAATGACCCTTTTCTCCCATAACGTTTGATCCATCCATTCAATTTTTCTTAAACTTGGCCAAAATGTAGAGGCAATTGTTCTTGATATTAAATGAGCATCCTTGACCTCAGAAAAATTCTGGTTCGCGCCCCCAGGGTGTCAAGGGGGGGGGGGGTCAAAAATGCCCCAAATTGCCTAAATTTATTGCATTTTACACTCGCCACATCGAGTCACATACAGAGGAGGACCACGCACGCGCGGCTTGTATTCATTATATCGGAGCCAAGTATTTTATACTGATCGTCTTTTCCGGTGTTTTCCTTTTTTTAATATTTTCTATTTCTGTTTAGATATTTATTAAAGTATAAAAATAAAATAAAATGATAGCGCATGTCCTTGATTTCGATAATAGCTGACTATGCATAATTAATTCTCTGTCAAAAATCATTATTTTTAGCACAGTCACAATCTTGATTGAGATTTCTTCTTTTTTTTCTTTCTATGATAGTAATGATTGTGCTCGAGTAATTATTATCATTATCTTCATTGTGATACGTGATTACACATTGTCAATTTCAATGACATAATTATTTTTGCTAATTATCACGAACCAGAGCAATAATAATAATAATAATAATAATAATAATAATAATAATAATAATAATAATAATAATAATAATAATAATAATAATAATAATAATAATAATAATAATAATAATAATAATAATAATAATAATAATAATAATAATAATAATAATAATAATAAAGACAACAGAACCGGGGAAAATACAACCGCACGAGAGAGGCGCAAGCATAGGCTGACGCCACGAAAATTATGGACAGAGGGTCGAGGAGGAAAAGCGCAAACCAGACCTCCACTGGAAGAGCGCGGACAGCTCTGAGACCTTGGGGAGGCTTGTTGCCACTCGGGCCCAGAGGGGACCAATGGCCCTTATCAGCGGGAAATAATAATAACAAGAAGAAGAAGAAAGAAGAAGCAGAAGAAGAAGAAGCAGAAGAAGAAGAAATAGAAGAAAAGGAAAAAGAAAAAAAAGACGACGACAGAATCTAATAAACTACCCCCCCCCCCAAACACACACACACAATGTGATGCCACCAGCCTTGACCTATACCTCATAAATGACTGTGAAGGATCAAGGAGAATAGAAAGGACCGAGGAGTAAGAGAACTAACAAGACCATCACTTGAAAGGCGTGGATAATACTTGGACCTTAGAGAGGCTTACTTACACCCAAATCTCAGATGGCGAATTGTCGTTGCTAGCGACAAATCAATGGTAAGCGGTTGTTGCAATAACGCAACATCCTTTGCAATGGTTATCGAAAGAGGCGGAGTGTTCTGGAAATCTGGAGAGACTTTTTGTCACTCAAACTCCAGGGAACACCATAGGATACTGTCAGTGAGCAATCACTGATGACGATCTGTATGAGAACATTAAGTTAGGAACAATAGTAATATTCGCTCTATAATATATATATATATATATATATATATATATATATATATACATATATTTATATATATGTATATATACATATATATTAATTTGCCTTTAAACGAACACCTTTATATATATATATATATATATATATATATATATATATATTAATTAAGCAGGTTTTGTTAAACAACACAGAATTTTCACGTTTGCATAACTTTTTTCTTAGGTTCTCGAGTCGTCGAGCAATCTTTCGGGTTTCAGGCGACAGCCCATATAGTATTTCGCCGATTCAGAACAGCCAAGGAGGTAGACAGCGTTAGAGAAATGACCGAATTACAAACAATCTGCCAAATACTATATGGACTGCTTCCTGAAACCTTGACGACTCGAGAACTTAAAAAAGAAGTCATGTAAAGGCCAAAACTTCCGTGCTGTTTAACAAAGCATTCTTAAGTAATAACTTGCTGCCTTTCTTGTATGTAGTGAGGTAGCTTAGAACTCAGACCGATGTCTCACAAGTAGAATTTTCAGAGTACTCGCCTAGCATGCAAATGACTCGGGTTTTGAATCCCGAGTTCGGATGTGTTTTACTGATGAGCCCAAAGGAGTGCGAAACTCGAGTCTAGGACTTCCGGTTTATCTTTTTCATAGGTTGTGAATTGCGGCGTTGATTGATTGTCGAAATAAGTATATATATACATATATATCATCACACATTTATATATATATATATATATATATATATATATATATATATATACTTATATATATGGATATATGCATGCATATATATATATATATACATATTTAGAATTAGGTGTCTTTTTATACTAATGAGTCACCACTTACCAAGGCGAAAGGTTAGTCGAGCATCAGGGTTAATGAGATGTTCATTTGGATGATCACCAATACTACGAGACGATTAGAAACAATGGGTGGGATGGACAGAATTTGATTACGTAAGAAGACGGCTCTACAAGTATTTTTTTACATTGGACTTTAAAACGGTCATCTTATAATCAACTAGGAACCAATTCCGTGGTATTGTGTTCCACAGAAAGGTAGTTTTTTTTTAAGTATCTCTCTTCATGGAAGTTCCGTTTTGTTTTAAGCCTTGGTGCTACCAGATCATGAATGTTTGAAGATAGATTGGACTAGAAGCATAAAAACCTTTACGAAAATGACCTGATTCGGTATTAAATAACACGAAAATAGTTGATATGCCGTAAATCAAAGCAAGTGAACTTGAATTTAAATATACACAGGACGCAAGGAAAGATATTTGTCTTGGTTGTAGGTAGATGTGTTTTTCCTATGACTGTTTTACAGGGGGGGGACCAAAGATTAGATGTCCGCTTAAGACGGGTGGCACTTTTTGTTGCCGCCACTAGCCGCCAGGATGTGTCTTACGTAACTCAAATGAGCCAATCAATAGCAATCATTTAAAAATAGACAATGGGTTTCATTATTAAAAATAAGTACCGAATTGTCATTTTATTGCCCCCCCCCCCTCAAAAATAAAAGAAAACAGTTCGATTCGTATTGTGTCTTTAGTTAAATATAACTTTCCTTAATTTCAATCAAAGCAAAAAATATATAAAATATTGTTTTTTTTTAAATTTATAATGGGTTTCTAAATAATAACGTTATTATTTCAGCACGGTCCGTAAACTGCAAAAGTACTTAGAAAAGATTAAGTTAACATAAAAGATACTACACTTAATAAAACACCGAAAAGTAACTAAGATTTAAATCGAGAGAAGACTTGGTAATGTGGAGAAAATCCATCAACGTTAATTCTATTTTGAAAAGTAACAAAAATAAAAATAAACCGGAAAGAAAAATATTGTATTCAGGAGGGGGGGGGATAAAATGACAATTTGTTGCTTATTTTTAATAATGAAGACGATTCCTTATTTTTAAATGATTGCGATTGATTGGTTCATTTGAGTCGCGTGAGACACATTCTGGCGGCTAGTGGCGGCTAGTGGCGGCTAGTGGCGGCGAAAAATGTGCTGCTGGTTAAGGACCTACGATATAAATAACGATGGAATAGTGAAAAAAGATCATCTCCCACTAGATTACGCAGTCGATTTTGTACTTTGTCAAAACAGGACAGAGTGCCCTGTGAGCCAGCTCCGCAGATATGACAGCAAGAACTTTATGTTATGACGGATCTGAGTTATACAAGTCTATTAAAATATATTTTATGTCATACAATGTACGGTCTGTTTGGTTGAAATGTTTGGCTATTTGAGGGAACACACTAGAGACCGTAACAGAGACATTCCTGATAAATATAATATGCATGAGGGTTTCGCTCTCCCCCCCTTCTCTCTCTTTTGAAACTCTCACTATATAAATAAATTAGTGCATTGCCATGTGTGTACATTATTCTGACACAGACACACGCACATACGTTACCCTTGAGTGACCTCTTTACAACACGCGGAAGAAAAATATAACACCTGTTATTCCCAAGTGATTCACGCAATCTAATTACTAACCATTACTCAAACACAGCTCGTATAAATCAGCCAGTAACGATATTTTGACTCACGTGATCCACTTTAACTGCCATTGCGTTCCTTGACTAATTAGTTACTCACGAGACGGACAACGTGATAGGTGCCAACATCTCTAATGAAATTAGCGCTATGGATCGACAGGACTCGAACGCGACACGCCAAGTCTTCCTCAACGTTATCTCCCTTTAACTTCAGTTATCTGACGAAAACAGGTTATTGTGCGTGATGATATATTGTGGAAAAAATATAGTTAGGATAAGACGGTACTTATTCTGGCCTCTTGTTTGAAAGCATTTGTCCATTTCTTCGCAAAGTTGGTTGTTTCTCGCAAGACAATTATTGGTCCAACGTATCTTTGGCGTTTAAAGTTATATAGTTTTTATTTTGATTTTCTATACAGATACGTTCGGAATTGAAACGTAAAGTGTGACACAAAGAGCAAGTGCATTCTTTCATATCTACTTACGGCGAAAGTGTCTCGTCTTTTTGTACGTTTTACATCTCTGTCGTTTTGCCTATGTCTTGTTATGTCACTATAGTTAGTTATTTTGTAAACTTCTAGAGATTCCTCCTATTTGGCGTGATAGTTACTCATCTAAAATCTATCAGTTCTTTCCTCACCTCTAAGTGTTTAGGTGTGTCTGAAATATCCGAGATTCACACATAGTCTGACACAAGGATATTAAATAGTTTACACTGAGGCTTATTTTGAAGAATGCAATCGCTTTAATCTTTGATGTAATCTAGCCGTATATAGATGCGAATTATATAGAACAAATGAGAGTAAAAATAGAAAAATAATGATTACGGTACAAATAATTTAGAAAGAATTCTAAAAACTAGATTTCGCCGTCCCAGCATTCACAGTGTGATAGTGAACGAGCTAGAAAAACCGAGTAAATACATGGAGCTTATCACAAAACTGAAGGGAATATAGACATGAAGAACATTACTGTCATAGCAATACTTGTAGGGTAACTAGGAACAGTTACGAACGAAAACTTAAAACAACTAAGAGACATTAGAATTGTAGGGTGGATTGACACCATACAAAGCACGGCATCGATTAAAACAACCGAAATATAAAATTATTAGGGTGCTGAAACCAATCCACATGACGAGGTGACGTTGATCAACCAGATATAAGTGTTAATAAAATAACACAGTGTAGTATTATAAAAACGCTGCAAAAAATATTTATTTTTGTTAAATGTGTTACCGTTGTATATTTTTAGAATTATGTTTGTATCTATTATATATTCCATGAAAAATGCCAGTATACTGAACTCATATGCCCTTAATAGAGTAAAGATGAAAATTCATATACACTAAATGTACAAAAGCAAGGAAATTCCCAAATGTTTACACTTTTATTGTCATTAAGGGTATGACTACATATCAACCAAACCATTTTATTATCACATCACTACATTATAAATCTCTATGCATGAGTGGATGAAGTGTGTGAGGTGTGTTGAAGAAAAATTCCTACAAGTAAAATACATAGCCCTGTTGTGCTCGCATACCCTTAATGACAATAAAAGTGTAAAAATTTGTGAATTTCCTTGCTTTTGTACATTTAGTGTATATGAATTTTCATCTTAACCCTATTAAGGGCATGTGATTTCAGTATACTGGCATTTTTCATGGAATGTCACTACTTTTGTAAAGGTTATGCCTCAATACAATGCCTTCTCATAACTGATATAGTTGGTAGTTTGACTAATCAAAGTATATGGTAAACTGAAATTAAAATGCCATCAACTAGACACTGGAACCTCTATCTTTGCCAAAAATCAGCTGAATCCATCAAATGGTCGATAAGATATATAATAAAGTGTATGAATACTGGTCATTTTAAGGTGTTTTGGAATTTTTTGGAAAACTAAGGTATATGGTGAACTGAAATTAAAATGGCATCAACTCGACCCTAGAACCTCTATCTCTGCCAAAAATCAGCTGAATCCATCAAATAGATCATGAGATACAGGGTGGCAAATACTACGTACGTACGTACGTACGTACGTACGTACGTACGTACACACAGATAACATGATTTCATGATTTAACTTTCTGGATCTATGGGTTGCCTTGACTAATGATGCTGAAATTATACACACTTATAGAACCTATCAAATAAAAATTATGTGCAAAGTTTCAACTAATTTGGTTTATTGGTTTTTTAGTTATGATTGATCAAAGAAATGAGATTTCCACCATAGACAATTCGTGAAGTCAATTAAGGGATAGAGCGCTCTCGCGCCTCAATGATTGCCACCTTTAAAATAGTAGCGTGCTCTATTTTACTTACGTCATCAGCAGACGTTTTCGTCAACAGACTCTGTTTTGCAAATGCTTCACATTAATGCAGCTACATCCGCAGTTCATCGTGCACTATATTGTGTCTGCACATGAATAAGACTGGCTTGAACAGCAACGTAATTGGGCATGGTTGTAAATATAAATGCTTGAATTGATCTGCTGAGTATACAACATTTTTTTAAGAAGCATTCAATAGAGACATAACTCACGATTAATGATGTGCTAGACAAACTATACACGTCATCATCACGTTAATACACTGGTTCTCATTAAATCATCGAAGTTAAGCGAGGTTGAGCCTAGTCAATACTGTATGAGTGCCCATTATCTTCCTTGCAAAAAAACTGTAAAACCCAACGTTGTTAAAATCATCTTGTCTGACCGAGATACACGTGCAACTGGGGACCGCTTGTAAATTCAGTATTCCCGTGTAACGTTCTCCTTCAAATAAAGCCTGGCCAACACGCCCAGGGAGTGCATGCCGCACCAGAACAGGACAGAACAGGACAGGAGACACACTAAATGATCACTGGGTACTTTGTTAAATTAGGAGCCGCGCTACCTTTGACAACGACCCTAAACTTAACCCTAACCCTAAACCTAACCCTTATCCTAACCCTAAACCTAAACTCTAACCCTCACACTAATTCTAATCATAATCCTAACCTTAACTCTAAACCTAACCCTAACCCTAACTCTACCGCTAACTCTAAACCTAACCCCCAGCTTGAACCTGATCCTAACCCTAACCCTGACCCTAACGACGGGGTCAAAGTTATCGCGGGTCCTAATGTAACAAAGCACCGATCACTGTAATATGAGAAGCGCATATCACAAAGTGTTGCATGAGAACAAAACTTTATAGCAATACATAAAGCTCTACATCAATTTGTTTAATTGGGCTGTTCGACTTAACAAGAATTATTTGACTAATTAGTGCTCAATACACGTTCACGGCCTAAACTATTTATTATAGACTATTTATTCTTGACTATGCAACCCACAGCTTGTAAGAGATTTCAGTTGTAAATTTATCAACAACGACTTGCTTAAGATGCGCCCATTCGGTCTGCACTTTTAGCGATGTACATTCTATTTCAAACTTAAGCGTAACAGACATACCGATGAACAGAGTCATATACGGACACGAACGGACGCACATAAAGGTAAACGTGCACATACAATCGGCGACTATAACGCTTAAAATGTTAGTTAAAACTTAAAAGTGACAGACCAGACGACGGACAGACTATCTTTTGAAGCTGCCTGGACGTATCAAAAACAAGACAGTAAAGGGCAACGCCTCTTATAGAGATCCGTCTAAAAACGTATTTCTTTCTCTTGAACGAACAAGGTTTTAAAACCCAGTCAACCCTACTATTTCTGCCCACTATTGTTACGATATATAATATTTTGCTTTCATTAATACCGAAACACAATAAATATCGTAAATAATTCATTGCAAACGATTAAATGAAGAAAAGTCAATTTAGGTCGATGTTAGTCGAAGGCGACTCGAAGGCTCCCTTTTCAACTACTGCACCGATATGTAGGCGAGAGCATTACTCCTTTTCTGCGATTGTTCCATTTCTCTGTGATCCACAACTTATAATGCTGAAGTTTTAGCAAAGGTGCATCAAGTAATATTTCTTGATTCTTTGGTATGACTCAGTCTTAATGTCAAAAGCATCGGTCTTCATACCATTCCAAATTGTATTTGAATATAAGTGAATGCGATGGATATGATTTGATCTGAACTCGACTTAGATGATTTCATAGTTCACCTCGGTATCCCTTACGTCACTCATATTCTCGTTGTTGTTTGTTCACTGAATGTGCCATCATAAATCCAGGCCACAAGCCCATCGAAAATAAGAGTTAATGAGATGGAATTATTTTCAGTTGAATGATTAAAAAAATTAATGAGAGGATTAAAAAATGATTCAAGAAAATGAGACCTCAAATCGAAGAAGAGGTGGATTTATAGCAGTTTTAAAAGAAAAATTCACAGCGTAGAGATACACGAACTCTTCTTGATGAATTTACTGTTTTCTATGACACCAAAAAATGAGAAAACTAATTAGTATTCAAGATTACACCAAGTCCGCCATTGAGAGATTTAAGGATAGAATCCGCTTGAAGGGATGGAAAGTTAATTTGCAATGGGCGAAATGTGTATTACAACCAAGAGCAGAATTGTTACAAATTTATGAATCTAAACAAAAACAAAAGCCCACAGAAACTAATCCCCGAAAATATAATTAAAACACACTTTTAACCGTAGGGAAATGCAGCAAAATGTCTCAGAATAACAAGTAATATTTTCCATTAAAAATAAAACAAGAGTGTTTTTCGAAAATATTTTATAAATACTAATGCATAAATAATAGAGCAATGAACATGTTGACCCAACGGTTCGTGTAAAATCACCAAAGTTAAGTGACGTTAAATAAAATATTTTTATTATATTTTCTTAAATCAGAATTTTCATTCAACTTTCAAACATTTACTTTATTAGTGTTAGCATATATTTCTTTTTTTTTAATATGTTACATTTGTTTTTTCGTCCGTGTATTCTTTTGTTTTCTTTCTGTGAACGTTTACGTCGGTGACGTTTAAGCAGACTCTTTTGTCCGATTGCTTTTTTGTCACCGACTGTTTCTTATTCGATATCAAGTTTAAACCCTATTGTTTCAATTATACATTAATGCTGTTTGTATATACGGTATTATTCCCTAATTGAAAATAGAATATATATGTATGTGCACATTATTTATTTAAAAGTTATGTGTAACATATTTAAGAGACGTACCATAATTTAATTTACATGACATTGCTTTTTTCCATTTAAAAAAGACATTAGAGCCTATTCAAATCATTCGCGACTCACGAAATGAAAACAACTCGAGGAATGCAGTTCAAAGAATGCAGTTCAAAGAATGCAGTTCAAAGAATGCAGTTCAAAGATTTGTCTATTTTTTTTTAATTTCGTGAGTAGCTGATTGTTTTAATCAACTATAACAGCAGTTTTAAATGTCAATGAAAGCAAAGTGCGTCTCTCAAATATGTAACATAGTTTTTAAATAAATAATTTGTATTTTAGCTTTCACATTTTTTTGCGAACGAGCACTTTATTGATTCCTTTCCAACACATCCCGACGCATTATATATCATATAGGATGTTCACTCTAGACTCTGATCTAATCGATATAATAATGTGTTTTAAATGCGCGTCCGTATGGATAACAATTGTTAAGTGTTTACTTTTAAAACATTAGTATAATCTTTAAAATGTTAACTTATTATGTAATACATTTTATAATATGGTGAATTATATGAAAGCTTTGTATTACACAACTTTTTACGATTAAGCTTATTTTTATTTGCAGTATTTAAAAATATACTGGAATATTCATACGATCTTATTTGTTAATAAATACATTTTTACTTAATATATTTCTTGATGACATATTTAAATGCTTTTCTCGTTTGCTTTAATATATATATATATATATATATATATATATATATATATATATATATATGGCGGCGGAATTTGTCATTTAGACGCTAATGCACTCTCATATTCCAGGCAATGCGTGGTGGGCACATGGGTACGTGCCGACTACTAAATAAAATATGATATTAGTATTGAGAGCCGAACCGTGTGACCGGCAAGAACTGAATTTGAACATATTTATAAATAATTATATATATATATATATATATATATATATATATATATATATATATATATATATATATATATATATATAATATTTATATTCAATTGACAATGGGAAATTAATCCAAAACCATAATCTTCACTAGTTTTTAGAACTTCTTTATTTCTGTTTTTTTTTCATTCTCTCATCTTAGACACATAAGTAATTAATGCAAATGTAATATTAATTCCTATTCCCTACGCGCGTTTCATGGCAAAAATCGGATTAGTATATATTTTTTATTAGTCCAATATTTGTCAATCATAAAGGGTTACATCATATATTGTTGAATAGTGAAATAGCATGTCATAACAAAAACAGAAATACGGTGAAATTCCAGATCTAGTTCTGATAAAAATTCGACAAGGTTTTGGGGAAGGCGTAAAATATAACGAAAAAATGTCCACCTTCAAAAGATAATAACACTTGAAAAAACACTCGCATTAGATTTTCCGACCATGGCCTCAAAGTTTATATTTACGAAGCTGTCATTTAAAAGAACTGATAGTACATCGAAATACAGATATGTAATGCGAAACCTCTATTGATGTGATACTAACTATCAGCGGGATAAGCCTCGCAGCGAATCGGGTGCGAATGTACAGAAACATCAGTACCAGAGATTAAAGTCGCAAAACAAATGTCTCTTCATCATTTATTTTTATTTTCATTTTTAAGTGAGGAAAAGCAGCAATAATATCTAAATAAATTTATAACGGAAGTAACTTTTATTTTTCTATTCAAAATTACGAGATCGGTCATTTACCCACAGAGGTATTAAGCGATACGGAGGAAGGAAGGTAATTCTTATTTTTAGAATTAATGGGTTATTCCCCCTGGTTCAGGATTTTATTCATCCCCAAATGGATATAGAAGAACTCTGTTTCTAATCCACACAGGAGTTAATTCACTTGTTACAACATGTGACCTAAATATTATTTAATAATCCAATGAATTCTAATGCAACTCATCCGGATACAATCAAATTAATTTAGGATACAAATTAACTGTGAAACTATTTCTAAAATTACCCATCTACCTCTCCCAAAACCCATGCTATACTCCGATGGAACATAGGAGGCACGTTCCTCCCTATTTATTGAGTTAAATCTAACCCACCCCCTCACAATCATAACCACATAGGTTGCCAGTGTATCAATGATTTCTTAACCGCTCCCCCTACTGGATAACGTTTTACCTAATGCAGAAAGCTTAACTACTCAATCCTAAGATTCTCAAATGTTTAATGTCTCCTTTGAGTTTATCGTTTACTGGTTTAGCTATAAGTCTCAATTTTGAAGATGAAATACTTATTTATTAGCCATTAACTTATCTAACTAGTTAGTTGAGACTCGTTCCGGAGCGTCGCAAAAGTTTCTGCGATTTATTCCATAGTAGGACTTAAATGCACTGCTAATACCGTTTCCCTATTATTTTTCCTATTAAAATATTTATATTTTAGAGTTAGTATTATTGCTGAACAATTATAATAATAACTTAGTTATTTTATTATAGAGTCTCGAATATGCTTATTATTTAAATTGGTGTCTAATTGTTTATGGCCTATCCAGAATCCCATTAATGATAATTTATTCGGTGATGAACATTGAAGGAATACCAGTTATTTTTTTATGTAAAAGGAAGGTTAAGACAGGTTGTTAGGAGGCCAAGAACCATATATCAGCTACTGGTTCCAAAACTTATAGACTATTATGGAGTTTATTAAATTGAATTTCTATGTATGTTTTATTAAATTTTTACTTGGTTCCGCAATTACATTCTAGGTCTAAAGCTAAACGCATGTACATGTTCCAGTATCGAAAATTTTGTAGAATCTCCTGCCTAATGTTTATCAAATTATCCCTACAAGTGATTATATGGTCATGTTCTAAAGTGAAGAGGTCACCGTCTTCCTTTTGTTAGGTATATATTTGTTCGTTCTACCTACTATGGACCATTAATACTTAAAATGAATGTTATTACTACTTACTTCCCTAACAAATTTTGCCAACAATGTAGAAGGTTTCTACATATTACATTATTATATAGATTGGTTTAAATTAGGACTGCATCGTAATTTGACACTCAAAAGATGTTTGTTAACGTACATAGTAAAAAAAAATGTTTGTTTACGTAGAAAGTAAAGAAATGGTTGTTTACGTAGGAAGTAAAAAAATGTTTGTTTACGTAGGAAGTAAAAAAATATTTGTTTACGTAGGAAGTAAAAACATGTTTGTTTTCGTAGGAAGTAAAAAAATATTTGTTTACGTAGGAAGTAAAAACATGTTTGTTTTCGTAGGAAGTAAAAACATGTTTGTTTACGTAGGAAGTAAAAACATGTGTGTTTACGTAGGAAGTAAAAACATGTTTGTTTACGTAGGAAGTAAAACATGTTTGTTTACGTAGGAAGTAAAAAAAAGGTTTGTTTACGTAGGAAGTAAAACTCTAGATTACAAGAATAAATAAATAATCGTGATAAAGGAAAATATGATACGTAAAATTATTATTTCTTTATCGGATGAATGAGTGTTAATTACTATATTTATATAAAATAAAAAATAATTAAATAAATAATTGCATAAACATTATATTTTTATTCAGTTTAAAAAGTTTGTAGTAAAAACCATGTGGGAGATATTTTGAGTATCGATTGCGATAGCAAGAATATGTATGAAACGTTATTAGTATCAAATTAAAATAGCTATTTAATTTGTTATAGAAAATATTAATGATTATTATAAAAACATTTATAAAAATATTTTAAATAAATAAGAAAATTTTCTAGAAAGTATTAATGTAGTTAATTATAGATGGGTGAGAAATTGATGAGGCTAATTCCGGTTCTCGGTAAAACGGAAGTATTATGACGCCGACAGCGAGGGTTGTTGCTGTAGGAAGTTGAACCCGGGACTACAAGATTAAATAAATGCATTGTGATTAAGAAAATGATACGTAAAATTCATATTTCTTTATCAGATAAAAGATTATTCATTACTATATATAAAAAAAAAATCGAATGAAAGGAATTAGTGTAAAATTCAAATAGATAATTGATTAATTATAGAAAAAATATTTCTGCTTAAGTATAAACATATTTTTATAAAAATATTTGTAATACTACAGATAATTGTCTAGATATGAATAAATACATTGATTTTAAGAGGGTTAGAAATTGATAAGGCCGTGTACTTAAAATCAAACACTGAACCCCGTTATAACTTCGCGTGAACGCTACGAACGTTCAATTATCGATAAATATGAAATAATTTCCCATGGTAGTATAACTCTTATTTATCGTCTAGGCTATTAGACGAATTCTGATTGTTGCATTCATATGTCTTGGAAGATGACGACTATTGCATATATATATATATATATATATATATATATATATATAATAATAATAATGTTCTATCCCTTAATATTTAGCATTCTTTTATCGCATTAGAAATTAATAAATTATTTTATAATTCATGAATATATATATATATAAATATATATATATATATATATATATATATATATATATATATATATATATATATATATATATATATATATATATATATATATATATATATACATATATTTGTGTTATAATGGAATAATTCCAGGAGGAAATATAGGTATGAGAGCTCAATGTAGTAAACAGAGCAACAATAACATAAGATATAATAACACGAAATCACATAATTGTCGATGCAATAATTTATTTCAACCGTGCGGTTTTTTCAAGCATCACACAGACAATTACATTCTTGAGACTCAAAAATGTAATTGTCTGAGTGATGCTTGAAAAATCCGCACGGTTGAAATAAATTATTGCATCGACAATTATGTGATTTCGTGTTATTATATCTTATGTTATATATATATATATATATGTATATATATATATATATATATATATATATATATATATATATATATTCATGAATTATAAAATAATTGTATAAATTTCTAATGCGATAAAAGAATGCTAAATATTAAGGGGTAGAGCATTATTATGAAGAGAAAATGATAATAAAACAAATGTAAATGTACATATTTTACAAGTTTATTATATTTAATGGTATAACAAAAAATAGAGTATAAAAAGTATGTTAATCCATGGTTTTTCAAAGAAATAAGTCACAGGAATTCTTTTATCCACAATTTTGATTTTACAAACCGCACGCTCCTTAAGACTTAAACCATCTCACCATGCCACAAGTGCATCGTAAGTGCTGGAACCCGTCTTCCAGCACCATCTAACGTAAATATTGGACTGGGATTTTATTTCTTAACCAAACATCTGGCAAAAATAAATCCCTAACAAGGCAATATATCTCGCTAACAACAGACTCCGATCCCAATTAAAGTACCACTTATTTTTTACTGCATTTCATCCATGTTTACATCTGTTTTCTTTTCATTTTCTTCTTTTTCTTTCTCCCACTTTTTCTATTTTAACGCTTTCTATTTGTCAAATAGTTACGCACGTGCCAAAAACAACCCGTTGTGCGTCTTCTTCTTTTCCTCTATATTTTTTCCGTTATTCAATGAACTTAACATTTTCACATTTTTCTGAAGTTCGTTGATCCAAACGAAACCGATAAATCTCTCGTGTTTGATGATTTCTTACTCTGTTTAATTTGCTTTTGTTTTTTTTTGTTGTATTTTTCATACATATATTTATGTATATGTGTGTGCATATGTGGGCAACAGTCTTCATTTTCTAAGATATATATATTTATATATATATGTATATATATATATATATATATATATATATATATATATATATATATATATATATATATATATATTAATATATGTGCTGATGCCTTATATCGCGGTCAACTGCCCATTCCTCCTATTCCTGAAAATGTTTTCGTGGAGTTTATGAAATTTGCTACGATGTCGGTTGAATTCAGTTTCGACGACATTATGCACATACAGATTGATGGTGTATCTATGGGCTCTCCCTTAGGACCAGCATTGGCCAATATTTTTGTGGGTTTCCATGAAGAAGGTCTCCTATCTGGTCCAAATAGACCAGATATCTACTTTCGTTATGTTGACGACACCTTTTGTCTGTTCAACAATGAAACGGAAGCGGAATTTTTTTACGTCCCTTAACAATATTCATCCAGCTCTTAAATTCACTATTGATAAGGAAGCTAATTATTCACTGTCATTCCTTGATGTATTAGTTAATAAAGCTTCCTCTGGTTTCTTGACATCAGTATATCGGAAACCTACCTTTACTGGTCTTTATACTCGTTGGGACTCATTTTGTCCCACAAAACAAAAGTTTAATCTTATTAAGACCCTTACCCATAGGGCCTAAAAGATTTGTTCGAAGACCAAGCTGGATGAAGAAATTGAATTTATCACTAAGACCCTCTGTAACAATGGCTATCCTTTAGACATTGTACAATCTACGATTAAAACAAAAATATTACATTTTTACAAAAGCAAACCAGCTTCTGTAGACAGATGCCCTATTTACCTTCGCCTACCTTGGCTTGGTAACATTAGTGATAGATTCGCCAAACAAATCTCTTTGTCTGTACAACAATGTTATTTTGCCACGAATGTTTTTTCCTCTTGATCAATCTTGACTTCTATTCGAAAAGATGTCCTTCCCTCACATCATAATAATTCCATTATTTATTTATTTAAATGTAGTTGCAGTATGCACTACGTTGGGATGACGTCACAGAGATTGGACATCCGGGTCAAACAACACGTGCCCACAAAAATTCGCAATGCAAATTATTTACCAACTGACGTTTTGAATAATACTTATGGTTCGTCGATAGGTCAACATCTCATAAATAACCGCACCTGTGCCTCTAAATTCAGTGTCGACTTATTCTCCATTCTTAGTAAGTCGCACTCCCCTTATCATCTCAAGATCCTAGAAACAATTTATATTAAGTCCTTGAGACCTTCTCTTTGCAAGCAAAGAAAAAATCTCCTCGGGCTTAATGTTGTTTCTATTTGATTGAATTTTTTTTTACCCCTTTCCCTCGCTATAATTCTCATAGCATCTTTTTTATTTTTTTTATACATTACCTCGATATTTGGCTCTGTTGAGCGAGGTACGAAACCGGTCAGCTGCCCTTTCATCTTTTTAATTTATAAATTCATTATGAGTAATAAATATTGTCTCTTCAATGCCATATATATATATATATATATATATATATATATATATATATATATATATATATATATATATATATATATATATAATTTCATGTATTCACATATAATATTATAAAGAGATATACTATTTTATGTATTAATTTTCAGTATTTAGTTCAACAGTGCTGAATACGTGAGTAGACCTAGGTAGTAGGTTATTTGCCATAAATCTATTTTCATAACTTACTACTTACTACATATATATATATATATATATATATATATATATATATATATATATATATATATATATATATATATATCGCGACAATATATTCTGAATAACGTCCCTTATATAGGGAAGATAAACGATTTGTTTAGCTCTGCTGAAATAAAAGTTGGTGTCAGTTTGCGCAATAAATACAGAATTTGTTTTGTAAAAATGAACAACTTAAACCGTTTACAAATGTACATTTTTAACCGTCGAAATACCATCTGACAAAATATAATTTTTCCCGCCTTCGGGAAAGGATAAATACATAGTGTCTGTTCTGTCCTCGGTCAGAAGAGGAGAAAGCTTCTTAGATTAAGGTAATTTAAATGTGTATCTCAATCCAATGGAGACGGACTGTTTTTTCTACATTAAAGCACGAACCTGTGATGAACTTTCTTTAATCGGGGAGAGAGCAAGTAACTAGCGATTCTATTTTTGAAAAACGTTCATGAGAAAACCGAAATTTTAAAAGAGTATCAGTTAAACGTGTAGTGTTTCGCAAGGCCAAACCATAATTTCCAGAAACAAGTAGAAATTAATTGAAATATCGAAGGAGTAAAAACAACGTTGTTTTGTTGCCATGGTGATAAAACTTACACGATAATTTTGGAAATTCATTAAAAAGTATAGAACAGAATTAAAAGAAAATATACTTGATATTAGGAAGGGCCTGTGGACGAGTGGTTATAGCACTTGTCTTTGGGCTGGACGACCCGGGTTCGATCCAACTCACGGCATGCGAATTTTCGTGTCTGAAAACCCCCACTGTCAGCAGTAAATGGGTACCTGACTAAAACTCAGGGAAGGTTCAAGGCAGTGGAAGGAGGGGGATGGGCTCCGCCTTCCATATGCTGTGCCTCTAAATTCAGTGTCGACTTATTCTCCATTCTTAGTAAGTCGCACTCCCCTTATAATCTCAAGATCCTAGAAACAATTTATATTGAGACCTTAACAAATCACCGCCGCTACGGCCATGGGCAGTGTGCGATGTCGGCAACGACACTCGTGCGCGTCCAGGCTATGCGACCTTTACCTATACTTGATATTGTCTTTGTAATTAACTTTAAGATATATTTTGTCAATTTTTTAGAAAATAAATATTTATTTTGCAATTATTTGAAAGATAGAAAGTAATTAAAACTTGTATTTCAATCTATCTCTATATATATATAATATTAATACTATGATAACATTGCCTGTTTGCAAGACGAATGAGACAATAATTTGTCGGAGAAATAGAATAGAGTTGTAGTAGCAGTAGTTGTAGTATAGTAGTAGTAGTAGTAGGATGAGGAGGAGTAGTAGTAGCGTAAGAACAGGAGTGTAATAAGATGACGTAAATAAATAAATTATGTACATAGAGAAAAAGTGTAGTAGCAGCGGAAAGATGAGCGTAAGAGAAGGAAAGTAAGAGAATAACGTAAATAAATAATTGACGTAAATAAAGAAGAAAAAGACTAAAAGAGTAGTAATCTATTCTCGGCCTTCGAACTGGCATCAAAGTGTTGTATCTGTTTTGTCCTCGGTCAGTAAAGGAGAAATCCTTCTTGACCGAGTCAATTGAATGTTTATACCAATTAAGACTGCATCTTTTTGGTGAGCTTGACTTTTTCTTACATTAAAACTGATCTTGTTTCTAAACTTTCGCTCGTGTGTGTGTGGGGGGGGTGCAGAGTATATAGGAACAGGAGAGTATCAGCAATGTATATTTGGTAATGATGGGAGTGAGATAAGATATCTCTCTATTTACCTTCACAATCGAATTAGGGCAGTAAATGTATACACTAATGTTCAGTGCACCAACGTTTATCCAACGAGTCACGGGTCGTCTATTAAATATTAAAATGGTCATATATATATATATATATATATATATATATATATATATATATATATACCGATATGAGTGCCTATGAGTAAAATACACAATATTATAATAATTCTAAAAAAAATTGGAAATTTATTGGCAAAAAAATATAACGGAAGTTTTGCTCTGTTAAAAGTGTAGCCTCTAATGTCATACACATTTTACTATAACAAAAGGTTTTTAATGGCTTTTAGGGGTTCGTTATTTTTATTTCTGTTTGTGTGGCCGGCAGAATCACGTTGAAACACCGGTTCCCGTTAAATCACTGAAGTTAAGCGAAGTTAAGTTGTAGTAGTGGTACTACAAACGGCAACTACAGCGAGCCGTCATAACGATTTTGAATCTATGCTTCATTTTAAGCTCGGCTCTGGTTGGTGAAAGCATTTACCTTCCTTTCTGGCTTGCCTAATCGGAGGCTATGTCTCAGGTGAGCTGAATACACAACTGGTGTTGATAAAAGGAAGCGCCTATTAGATTCTCTAAGTGTGACAAGACGGCACTGCAGACAATTCATCCAAGTTGCTCGGACCAACCTCCAAACATTGACATGGAATAGACCCCGCGGCCGTCTTGCTCTGGGTTCAACTTCGACAACAACACCTAAGGATCAAACATGGCTATGACAGCACACACGTGGACGTAGCAATGTAACACACACACATACCTACATATACACATCGGCAGAGCCTGACTTTACCACCCGCGTACGTACGAGCTTCCTCATACAAACTTTCTCATATATGAACTCTTCTCTGTTCCTTACAAATAGGGCATTTATCCTACTCATGTACTCTATAACCTTTTGCCTTCGTCCGTACTCATGGACTTATTGAATCATTAAGATATTTCTCTTTCCTTTCCTCTAAGTTAAACCCCAACGAAAATGGACCAATGAAGTTATGTTAAATGTAAGAACGTGACTTTTGTCTTCCTATTATACAAAGTCTGGTCAGTAATTGAGCAATACCAGCCACTGAATGTGGAAGGACGGCGAGACATTCCTACAAAAACTCACGTCATCAAAATCCGTTTGTATTTCTCTTTCACTTTCTTTTCCTCTTTTTTACTCATTTGTTATCCTTTTATTTCTCTTTTTTCCTCTCTTCCCTTTATATGTATCTCTCTTCTACATCGCTGTATCACTTTTTCGTTTACATCATTTCGTCAACTGTATCTGTATCTCTCTTTCTTTACACTTTCTCTTTTTCTCCATTTCTCTTCATTTTCTTTCCATAACCCACACTTGTTGACCTCTGAATTTGTATTTCCTCTTTCTCCCATTATCTGTCACTGTATCTATGCATCTCTCTCTCTCTTTCTTTATTCATCTCTCTTTAACTACATCTGCGTTTCTCGCTGTCTCTTTTTATCTTTCTCCCTTTCTTTATACTTCTTTCTTTTTTTCTTTTTTCCTCTTTATCTCATCATCCTCTATATCTATTTGCATCCTTCTTTCTATCATTCTGTATTCTACCCCTGTTATCTGTATACATCTCTTCATTTTTGTGAGTATTTTGCTCGATATATGTATTTCTTTCTCTGTTAAATTATTTTATTATCTCTCAGCTTTATCGGCATCTGCATATAATTCTTTATCCCCTTATCTTTCTCATCTTTGCTGTCATCTATAATGAACAAATCGTGTTCACTGTGTTACCAGTCAAAATTCGAAAATAAATATTTACTCCCATTCCGTCTAAATAACATGGGGGCATGTTCACAAAAGAAAACCGCAAATAGATTTCATTGAAATCGCGAAACGCAAACACATAAAACGAAGCGAGTCTTTGTAAACTTGAAAGGAGTGCATATTGCAATTGTGGATAAATAATAGAACTGCTTGGCATTTTATTTCAAAATCGAGATAAACTTATACTCAACAAATGTCAAAGTACAACGTACTTCCTTTAATATTGGATAGTGCGCCTGTATTAGGGAATGTGTAAGACGCATCTGTTCAAAAGTGCAGACATACGGCACCGTGGACAACACCCACTTATTTAATTGCGGACAGAATTTGACAAAAGGTCGGTCTTTAATGTGGGGGGATCCAGCTCCCCAAAAGGACAAAAATAAAACGTTGCCTTGATCTACAAAAGTTATCTTTGACTGACCGAGGACAGAATAGATTTAGTGTAGTATCATGAACAGATACTACACATTTCTTCTAATCAAAAGCTGTAATTCGTATAAATAATTTGAAAACAATATTGAACAGTATCGTGGTAATGAAACAAATAATGTCTTGTTTTATTAATGGGTCACCGCTTATCAAGTTTAGGGGTCACTCCAAGAAAGGGGTTAAAGAGATTTTCAGTTCGACGATGATCGCCACCACGAGAAGATTAGAAACAATAAATGGAATAGAACGAAGAGTTGTTAAAAGGTATTCATATTACACTATTTACTGCTCAACAACTATTTGTTTACATTAGACTTGAAATCCACTATAGTTTAGTCAGTTGGGAAGCAGCCTTGTAGTATTTTGTTCCACATATATGATCTTCTAGGAAATAAACTTTATTCTTCGATAATCTTGAACAATTTTTTTTTTCATTTTCCTTTCTATTTTTTGTCTTCTTTTTTATTTCCATAATACATCGTTATATTTTCCAGCAAGTTCAGACTCTTTCAAGTATCTTTAGTATCTGAAAACTATGTACTCGCCTAGCAACAACCACAACACTGAACTTTTCCTTCTCCCTCCCTGTGCCAAAAACAAAACGGAACTTCCATAAACAAAGTTTATTTCCTAGAACATCACATCTATGGAACAAAATACCACGACGTTTCTTCTTAGACGACTACAGCATGGTCGTCTTCAAGTCTAATGTAAACAAATACTTGTTGAGCTGTCCTCTTAAATAATCAATTCCTATTACGTAATTGTCTGCCTATTCTACCCATTGCTTCCAATCCTCCCGTGGTAGCGTTCATCGTCCGACCCAAAACATATGTAACCTTTATACAGTGGTCTCCGGGTCTTCATAAGTCGTGACCCATTAGAAACAATTCTGAATGACTATAGATTTGTCTAGCTTGTTTATACATTGTATTATTTCATTCTAAAAATGTTTTATATTAAAAGTTTATGATTTTAGATATCTTAGAAAAAGGAACCCCGAAAGGACGCATCATTATTTAGTTTTATCACAAGTTATTTCCTCTTGTAACAGAAACGACATTTAAAATCTATTTTTTGAAATACTTGCTCGTTTTCATGAAAACTCCGAGTAATATTTGTCATTACAATAGCAAGTCTGAATAATATTACGCTATTATTTTTTTTTAAATCGTTCGTCATCGACTTAGATATTCATTCCAAATCACAGGAAATATAAATAAAAACGGTTGGTTAGTTAAAACATTTATTAATATTTTCTTTAATTTTGAATGAATATCTCAGTCGATGACGAACGATTAAAAAAAACTAATAGTGAAACGCACATGGCGTGTAAATGCGCGACTTGGACTTATAGGAGTTAACAGCTCCATCAGTATTAATAAATGATGTTGTGTACTGACTGTAATCCAGGCATTACTTGCCTGAAAAATTTCCTTTTTTAGTTTTCTTTTTTTTTGTTTTTCTTTGTTTGTTTTGTTTATATACGAATACTGAAGATAGCCACCGCAAGAAATAAATGCAGATGATACAGAAGCATTTTATAAATATCTGTAAGCTGCAAAGAAAAACAGTTATTTTTTGTAAAATGGTGTGAATTTGTTCTTCCTAACATCTGAGGTTGTTTAAATTAAATAAACATATTCATACCATAGCTCTAGCCCTACACTATCGAGCTATTACAATTGCTTTATGTTATAAAATTCTTATTTAAAATATAAAAACTTTAAATATAAATGCATATATATATATATATTGTGTGTGGATTTAGGCAGCATTTTATCATTTATACAAACTTTGTTAAAAATAACAGAATTCGTCTGTTTAATTATACCTTTTTTATTTAAAAAGATTTTCTGATAGTCTTTTTTGTATTAAAATCAAAACATTTAATAAATGTTCCATAGGTTTCACAGGTTGCACAAACGTTTTCGATGTTTCGCCGAATCATCCACAGGTGTCAAAAGCAAATGAACAAAAAAGCTGGAGAGAGAAGAGAAGTTTAAAAAGACGGCAAAGTAACGCGCAGAGAACGTGTTCGCATTGTTCCAGGAAGTCGTTGACGATTGAAATTCAGACATACAAAAAAGACCATCAGAAAAATTGAAAAAGTAATAAAACGTATAATTAAAAAGACGAATTCTGTTATTTTGAACAATGGTTGCATAAATATATATATATATATATATATATATATATATATATATATATATATATATATACTACTGGAAACAACACTAATCACAGCCTCCAATACCATCAAACAACGAAATAGCTTCTACAATCTATCCCCCTTAATAAGCAAAATTATCTTGACCGAACAAAAACTAAACCTAGATCTTGGTTAACCTTTCTTCTCTTCGTTATTAATTGTACTTATATATAAGTCCTCGCATACACACTGACGCACAAACTCCTCCTCACATACATTTCTATTCTCCACGAATCTAAACCACTTAACCTCAAATAATAGCCTTACCAATGAACACAATCTAGACATCCTCACAAATATTTAGATATGTAAACCCCTTTTGACCTCAATTTAACTTCAAACCATCAACACTGCCTACACAAAACTACGTTTCACCTATTTCTCACCAAAATGAATATCATTTTACTCCTTCAATTTCTTTTTCATTCCCCTCATTGTCATATTCACAGCACATTTCAACACTTTCCTTCTTACTCACTTATATTCACACATTCATGACATAGCCAGCTCGTCAATACTCCTACCCTCCAAAATTTCACACCTACCCACAACAAAATCTCCCGTCTCCACCCCCACCCATCTCACATTTTCGACTACATCTTTCACACTCTCACCCACCCAACCTGCTTACTTTCAAATTGTCTTCTTTTCTTCAAATGTTTTTCTAAAACTATGACACTACCTACATAACAAAGACACAGAGTTGCCACACCTCCCCTCCTCTTTCCCCAGCCCCTCAAAATCCATGCTACACCTCACCACAACAAAAACCTCAGCACCCCCTCTCTCACACCCTAAGACAAATTCACTAACACACCCACCCCTCCCATTTTTGACTCACAGCCATCCACATTTATTTCACTTTCTGCCACTCACTTCTCTCAGCCCGAACCTAGGTCCAGCGCTGTCAGCAGCTACTTTTTCTCATCGACCTATCATGTCAACCCAATATTTCGATGTACTTGCATGACATATTTTCTTTAAATTAGCATCCTGAGGAAGTCTTACGAATAAAGACGAAACGTTGATGAATATATTAAAAAATATCTCTTGGTTTTTCCTTTTTAATTTCCCATATATATATATACATATATATATATATACATATATATAGTGTGGAATGTTGCGAAATTTAAAAAAAATCATGCAAAGAGTATAATCATTATATAATGTTTTGTATGTTATCATTCATTTTGGGTCCACTTTTAATGTAATTCTTTAAAATTTTCAAGTACATTTTAACATCGCATAATCCAAAATATATCCAAAACGCTCTGAAAGTTTCAAGTTTAGAATCCCGACATTTTGTTTTTTATTTATCAAAACGCGTATTTATTTTCTGCATATATGTTTGTATTCGTTCTTTTATTATTAATGTTGAGGGGGCAGTAAATATTCTATTGACGTGTAAAAAGGATTTCATTGTCGATCTCTATTGATTTGTTTACTGTAAGAGAAAACAGAAACAGGCAGACATACATGATTTCGATCCTTCTCTTATCTAGATCTGTTATAACTTATCTTTTTTATAATAGAATGCTAAAGTATAAATAAAGCGACACATTTACAGATAGTATTCTTAATGTAACAGTTTAGAAAAGGTTCCGTTTTTTAGGTCACTTGGACGTAAATAAGAAACAGGTGCACAATTTGTAAATTGAATTGGTAATATCATTGCATGAATAATTTAATTTTTCCACAGAGTTAGGAATAAACAAAGAAAACCACAAATTAAAAAATAAGAATGTCACAAGATTCAAACCTGTGTCTCAGAATTGAGAGCAAGTAATGTGAGTTTGAATCTAGTGCAACTTTTTATTTTTCAATTTGTGGATTACTTTGTTTATTCCCAGCCCCTTGAAAAAAATAATTGTTTGTATATAGATATTTAACACGCAAACAAGAATAACATGAACTAAAACTAACGTTATGTATACTTTCGGACTTCCAATGTAAAAGTATATATATATATATATATATATATATATATATATATATATATATATATATTGACAAAGTTCACCACAAACAAGGCAAGTTGCAACTGTAGACGTAAGGGGCTATTGAGAATGAGGGTGACAGTTTGGGGGGGGGGTCTCCTAAATTTGGATCTGTGTAGCGATATGCTTATTCACATTAGTTTTAAATGTCTGCATGTCGGTACAGACAAGGACGCAGTGAGCAGGGAGGTGAGTTCCAAAGGCCAGCGGCACGAGGAAAGAAGATATTGGAGTAGAAGGCTCTCCGGCATCTGGGGACCTCCACAGTGAATGGATGAAATTTAGCTGATTGTCGGGTTGGTCGAGTGTATTTACGTCGAGGGGGCACCAGAGCAGCAAGTTCATCGAAGAACAACTCATTGAAGTACTTGTAAAGCAAGCACAAGGATGCAATATTTTGGCGATGCTCGTGCTTGGTGGATAGTGAGATACCTATTAGATTAGCCATTTTTCCAGCATATTTGCTTACTTCATGCAACGATGAGATTATGATTACACACCGTAAAGGCTTGTAGAATAAGTCAGTTGTACAATTTCAAGTTTACCTAATCGTTTGTTTCGTGAGTTAAACGGTCTAAGATGCCACCCAGATAAGGAGGTCCGTTTTTTTAGGCACGGGTTCGAATCCTCTTCGAGTCTCATGTATAACTTTGTGGTCTACTTTGTTTATCTTCAACGGCGTAGACTAAATTAAATTTAATTTAACATTTTCATTTAAATTTCGTGATTTCTAAAGGAAGGGGTAGAAATAATAGGATAAGTTATTTTTAATAACTTAGTGGATAGTCATTGGTTAAAAGTGAGTCTTCCCTACTCGCACTTTCCTTGACAAACCATGAAATAGAAAACAAATGGCCAAATTGTATCTTCCATTATATTCGTAGTGGCACTATCTAGTCTCTACGTGTTGACCGAACACCATTATGTAATCTTTAGAGATGAACTGGTAAAAAGTACACATAAGCATAAGTTTCTTACAACTATTTTTATGTGAGGAATCACATGACGGTTGACAATATCCCCTGTATAATTGGTGCTATGGGTCTAGCAAGACTACAACATTTTGAATATAAAAAAAGTAAATATATTAATTCCATGAAGAAATCATAACCAGCTCGTCGGTTGCTTCTTCGTGAGTTAACCATACCTTTAATTGTATTTAACTTATTCGGGTGGCCATGAGGGGAGAGCGACAACATGATAAGCTGTACGTTTCGCTTCTTGTTTAGCCAATTGCTTTAACTGACTCACGATTTTAGAATATCTTTGCCCGGTACATCTGCAAATTACGGACCATGCGTATATAATGACGTTATTATTTAGAAAGCCATGCTTAACACGAGGAGGGGGCGGGCTTTGTTAACTTTTATGTACTTTGTACAATTTAATAAAGAAAATATACCGTAACAATTTAATTTAACTTGAAAATCCTATCTAAAAAATAGCACGATCCGTAAACCGCAGACCCGGAGCAAGCACGTGGTCGTCTAGTCCAATCACAGTTTAGTATATGTTAGGTCCTTCCATATACAATTTTCTGTCTATCTACCGCTGCTAATTTTGTCTGTACTCTCTCTCTCTCTCTATCTCTCTCTCTCTCTTCCTCTCTTTCTCTCTTTCTCTATCTCTTCTTACCCAACTCCATTTGCCACCTTTAGTGTAGTATCTGTTCCGATGGATACTGCACCCCATAGACTGGTATTGTCTTGGCCTTCGGGGCTTGATTTACGCCGGTCTATGGGTCTGTCCTGTGCAGTTCCAGGAGGTCCACCCTCCCAGGCTTCGCCTCCCCGTTTTGGGGAGGAGTAAGTTTATTGCTTACGGCCTGAGGGGCCCCTACCGAGGAATGCCGACGGGGCTGCCCAGGCAATTTTTAATGGCCAGAGTGCTCACTTTCTCGGGCGCTGGCTTTTCAAACCCCACTTTCCGACCCGACCTTGGGTCACATCTTACTTGTGGGAGTAAGATAAAACTGGCCTTGTGCCTAACTCCTGGAGAGGAGTAAATAAATACTCTTATTCACTCATTCTTTTTTTCTGCGTTTTCCTATCGTTCAATGTTTCCATACATAAAGTTCATTATCACAAGTCAACGCTTGTTTGTAAATATAAAACTTGCAAACCACTCATATCTATAAATTAATAGTTTTATAAGTATTTGATATCTTCCAACATGAGATGGTTTTCTGTTAAATATAACCGATTCGTATAATATTTTTCTGAGTACTTACAATATTATAATAACTGATATTTTATTGATCTCTACAAATAGATCTATCCTTAATTTCTAGAAGATATTATTCTCATATCATATCATCTAATATATTTTCTATACTGAGTTTGACTAACCATTCTATTTGGATAGCATCACTGCTTTTATTATATACTAGCAGAAATAGGTCGCGTATATTTGCTATGCTGGGAAGATAATATCATGGTGAACGAACATACAATACATTGACCACGAAAGAGGAGGTAATACCTGAAAGGATTATATCATGACGAACGAAAAATAACCCCCTAAATAAGTAGTTAAAGCCTGGGAGAATGATGTCATGAAAAAAGAATAGATATTACACTACCCCCCCCCCCATAAAAAAGTGTGATGTAGTCCCTGGTAAGATGGTCTCATGACAACAGAATATATCCTACATTACACTATCCCCCTTAAAAAAGGTGCTAATTTCTGAGAAGACGGTCATATGACAAAAGAAAATCTGATACTACACTACCAAATCCCATAAAAACATTATACTATTATAGATTAAATCAGGTTTTTTTGTACATTCAGTTAAAAATATATAGTCATACAAAAATTGGCATTTTGGCATATATCAAAGTGTAGTATCTGTTCTCAGCATCCTATCGATATCAGACGTTTTACTATCGACGAAACTACTGCGTATATATAAGAAAATATGACAATGCAAATTAAAAATGCATATTTCCGAAAATTACGTTATTAGAAACTGTTTTAAAAAGTAAATACATAAGTTAGGAATACCGAAAGATGTTTATGTTTGCCAATTACTATATATACAAGGTACGTGCAAAATCAATAGCCGATTCCCAAAATGTAAAAACATTTTTAACCCTCTCTTCACTTTAAAATTCACCAAAATTCAGGAAATCAACCAATGGTAATGACATTTTCAGTATTTATTAATCAACGATCACGCAATAAAATGACATCATTATTTTCATTTAAATCTTAGTAAAAATGTATTATTTAAAAAAAACAAAATACACCTTTACTGAAGTTATATTTTTATGTATCAATAAAAAAATATATAAATTAAAAAAAATATGAAAATAAAGCACTGTATATGTGTAAAAGTACGATTTTAATTATTTCGTATATATTACGAAAAATACCCTTAAATTCCGTGTTAATAAAATCACTATAACGCGAAAAAAAATTATTTTCTTGGCGATGTTATCGTTGAATAAAGCATTGTTTAATCAATATTTTTACAAAAAACATAACATAATTGAAAAAAATATTCGATGGCAATTTTATGATAAGATTTTTTTGGAAAATATAAAATGCTATGTAATTATATTTCCCTTTCATACACGAACGTGTCATCATCAGCGTAAGAAATTATTTTTTATAATATTGAAAATAAACAAACAATTGAAAAATTTGAGAATCAGGATCATAACGAAAAATTTTTTTTAAATTGGATAATTTCTACTAACGATTGACTTGGAGTGGTATGGTAGCCTTGTTATGTAATAAACAGGCAGGATTAGCTCACCAACCATCACTCACTCAGTCCACATTGTCCTCAAAATTTAATTTTTAGAGATTCAACAATTTCGTTAATTTTACAATTCATCGTCAATCATTTGAAAAGATAAAACGTAAGTTTGTATTTGTTTTGTCATTTTTTCATTAATAAATATCATTTAAAAGTGTAAAACAATTATTTATAATTAAATAAATAGAATTAAAATATGATATTTTCTTTATAAATTAGATTATATTGATAAATAATTGTTTTAACTTTTTCTTTCAATGAATAAATTTTCAGTGTTGTCATTGAGTTTAATTTACTTTTTACACTTAAAATAAAAAATACACCTTTAGCTTTATTTCCAAAAGAATTCATGTAATTTATTGTGACGAGATGTTACGAATAATTCGAGTAACTAAAGTTTTGAATCATTATGTAAAACAAATTGATAAAATTGACGCAGTTCGTAACGTAAAACTAATTTTAACAAGATTTTAAAAAGTTTTATTTCAAATTCTAAAGAAAAACATTGATAAACAAACGTCATCGATAATTTCAGAGTATTACTGAATTAAAAACTAATACTAATCAAATATGAATCTTTTAGATACAATAAATAAAATCTTAATTGCGTACATTCACAAATATTGTGATTAAATAAAATGCTTATTCCTTTTTTGTTACAACAAATTAAGGGCACTTAAATTAATTCAATCTCTTTATAACCTAAAAAAGAATTAAGAAAATAATGGATAAAAATATTTCAATTTCTATAAACTATCACAAAATCATTTTCATATATAAAGTTAAAAAGGATAAATTATTACATCATTGTATTCCATATATTCTGTATAGCGATAGTCAATCGCTAAACAAAGTCGTTTACCGATTGACTGAATGCCGGATTTTACTAAACTATGATTTTTGAGGAGATACCTTTGCTACTTATTAGTAAAAACGTAGGATTTTTTTTTGTTTTAATTCAGTACGTTATGACTTGAATTTAATAATTATCTTTGAAATAGTCCCAGAAAACTTATATTTATCTTACAAGGGAGTTTTACAAGTAATTTCTTCAAAGTTCAAAATTCACTGAAGTTTGCTTTTTAGCCGTCGTGATAACATTTTTAATTATATTTTTTCATGTGTAAATATACATTTTTTTTCCTTTTAGAGATCAAGTTTAGGCTTTTATCTTTCAAACACAATCAAAGTTTACACGGTAACTAATTAAATAATTAATGATAAGCGTTTTTTTAATAATCATGGTCCGTACAAGACACAGCCATTTTTGCACGTAGCTAATATATACATTACGTCAAAATATTATGTTGTATATTGAAATTATTATACAACTCAGTCTAACCGTAGCTTTGTTGTTGTCGGACTGATGTAGGGTTCTGTTCAGTCCTAGGAAGTTCACCTTCCCAGGCTTTACCTTCTTTCTGAAAAGGGTTAGTTTATTGCTTTATCGCCTGAAGTGTCCCTAAAATAAAAACCAAAGTGCGCTTATCCTAGTGCGCTGGCTTTACAAAACTACACCAGACGTGGCGAATAGGTAGTTTGGTATGGTAGTTTTGTTTTACGGCATATCAACCCTTTTTGGGTTATTTAATGCCGAATCTGGTCATTATAGTGAAAGTTTTTATGCTTCAAGTTCTTTATATCTTCAAATGTTTAATCAGGGTTTTTGGTTTGGTAGTTTTGTTTTACGGCATATCAACCCTTTTTGGATTATTTAATGCCGAATCTGGTCTTGTTTTCTTCTCTTTTTTGTTTCTTTCCCCTTTTAATATCTGTTTCTATTTAACCCAAAGTTGGGACCCTAACAGGTACTACCACTCCGGGTCAGGGTGGACCTGGGAGCAATGGTAATTAAGAGGAGGCTCCACATTCCCCAAAGTCCGTAAGCCGGATCTCACCATCGGATGTAGTTTAAGGTCATATCCAGGACCGGGAGTAGGGTAGGAAAAATAAAAATAAAAAAGGGGAGGGAGAAAGGAAGAGGGGCTGTTGTTTTTGTTTTTGGTTTTGTAGAACATAATTAAGTTTTACAAAAAAAAAACAAAAAAAAAACGTCAATGTAGGTGAATTTCGTCTCAGGGAGCCACAGGGCAGCCTGATCTGGTATAACCAGGGCGAATAGGTAAATAAATATGTCGTACTATAGAAGTAAATAAGCATAAGTCGTTTTAATGTTAACATTGTTAGGATACCCTAACATGAGGATACTTCGTCCTACAAGTAAACCCTAACATGAGGATATGTCGTCCTACAAGTAAACCCTGAGCAAATATTCAAAATAAGATAGTATTTAAAGCCCAAATAAAATCCCTTGGGCACGGCTACACATTGGCTCATACGAGGAATAGAGCATCTTCTTCTAGTGATGCTACCATAAGTAACCACACTAAACTGGATACTCTACTATGACAAAGGAATTCTGGTATTGAAATCCGCCAAGACCAAGCAAAGACCACAAGAAATATCAACTATAACATAGTTAGGTGGTCCGTTGGGGAGAATAATAACATTCGCATATCGATATCAACTATAACATAGTTAGGTGGTCCGTTGGGGAGAATAATAACATTCGCATATCGATATCAACTATAACATAGTTAGGTGGTCCGTTGGGGAGAATAATAACATTCGCATATCGATATCAACTATAACATAGTTAGGTGGTCCGTTGGGGAGAATAATAACATTCGCATATCGATATCAACTATAACATAGTTAGGTGGTCCGTTGGGGAGAATAATAACATTCGCATATCGATATCTACGCTGTGATGAATTTTATTTAAAATAATTTTCTCATTAGTGATGAAAATGTTAGTACAAACCTCGCCGTGGCAGACCAACGAAAATAAAACTTTACTTACCTATGAGATTTACTGTGAAAAAAGAACAAATATTAATAAATATTTTAGCGTTGACATATTCAGTAAACGTTTGTACATCGTACATTAGCGTATAAAGTTGTTCACTTAACTGATTGTGCAGGTTTATAGATAGATATGTGTACATACATCCAGAGTTAGATTATAAAGTTATCGTGTGCTTTTAAATTAGCGAGATTTTACGAACAATATTCGGTGATGTCAGTTACGACAAAAAGTAGGTACACTGCTTCAAACGTTGCAGCTGAGTTGAACAATATTTACGTCATCCAATCAAAACTCTCGTTGCCTGGTTGACTGACCAGACAGAAGAGCAGTTACGGTTTCATCCATTATTTACGCCATTTATGTATTCACGTTATCCTCTTACATTTCCCTTACCAGATCGTTCGACCCCTTCATTCGACCATTTAATGTATCCAATGTGCAAGTAAACAAGCAAGATTATCACAGTTTTACTATTACACAGATTAACTTGTTTGACTTCTGATATCGGAAATGATAAACAAAAATGCATAGCAACCCTTTTTCAAGTTATTTTATGTCGAAACACGATATGTTTTGTAAAAAGTGACATTGTAAACTATTCGTTATTTTACCCACAGCAGGATAGGGGTTCATACCTATTCCCTCCGAATGGCTTTGACCTCGTCTTGGTCGATCCCATAGTCCCTATGTGGATCCATTACTGCTGCATACCCAACCTTGTGTCACCTGACCTTCAATTCCTGGTTCTCTATCTGTAAAACATCCACAGAATAAACTCGTCTACCTACAACTACTGCAAAGAATTATCATTTTTTTTCCTCTGTACACATAAAACCAAACAGAATTTCCATGGACAGAGTTTCTTTCTAATTACGTTTCATCTGTGGGACACAATCAAAGGTGATTGCTTCGCTGATGACTGCAACATAGTCGTCTTCAAGCACATGTGAACAGATGCTTGTCGAGCCGTTCTCTTATGTAATCGAATTCTGCGAATGCCACTAACGTTCCCAATCCTCTCATAATATTGTTCATCATTTAACTGAATTTTCATAAACAGAGTTTCTTTCGAAGACCATTTCATCGGTGGAAAAGGATACAAAGAGACTGCTCCGCTGCTGACTGCAACATGGTTGTCTTCAAGCCCTATGTAAAAAAATACTTGTCGAACGTTCTCTTAAGTAATCCGATTCCGCAAATTCCACCAACGTTCCCAATCCTCTCATAGTCCTATTCATCATCCAACTGAGAATATTATTAACCCTTATTCTCAAGTGGGCTTTAGCTTTGGTTAGTGGTGACTTCTTAGTTATAAAAATGTTTAAATTCGTCGCTCACTCACTTTAAAGTTTGAAATCGCATTTACCATGAGTGCACGCATCTATATAAGATTTTCGGTTCGCCCGTCATCGTTCCATCGGTCTGGCACAGTTAAGTTTCAAAGAGCAGTTTGATTACTGTGCGCACAGATTTGACAAACGGTTCACACGAATACCCGTTCTTTTTTACTGTAAATCTTGTAGAAATCCATCAAAAACATTAATGTCTAGATACATTTGGGTGCATTCATGTGTGTGCATGTATGTATGCATTTATGCAGGTGCATGTTTGTGCATGTGCGTATGCATATGTGTATGTATGTGTGTGTACATGTGTGTGCATGCATGTGCGCGTGCATGGGTGTGTGTGTGTCTAGAGATAACTTTCCTCTCTTGCGGAAGACATTCCGCAATCACTTTCAGAAGTAAAAATACGCCATCGGCAACAACAGACTTTTAAAGCACATTAGATCGGCTTCATTCAATAAGTAGGCAAACTGTGCAATGGCGTCCTTATAGCAACCTCCTTAGATCAACGATACGCCCACCATCCTTTAATATATATCATGAAACTATTGCTTTTAGTTGAGAAATTATTTACCCCACTAAACAAATTATATCATATTTGAGCATATACTCTGTGTGCCTGTTGATCAATTCGAGGCTCCAAAACCTCTCAGAATTCCACTAACAATTAGCATCGGTCACCTTTATGACGTCGACCTACATTGGGGCTAACTCTTACCACTAAAATGCTTACAAATAATAACAATACTTAAATATCTATAAGCTCCAATCCTATTGTGCGTAACACAACCAAATTCATCATGAAACACATGGAATGTCGGATACATCACAAATTAGTATTATCATTAGACGTTAGCAGTGAAATGATCGTGCGCCATGCGAATCACTTTGAAGCCACTCAGTCAGTAGGAACATGTCTACTTCCCTATTTATATTGCATGCAGGTACATACGTATCGTCACATACATACATACATATACAATATACGCGTGATCTCTTCTTTTTGTTCTCAGTCCACGTTTCATCTACTTTAAATTTCTATATCAGTTTGTTTTCGTCTTAGTTACTCTACAACAGATTAAACTTCTTACCACGTGGGCAATCAATTTAGCAATGTATGCGCCATATGTCCAATAAAACAATCTAAGATTTATGAAACTGCATGGCATATGCTTACTTGGTAGAAAATCACTTGTTACGTGTGACATTCGTATTTATAATTCTAGGATTATGTACCGATTACAACAAAGGGCAACAAGACCCGAGAATAAAACAGCCGAAATGTTTTGAAAAATGAAAACAACCAAGTTCAGAGAAACAGTCGGTAATATACACAAAACAATAGAAATAAACAACAATATTTTATTTCGGAAAACTCAACAAAATTGTGTATGTGCCATAACACGCAAAGACTGAACTTTATTACATGACCGCTTTGAGAAAACGATATGAGACAATCATTATCATTAGCGAATATTTCCCCCACATACTGCAGAATAGATCTATACGGTATTAATTGCCTCCAAGACATTTTGCTTCTCACTACTTTGTTTTGCTGCCTGATTGATATGGAAGTACATAAACATACGTTATCACGCCATCTTCTATTCTCTTTGTTTCTGCACATTTCCACCATTCCTTCTAGACATATCTTGCTCACACCGATTTTCACCAGTAGTGACATATGGTTTTCAGCTACTTTAAACTATGATTATATGTGGCCATGAGTTTGATTTTGCATAATGGTTGCCTGAAGTAAAAGAGTTGACTCTTGGACCTTGGTAAAAAAATATGCACTGTACGGTGTACCATTTAGTTATTGTGGTTACAAAACATATTGAGCAAATCATACGGTTAAGTTAACAAGAGATTGGTATATGTTTTTTCTTAGAAAGATATTGTTTTCAAATTATTAAGTTTTGAATATAAGTCATGTATCCAATTTATTTGTATTGTTTTGGTTGGAAGATCTGCAATTTCATCATCATCGTTTTCTTCACATACTGTAGAATGCAATATGTCATGTCTTAACTGTCCCCAATATCTTCTGTCTGTCACTATTTTGTTTTATATTACTGATCTGGAAATCCAGGAACATACATTATTATGCATCAGTGTGGTTTACCTCTTTTTCTGCACTTTTTCACCATGCCTTCTAGACCTACTAGCTCAGCAATTGATTGGCCCATGCTTTTGTATATGTTTTCTAAATTAATAACAGATATGAGATTAGCAATCATGTCACATAGGGCGGTTCAAAAAGTGTATTAATTACTATTCCCTAATTGAAGAAATTACAAAAAAAATACCAGGATGTATATAATAAAGAGCTACTTTCTCAACTTTAAATTTGACAGGCAAAAGAGCTAGACGAATGCACACATAGGGATGGTGAATGCAATATTGATGCAGTTTCATAATGAATGCTCAACCTTAAAGTAGGTAGACACATTTCTTTTCAATCTGAAACGGTGTAATCGTCATCATCATCATCATCATCATCATCATCATCATCATCATCATCATCATCATCATCATTATCATCATCATCAACGTCTTCTCACAGACTGCAAGATATGATTTATCGTGTATTACCTGCCTCTCACTTCTTTGTATAGCTGACTGATAGATCTGCGTGTTCAAGCAAACACGTTATCTCGCCATCTTCTCTGCTGTTTACTCATTTTCCTGCACCCTTCCACCATTCTTTCTAGACAAGAATACCAAATGAACCTTCAATACACTGTGTTATTCAAGATAGGGTGTGTATAGTGTATACCGTTCAGATTATAAAATTGCGTTGGAAAGACGGTTTTGATCAACTGTTCAGAATAAACATTGTCAATCCCTGAGCTTTTATCAATGTTACGGTTTGTTATTGTGTTAATTATTTCACGTGATAATATGGGATCAACTTTTTCGGGTGTAGCGATGTCTGTCTTGTAAGCAAATAGTTATCTTGTTTCTATTGCCCTCGTACAATATTTCATTCTGTGTTGAAGAATGTCGTCTTTATTTGAAATTATTATCTAAACTATACTAAAGTATAAAAACAATTTTTGTTGCTATAATCTAAATGTATTGAATTATTTTTATTTATCACTTTTATCATGACATCCGTACAGTCTTGAGAGACAATGGATACTCTATGTAAGGGTAGCTGAACGTGTAATTGTGAAGCAAGGGTTGCGCAATCAACAACCACACTTATCCTGAATCGTCATTGCTTGATTACAGTGGCAAGGAGAAATCTAGGACGACTGGAAAAAAATGCGGAGATCAGCGGAGACCGCATATAGTACTTGGTATTCAAAAATAGTCACCCATGGCTAAGCTCAACGTCGCTCAACCGGTGATCAAATGGGAACCGGAGTGTCGACGTTAGTATGCTGTATCACTCCTATATTACCATCAATTACTCTCACATATGAGTAAAATAGAAACGTGTTTCTAATTAACATCATACAATGAATGTTTTAGACTCATCATCATATGCAGTCTCTCGAAATAACAATGATGTTTTATAAAGGCCATCACGGCAAGATCATACTTCGACACTTGCTTCTGTCAATTTAACTGATATTGCCTTAGCTTCCATGTTGACATTTCGCTATTTCGAGTTCCTTTCACTGTATCTTTCACATGTAGTCTTATCCTTCCCTGGTTCCTTCTTCCTTCACATAGCTGCGAATATAGCAGTTGCCTTGGTAACCGTTCAGACTGCATACTCTCCTGATGATCTTCCCACGTGAGATTCGTCTTCATTGCTAGAACCGCGATAGATAGTGGGGATGCACATACACATTTCTTGGTAGGTTACCGTGGCCTTTAATACTACAGTTACGATCTCTCTGAGATCATTCGTCTCCACAGATTTCTAGTACTCCTCACCTCTTTTCGATTATCAAGGAAAATGACCTTGCGGCATCGCTACAGTTGCCTACAATTATTTCACTTGTTTGTATTGCCAGACGGACTGAGGGTTAGTGTAAGGAGTAAAGCAGTCGCATGAAACTATAAAATGATTTTTTTTAATTAAATATTACTTTCCTTCCAGTGTTTGTGTACACACACTTGTTAACCATCTGTCTTATAAAAAAATAATTACTAGCTCCACTTAAGTACGTTGCTGTGAGGATTCACGTTCACAGTAATGAAAAAATACCAACAGTTCGATGGGCATTCTTATTTATAAATGTAATACTCACAGAAAACTGCAATTACTATTTATATCTAAGTGAAAGATATAGGAAAAGGTAGAAGTATTAGTTTCTTCGGTTTTTTTATTTTCCGGGCAACGCACGTGTACATGTTCCGCTAATTTTTGGTGTTGTTATAGGTGTTTTTTTTTAATTATCAGTAGTAGTAGTAGTAGTAGTATTAATATTATTATTACAGAAAGCAATTAAGCGCTAGAAAAAACAATTACAACTAAAAAAAACATGATAACGTGAGAAAAATATTTTTTCTCCATAAATATTTTTATATTATTTTTAAACGCGTTCTTCCTCTTTTTCCCTTTATTTTCGATTTAAGGAGGAAATGGATTTCGATTGGCCTGTCCAAGAGAACTCCCATAAGTGCTTGAAGCCTCCCAGGAAAGGGGGAAAGGTGGGGGGGGGAAACAAATAAAATTCACAACAAAAACAGATGAAAAGAGATATTTTGTCATCAAACGACCGACGTCGTAATCGATTTGCGTGCACCATGTTTTATTTAGTTTCCGATTTAGAACGTGTCGCCCTCTTTTTCGATATCGATTAATGAATCCATCGGCGAAAGGCGCGCACTAACCGCCATACCGTGCACGACCCAACCCTTGTCTCTCCATTGTCTTTGGCTCCTAACGTTTCACATGGCAATTCGGTGAACCTGCTTTCACTATCTAAGCATATTTCAAAATTATTATTCTTGTCTTCACAAACAAGTTAATCTGACAGAGATTCGCGAAGAGCACGCTAATACTATAACCCTTTTTTATTCTCATAAAACCGACTTCGCAATGTACTGGGATATGATCTCTTCTCTTCTCTTCTCTACAGACACTGTCACACAGAAGAAATGTTGCTAGCATCTCTCTATTGGATCGTGATTCTAATCGTTGGTGCATGACTTAGCTCTAATCTAACATTCACAGCAAGAACTTGTCTTCTACAACCACAGTAAAGGCCTATCCTCTCTCTCTGTATTAAAAAGCAAACGAAACTTCCATGATCAAAGTTTTTTTTCTACGGAAAAAATACCCCAGTCTGCTTCCCAACCAAATAGAACATGGTTGTCTTCAAGTACAATGTAAACAAATACTTGTCGAACCATCCTCTAGTGTAATCAATAATGTTTAAGGAATCTTCTTCCCATCCCACCCATTGTGTCCAATACTGTAATGGTGGTTGCTACACCGGCCGTTCTAACAGAAGAGAAACTACACCGGTTCTCACTATAAATAGTGCCAGTAGACAATCACCAGAAAAAAGGACAGTATTGTAACTGTCTAGCCGAGTGCCAGTCAGTTTCCTTACTTTTGTACCTTTTATGTTAGTACACTTGTTATCTTAACCCAACCTCGACTTGACTTCTTCTTCTTACTGTTGGACAACTTCACAACAGTGGTGATTAGCGTCTAGTATCTTTAACCTTTATCCTTCATTGTCCCTACTCTGTGAAAAGAGACAAACCATTAGTAACAAAAAAGAAGCAACAATTTTCTTGTTATATTTATATTAGTCAGATTACAGGATTTGATTATTTAAAAGGACGGCTCTACAAGAATTTGTTAACTTTGGACTTGAAAACGGTCATGTTGTAGTCAGCAGGGAAGCAGCCACATGTTATTTTGTTCCTCGGGCGAGTAGTTCTTTAAAATAAACTTTGCTCATGGAAGTTTCGTTTAGTTTTCGGTACACAAAAGGGAAAAAGGAAAATTATTTACAGTAGTTGTAGCTTTTCTTATCTTGGATGTTATTCTCACAACATTTTGGTCGATGTGACATCCGACCTTATTCAGGTGTATCTTTTTTAACTCGTGGATCTATATATATATATAATTTCTGGGACTGATTATAGAGGTCTCTATAATGGTCACGAATGCTCGCTTTTGCTTAAAAACAAAGCGGAGGAAGAAGATCAATATTTATATCACACGGTGTCATGATCCAACGAACGAAATCGATGACGAGATCAAAATGGGATTCTACAACGGAGTTGTTGCAATTACACATGCCCGTTAAAGGCGTAATATCATAATCACCATTGGGCATATCAGTGCTAAATTGCTAATTAACAACCGGGATAATTAAAAATCACGGTGCAATATGGTTTGGGTGGCATGAATGGCATTCGTCTAAGATTTGTCAGGCAACCTTGTCATCGGTTGGATTTCTTTCATTATAAAAACTATTCGACGTCGAATACATCGGAAAAGGGTTTAAAAGATCTCTTTAAGATATCCTCGTGAAACTAGGAGCCGACGAATTATGAACTGAATATTAATTTAAGCTATGAATTAAATAAAGAATTCAGTTAAATTCATCTATCAAAGAAAGTGTTTAGTTTAATTTATGGATTAGTTCAGTTTAATCCGTGAATTAAATATAGCTCTCAGTTTAATCCATGGATTAAATAAAGCGTTTAGTTTCATCTGTGGATCAAATATAGCCTTCAGTTTAATCTGAATTAAATAAAGCGTTCAGTTTAACACATGGATTAAATAAAGCGTTCAGTTTAATCCGTGGATAAAATAAAGCGTTCAGTTTAATCCATGGATTAATTAAAGCGTTCAGTTTAATCCATGGATTAAATAAAGCGTTCTGTTTAATCCGTGGATAAAATAAAGCGTTTAGTTTAACCCGTGGATTAAGTAAAGCGTTCAGTTTAATCCATAGATCAAATAAAGCGCTCTGTTTAACCCATAGATTAAAGAAAACGTTCCGTTCAAAATTCCGTATAAAGTCTCGAGTTCGACATGAAAGTTCCCGATTTCGGAAAGATACACCTGAAGATGGTCGGAGATTACATCGGCCCAAACGTTATGAGAAATACATCGACTATGAGAATAGTAATTCCAATAATTAAACTAATACAAATTTGTAATCCACATCTAAAAAATTCAGAAACAAACATTTTCTTGTATCATTTGGATTATTTTGACTACTATTTTCATCTTGATTCATCGCATTTCGACTTATTTAACTTCCTACGCCATTCAGTACGAAACGTCATGACTATGATAACAAAGATGGAACAGAGTAGAGTGTTTTTGTCTTTTTCAGAATCCGATAAATTTCTAATCAAAACATAGAAAAAAATTGTAATTATTATTTAATATAATTAACTTGATGCATGTATCTACAATGCCCTTCTTAAATGGTGCCCAAAGCTTAACATACAATATATGATTACTTGTTACCAATAGATATTATAATTCGTATTAAATTGGTGAGCAGGGGTTGATATGCTGTAAAACGGAAAACCGTACATACGAAGCCCGTTTAAAACATATCCTAATTTCCTTCAAAGTAGGCTCCTTGTGTTTGCCCATACTTACCTGACCGATCCATCCACTGCCGGAAACACCTCTGAAAGTCTTCTTTTGGAATGGTGTTCATCTACGCCGTCGCGTTCCGCATTTTCCTCTTTTTTCGCACTCTATCAACAGCTGCACTCCAAGCAGTTGAGGGCCTGACAGAACGCTGGTCACTCTCCGCTGATGTGCGGCCATTTTTGAATCGGTCGAACCACTCCTTAATTTGTGTTACACATCGCATCTTCTCCAAACACCTGCTTAATCTAACACAACGGCAGGATGAACGCTATTCAAAAAGAAGGCTTCCAGACGTGTTTCCGGCAGTGGATAGATCGGTGGGCTAAGTGTGTGCAAGCGAAAGGAGCCTGCTTTGAATGAGGATTAGGGTCCCAACCCCGTAACGTATTTGAAATATTATTTCTGGCCTAAGGTCGGATACTTTTTAGACAGGCATCGTAGTACATTTTCCCCCAATTTGTAACATTTTTATATTGTATCGTTCTTTAACTCCCTTTTCTGATTCTTATGAATCACTCACAGTATTTAGCGACCCCTTTTTTCTTCTTCGTCTGATAACGTTTTGGTTATTTCTTTTTATATGAGTTTTAGCTTTCCTACACTTATAAATAACGAGCAGAATACCCGCCCAAGTACGAGTATGATAATTAACTAGAATAGCGTAATTTGGGGGCAGGTTTTATGTCCTCTTACCAGGATACGAATCAAGAGATAAGGCTACTAAACCTTATGTCTAGAATCCCTATTCTAATTTCAACCAAAATCTACTACATTTGATTCAAGAAAATGTCTAAAATCCCTGGCTTAAGCTTAAAGGGCCTTAAGAATAAAAGGAAATTCAAGGAATCTTGCTCGGGTTTTGTCTAATGACAATGGACCAAATTTAATTCAAATCGTGATTGTTTGAATTGTCAAATCGGAGATTCTTCCCATATTATGCCACCTAAAATCCCTTTTAAAATATTCCTAATTTCGGGAATAATTATAAATTGACGTCTACTACCTATTGTTAAACTTTCACAAAAATCAGGAGTATCTGAATTTTGTTCCACTCCCTTTTTACCACATTTGCATAAACCTAAATAAAACTAAACATAGCCTACATTACAAACCCTTGCGTCTAGAAGCTATGTTTCAACATTTATAATCATCGGTCAATTAATTTAGGATTGAGTTCTGTACATACAAACATATATATATATATATATATATATATATATATATATATATATATATACATGTACACATACATAACGTTATAAAAATAGAAACAAAGAAATGTATCTTAACGTACAGCGTTGATGGAATACATTTCTGACAATATAGTATGTATAACGCAGCATATGCCATGCTTTTTTCTTTTAAAATATTGACGGTCATTATTTATAAGTTAATAGAACAATGTAAGAGAATGCCTGGAAGTTGTTAAGAGATAACCAGCCTTGATTGGCCGATCAGATCATGCGCTAGCTTATAGTAGTTTTTGTTTGAATAGCTCAATACATCCATTAAGTCTTGAGTCATATGTTTCACTAGGAGAGCACGTTAGAAATCCCACTATTAATCTAACAAGATAGGTTTTAATTGTATCCATTTTTCTACGTATTATTACTTTTAATAAGAGTATAACTCATGCGAGACACAAATAATTCCATTTATTCAGTAAATAAAGGACAATACATTACGTAGATTCCCTTATAAACACAAGTGATATGAGATTATTTTTTACAATAAGAGTAAACTTTTTACGGGATGTAATAACACCTAAACCAATATTTAACACATATTTCCCAAGTAAAATTTTACGAGTAATCAACACAGATTACTCGTTGTATTAATGGTTGTATTAGAAGTTTTCTTTTTGTTATGGCGTCTGTATTCGGGTTGGGTATGCAAGCTTTCGTTCACTCTCTCTTTCTACTGATATAACACTCTCTTTTTCACGGTTTACTATATATCAACATGTTTGAATTAATATGTCTTCTCTTATTCGTCCGTTCCATGCCCTCGCCTCATCTCTGGTTGAATACATGTATGCAGGTCAGCTAGTGATCGACTCGGGTGTGAGCATTTTAGTAAACGGTAATGTTCAATGACAGCTAAAATAAACAGAGATGTTTGTGAGAAAAGTGTTGAAATATACAGGTGTTAGACAGAGAGAGAGAGAGAGAGAGAGAGAGGGGGGAAATTAACACGGATTGATATATGGAAAAGTGTAATAGCTAGCTTGATATATCAATTTTTAAAGAAAAATAGTCACACACGTCAGGGAAATAAGGAAAATGAGAGAGAATCATAGCCTAAAATGTGTGTGTGTTTTGAATAGCATCCTTCCCGAGAGTTCAACGTTCAAACTCCAGGAAAACATGAATTGAGACAAATACATAGAAGATACTGCCAAATCTGCTGCAAAAAGGTGGGCTCCCTCTACCGGGCTTGTAAACTTCTCACACTTGACCAGTATTCTATATCAATATGTAAAACCACCATTCGCTCATGCATGCAGTGTTGTTGCCACATCTGGGCTGGTGCACCAACCACTAGTCTATTTCTCTTACCAGGGTACAAAAAGAAGTCAAAACCTATTAGGTACCGCACTGTCTACTAATTTCAAGCCCCTGTACCATCGCCGCCATGTTACAGCTATGTGCTTGTTTTACAAGTATTTCCACGGAATGTGCTCCGACGAACTAACTGCACCCATTCAACGTTAATATTCCCTGCAAACAGGATTTACAGCAAAATCTCTGCCTTTTACTATATATGTCCCAAGAAGCAGCATGAGGGTTCTGCTTTAATAGTTTCTTACCTCGAACTTTACCTTTAGAATTTCCTCCCTGCTTCTTGTTTCTCCAACTGTAACAACATCCAGTAATTTAAATGTAATGTGAACAACCATATTGCTACACAACTACTCACTTAGGATATCTCCTCTAAATTTGACATCTTATCACATAAGCTCCTTACGCCTTGTTTGGGTTGAATAAAAGTAAAATAAAGTAACTAACCGGAGGGAGGGAGGACACCACTGATTAAACAGCCAATCGGCTGCTTAATCAGATCGCCATATTTAATTACCGGAGGAAGGGAGGACACTACTGTATCTTCTTTTATTTATCCATTTAATGAAAGTTAGATTATATTATTCTTTATCTTTTTACCTTTAAATACATAAAATGGTAAAATAAAAAATGTTATTTAATTAAGAAGACAATGCTCACAGACGATGCTAGGTATATTCTGATATATGACAAACATCATTATGAAAGTCAAATTGATAGACATACAAACAAATAATAAACTATTAAAATCCTTCGTAAGCAGAATCACTTTGTGGTTTTTTCGTTAGTAGGTTTTACGGCACACATCATTATTATTGTACCGGTCCATTATTATAAGTCAATACCGGGGGAGCTTGGTATAGCTTTGTGCAAGTTAGGCTGACACAGACATATATATATACATATATACATACATATACATTTATATATATATACATATATATATACATATAAACATATATACATATATATGCATATATATACATATGTATATATATACATATATATACATATATATATGCATATATATATACATATATATACATATACATATATATAATTATATATATGTGTATGTGTGTATGTGTGTGTTGTCTTTGTGTGTTTCCTATATAGCGAATTCACATCAAACTACAAGCGTATTTTTTTATGTAAAAGTAACCAAAAGAGACAATAGAAGTATTATCGAATATCTAAGTGCACCTAGAGAGGGGTATGAAGGCATAACACCCTCTCTCTCTCCCTCTCTCTCTCTCTCTCTCTCTCTCTCTCTCTATATATATATATATATATATATATATATATATGAATATATATATATATATATATAATAAAGAAGAAAACATCTATGTTAGTGCAGGTATTGTCCTTACAAACGAAGACATAGTAGGAGTGTACATGACATATAAGTGTATTCGCATATACAATTTGCATGGGTATACTTTTTTCAATTTTGTAATAACCTTTATTGTGTAAAAAAAATTTGTATGAATGATTTTTTCATACGTATCACAAGCACTTTCAATTTTTCGTTGAATCATTTCACGTGATAAAAAACACATGAAAACAAGCTTCAGAACAGAAGAGACTTTCGAAAATTAGTTGAGAACACCGTATGTGAAGTCGTTTGATGTAAAAACAACAAAGTTGTGTACTTGCAACAGAACGTTTACAATATGTAATTTGTAGAACCACGTGCTGCCCCACTCGACGATCGTCGACCCCAATGTTCTGTTTCCGTGGTCTTCTTTGTCTACATCGTCTAGCCGAGTCGTTTATCCACTGACGAATCGTCGAGGGCACAGCACTGGTCCACAAGTTAAATAAAAGAAACACAACTCTCGAGAAAGAAAACGGACCCATATACGTTGTGTATAACTTAGTTTGAACTATGAGTGTCTGTGACGCCGTCCTGTCGAGACCCCCATTGTCGTTGCTCAAGTCGTCAGCTCATCTCATCGTTTTCCCGGTCCGATCTGCTCTCTCGGGAGGTTCGATCCTAACTCTCCGGCTTCTCCCCGAAACCCAAACTCGTTAACTTTTTTGTCATAAACTTTACTGTCGTCAACCAAACCTACACCACTGTCGTCAAACTGCCGTAAAACGCCGTCACTTCTAAATGTCGTGTCCGGTATTAATTTCTTAGTAACCTGTCCTGAACAATGGAAATTGACCACTTCCGTATTGTCTTTTGTCTCTGTCGATTAGTCACTTCCTATCCTGTCGGTCTTCATTGTATCACACACCTCCCATGCCCAACTTGTCATTTATTACATAAATTACAAAACAAAAATCATGTTACATAATTTAAAAACAAAGTCATACTTTCATATTACATAGGTTAAGAAACGGCAGAAATATGACAGACAACCAAAAACCGACTCGGTGATCTCCGAACTGGAATCACAAGGATGCATTTAACCCTCTCTCCAGCCCAAGGGTATTTGAGTACCCTTAATAAAACAACAGCAAAGCAATTCCTTTTTGGACAGGCTCCTGTCCACTGGTACATGCTTCTCATAACAGAGAGAGAAAATCAACCTCGCCTCTCCGTCGGGGTAGAACAAAAACTGGAGGAATTTTAACTCACCTCCCACAGAAGGACTTTTGACACACCTACCAAGAGGATTTTCCAATCCCCTCTCATATTAACAGGCATTCTGCCATTTTGCTTTCTCCCTTCCCCCTAAAAAAATAAATCAGGAAGATTTTTTTTCACCTCCTACCAAGAGGACTTTATCCACACTTCTACTCTTCTGGCCTTCCGCCATTAATTTTTTTTTACCAACAATAAAAACAACGTCTTTGTACAATTTTTGCATATAAGTCTCTATTCTTTTTTTTCTTCTCATTGTCCCCCTTTTTTTTCAAGTGAGGGGGTCTCTCTCTCCCCTCTCTGCACAAATAATCGGCTTACCTCCCTTATTTTTACGTTTTCCATCATACGTATTATGGACCATCTTTGATCAGAAAATCACAACATTACACTCTCAGATTCCTGACTTATACCAGCTAACATCTATCAAAATTAACTTCATACTAACCAATTACAGAATCTCTAACCAATATTCCTCCATTCTGCTTAGCATTCATCCACTTTCCGGGTACTGTCTCATACATGCTTCTCTACTTTCTGTTCCTTAACACATGGTTCTCGGTCGTTCTCCGTCTGCTATTAGGTCACAAAATCGATTGCGCATCTCGTGCGAAGTGGAAGACAGTTCCTATCGACAGCGTTTCACTGCGTCATCTCCCTATCTAATGTTTGAATTCCCGGATGCCTCTTTTCCTAGCATCCAACTGCTTGTGTTCCACCAAATCCTCTGACCAAGTCAACCACCATGACTTCAATGTAAAAACCTCCTTCATTGTTCATCTCTTTCCGTTAAATGTATTTTAACTACAACCCTTCCACCTACACGGGACGCAGAATGAGCTGGTCCAACAGTCAGAGAATCATCAGATTCCTTAATAAATCACGCAATTTAATTTAAAACATTCAGGAAAGAAAATTGTAATAAACTTTTATCATATTAAGAAAAAACAACTTATATTTTTTTCTGGATCCCCCCCTACTGCTGCGTTGTCGGCTATCTCTCTCTTTCTCATCTTGGCCAATCCTTCTTTCTCTCTTTCCTGCCTCTCCTCTTTCGTTCTCTCTTTTATCACCGATCGCAATACCTTCGAAGGACCACGCTGTCTGAAACTACCATCCCCACACATGCGACTACTTATAGGATTGCCAATTTAGCAGTTTTCTCGCTAGATCTGGAGATTTTTGCTCTGAATCTAGCTAGTAAAAATTGCATCTAGCGGCTAGTGTTTTTTTTTTCAAATTAAATTCTTTTAAAATATTTTCTAAATTTAAATTAAATACGAATAAGATTAAAGTGAACCCTACCAATTTCAGTAACATAAAAATAAAAAAATATATCTATAAAAAGGATGATATATTAAGTATAATCGTAATATTTGTTTATATAGGTTACGAACAGTTAAAGTCAAGGGGTTTTCCGATCTAGAGGGCTTGAAAACGTATGCACTCTCTCTATCTCTCTCTTCTTTCTTTTCTTGTAAGGGTCGACCCAGGTCATCGGCGCCAATTGTCGAACATTTTTGTGTCTCTATTTTTTTCTTCCTTTTTTTTCATGTGAGCTCTTGCGTTTGCCCTTTCTCTTTATTTTTTCTTTGTTTTCTCTACCCTCCTGTTGTCTTCTTAGGCTCATGCCTTGTCACTGGCAACCAATTGTAGAACCACGTGCTGCCCCACTCGACGATCGTCGACCCCAACGTTGTGTTTCCGTGGTCTTCTTCTTTGTCTTCATCGTCTAGCCGAGTCGTCTATCCACTGACGAATCGTCGAGGGCACAGCACTGGTCCACAAGTTAAATAAAAGAAACGCAACTCTCGAGAAAGAACACGAACCCATATACGTTGTGTATAACTTAGTTTGAACTATGAGTGTGTGTGACACCGTCCTGTCGAGACCGCCATTGTCGTTGCTCAAGTCGTCAGCTCATCTCATCGTTTTCCCGGTCCGATCGGCTCTCTCGGGAGGTTCGATCCTAACTCCCCGGCTTCTCCCCGAAACCCAAACTCGTTAACTTTTTTTGTCATAAACTTTACTGTCGTCAACCAAACCTACACCACTGTCGTCAAACTGTCGTAAAACGCCGTCACTCCTAAATGTCGTGTCCGGTATTAATTTCTTAGTAACCTGTCCTGAACAATGGAAATTGACCACTCCCGTATTGTCTTTTGTCTCTGTCGATTAGTCACTTCCTATCCTTTCGGTCTTCATTGTATCACAAATTTCTTTACAGCTATATTTGATTGAGAATCACAGCTGTAAAGAAAAGTATTTGACTTTGAAGAGGTCTGCTGACATTTCATAACTATGATCGACAGACATTTTGAAAATGTGTAACCAAATGATCTTTGTTTAAATTAAACTATTTATACATAGTAAACGACTCTATTTAATATTGAGCAATCTTATGTAAACAGAATAGAGATTTTCTGGAGTGTTATCCTGTGAATGTGAACATAACATGGATTACACACACAACCATATATATATATATATATATATATATATATATATATATATATATTTATATATATATATATATATATATATATATATATCGGAGAGATTAAAAATAAACATTCACCTAAAGCCCCAGTGCAATACTCTGACTCTATCGTTGAGTTATATTGTATGTCTAGATATATCGGATAAGTGTATATTACTTTCAATTACTGTATGTGGTGATTTCTCGCGATCGTGTGGGTTTAAGCTTCAGACTCGTGATTCTAGGCTGTATCTACGAACTGGGTTCGAGCATATCCAACCGCCTGCAATAGCTACTCCTACACAGATGAGACGTAGAAAACCCGAAACGACGTCGTGTGTTGGTATAAAATACTTGAATATATATATAAATATATATAAGTGAGAGAGTATATATATATATATATATATATATATATATATATATATATATATATATATATATATGAGATGAAAATATAAAAAAACAAAGTCGTTATAGTTCGGATCGATTCAAATAAATTAATTGAATAAATTGCTTTTTTGCGGAATATACCTTGCATTGAGCAACTGAATTGAAAATAGATCTGCCTCCGTCGCTTTTCTAATTCCTTTTCATCCTTCTACCTATCTATCTATCTGCTCTATCTGGTATATTGAGTTGTATACTTTTCACAATAGGTTTTACCTATCTTAAAGGTTCGCTTTTAGTTCTCCACTTTATATATATATATATATATATATATATATATATGTAGAAGGATGAAAAGGAATTAGAAATTGCTATACCTTGCATTGAGCAACTGAATTGAAAAAAGATCGTCCTCCGTCGCTTTTCCAATTCCTTTTCATCCTTCTATCTATCTATCTATCTATCTATCTATCTATCTATCTATCTATCTATCTATCTATCTGCTCTATGCGGTAAATTGAGCTGTATACTTTTCACAATAGGTTTTACCTTTCCTTAAAGTTCGCTTTTAGTTCTCTACTTTATATATATATATATATATATATATATATATATACGTGTGTGTGTGTGTGTATATATATAGAGAGAGAGACAGAGACAGAGATAGAGACAGAGAAATTACAAATGTATATGGATTTAAAATGGCATTTAAATATAGTTTCAGAAGTAAGAATTCATATACTAGAAACTGTTTGAATAAAAAAAATGTCAATCGCATTTCTTGATAAAAAAAAGAATTTGTTTGTATCAACGAATACATTTCTTTACATTGGTTATTTCCCTAGTAAATCATTTCTAACCACTGGACAACGAGCGGGCACTGCTAGCAAGTGGTATCTTAATAATCTTATATTAACACTAGATAGTGCTTCATTTTTTCAATATAATGGCCCCGGTAGGATCCACACGTGGGAGTTCAAATGAAACTATTAGAAGCATCATGGATTGAATATATAACATAACACATGCGATTTATATATCGTGGTGAAGCTCACGTATACGGCGAGTTGTGTATTATAACTATAATCTGAAACTGCACATCTGTTACATGGTTTTTATTGAGTTTTGCTAAACAGATATTAACATTATTATAGTCGTTTATTATACAATTCTGAAAAGTATTATTCGATAATCTGAGAAAAAAATCCTTTTACCGTCGGTTTTCTCAGATGATGGTTAGGTCTTTGCGTTGGCCCCATCTCGTTATATTAAGATAACGTGTCAGTTTGGTGTTTGATATTGGTGTCACTCAGTTTCCGACGTCGAGTCGTTGTGACCTGATTGCTATTTGTTAGTAAAATTTGAGAAGGGAGAAATGAGGAAAGGACAGTTAATGCATGAGTCGTACCACGCGAGATAGATTTTAACGAAGATTACCTCGATAATTAGATGGAGTAGTTAATTGTATAATGTATAATTGCTGTCTCAACAAGCTTCTATGAACTGCAGAATATTTTAGAAAATGTTCATTACTAATTATTAAGTTTTTTTTTATACTTTTGCAATGCTTTTTCGTATATCTTGAACGACTTCGTAAGATGACGTCTTAAATTCGAGTCCAAATATTGAAGACAAGGATGAAATTAACGATGAGATGGGTAGACTGAACTGTAGACCAAGCTAAATACGCCAGCTCAGATAGCCTTGTTTGCATGCGTGATTCGGGATGTTGTCTTCTGATGGGTTACTTATCCTTTGTTTTAACTTAGTTCACCTCAAACAAGGCAGATTGCCACTGTAGACATAAGGGGCTACTGAGAATGGGGGTGAAAGTTTTTGGGGCCATGTTAATTTGGGAGGTGTGCGGGGGGATGCTTGTTTACATTAGTTTGAAATGTCTGCATGTCGGTACAGTCGGGGCAACAGAGAGCAAGGAGAGAGTTCCAAATACCGGCAGCTTGAAGAAATAAGCTATTCGAGTAGGAGGCTCTCGGCATCTGGGAACTCTACAGTAAAAAAATTAGATTTAGCTGATTGTCGGGTTAGTCGAGTGTATCTACGTCAAGGGAGCACCAGAGCAGCAAGTTCATCGGAGCACATTTCATTGAAGTACTTGTAAAACAAGCACAAGGGTGCAACATTGCGGCAATGGTACAGGAGCTAGAGCTTGTGGATAGCGAGGGACTTATTAAATTAGCGACTCTTTTGAGGACCTTGTCTAAGAGGGAGAGACTGGAGGATGGTGCACCAGCGCAGATGTGACAACAATACTCAATGTATGGACCGATTGTGGTATTGTAGAGATATAGGATACTGTCAGGTGTGAGAAGTTTACTAGATCGGTAAAGGGAGCTAACTTTCTTGGCAGCAGCCTTGGCAATGTCTTCTATGTATTTTTTCCAATTCATGTTACCTGTTAATCTTCGTAACACAAATCACCAGGCTGGCATTTTAACTTCAATGAAAACATATGAAATCAGCGCCGACCTCGTCTGTCACAAAATCATTCGATATTTTACACCAATAAATAAATCCCTTTCCGCATTCGAAGATGACATAAGTATTCGCTTTTGTGTCACCATATTTAAAAGCATCGTGTTTCATACAATACACATTTCAACTTTAAAAAAGCCAACAATATGACAGCCGCGGTAGGATCCACACGTGGGAGTCCAAATTAAGTAACTAAACACACCACATATATAATATATTATATAAAAGATACGTATTATTTGCCTAGCTGAATTACTCGCATACGGCGAGTAATTAATTCTGATTGAAATCTCAAACTAAACATACCTTATAGTATTTTTATTGAGTTTTGCTAAACAGAGATTAAGTCGATAGCTATCAAATTCTGAAAATTATTTTATTCAATAATAAGAGATAAACAAATTTAATTTTGATTTTCGATTTTTCAGGTTATAAGGCAGTTTTGTAAACCCTGTCTCGATATAGTCACTGTTAGATAGTGGGGTCACTCAGTTTCAGATGTCAGGCTGTTGTCAGCTGATTCCTTCTTGTTAGAAAAATGTTACAGGAATAAATAAAGAACAGGGAAAGTATCTTGGAGAGTCACGCAACAACGGCAGGTCAAGTTGATGAATGGGTCGTTTCATATAAGATCGATTTCACAGAAGATTATCTTGATAATTTATATATCCAGTAGCGCAAAACTCAAGAAGTCCCAGGCTTAATAAATAAAATACCAATGTCTAATAAAATTTGACTTGGTTAATGAACATAGTTTGTTTGACGGTGCTACAATTATTCCAACAGGTTTTTAACAATTCGATCCATTTTTTATGGAACGATTTGTTTTAGTCTTCAAAATATGCTTCAGTTTCCGATATCATTTCTTCATTGTTGCCAAATATCTTCTCTGCAGAATCTTTTTGAGAGATTGCAAACAACTACTTGTTGTTGGGGGCAAATCTAAAGAAAATGTTGCATATCTAATTCGAAATAATCGTGTCAAAAATTACAAGACGGAAAAAACTAAAAATAAAACTAAAGACGAGTTTTGAAGAAAGTCATCTGAAAATATTTACATTAAAAACGTTTAAGTGAATGGTTTCAAAAGATGAAGAAAGTCTAAAAGTATACTAGTATTCATTTAAGAATTTATTTATTTAAATTAAAAATGTTTAAGGAATTGTTTCAAAAGATGAAGAAAATCTAAAAGTATACTAGTATTCATTTGTAGAATTTATTTATTTAAATTAAAAACGTTTAAGGAATTGTTTCAAAAGATGAAGAAAGTCTAAAAGTATACTAGTATTCATTTGTAGAATTTATTTATTTAAATTAAAAACGTTTCAGGAAAAGTTTCAAACGATAAAGAAAGTCGAAAAGTATACTAGAATTCATTTGAGAATGTATTTATTTAAATTAAAAACGTTTATAGAATTGTTTCAAAAGCTAACAAAAGTCTAAAAGTATACTAGTATTCATTTGAGAATTTATTTATTTAAATTAAAAACGTTTAAGGAAGTGTTTCAAAAGATGAAGAAAGTCTAAATGTATACTAGTATTCATTTGAGAATTTATTTATTTAAATTAAAAACGTTAAAGGAATTGTTTCAAAAGATGAAGAAAGTCTAAAAGTATACTCGTATTCATTTGAGAATTTATTTATTTAAATTAAAAACGTTTTAGGAAGTGGTTCAAAAGATGAAGAAAGTCTAAATGTATACTAGTATTCATTTGAGAATTTATTTATTTAAATTAAAAACGTTTAAGGAATTGTTTCAAAAGATGAAGAAAGTCTAAAAGTATACTCGTATTCATTTGAGAATTTATTTATTTAAATTAAAAACGTTTAAGGAATTGTTTCAAAAGATGAAGAAAGTCTAAATGTATACTAGTATTCATTTGAGAATTTATTTATTAAATTAAAAACGTTTAAGGAAGTGTTTCAAAAGATGAAGAAAGTCTAAAAGTATACTAGTATTCATTTGAGAATTTATTTATTTAAATTAAAAACGTTTAAGGAATTGTTTCAACAGATGAAGAAAGTCTAAAAGTATACTAGTATTCATTTGAGAATTTATTTATTTAAATTAAAAACGTTTAAGGAATTGTTTCAAAAGAGGAAGAAAGTCTAAAAGTATACTAGTATTCATTTGAGAATTTATTTATTTAAATTAAAAACGTTTAAGGAAGTGTTTCAAAAGATGAAGAAAGTCTAAAAGTATACTAGTATTCATTTGAGAATTTATTAATTCAAATTAAAAACGTTTAAGGAATTGTTTCAAAAGATGAAGAAAGTCTAAAAGTATACTCCTATTCATTTAAGAATTTATTTATTAAAATTAAAGACGTTTTAGGAATTGTTTCAAAAGATAACAAAAGTCTAAAAGTATACTAGTATTCATTTGATAATTTATTTATTAAATAAAAACGTATAAGGAATTGTTTTAAAAGATGAAGAAAGTCTAAAAGTATACTCCTATTCATTTGAGAATGTATTTATTTAAATTAAAAACGTTTATGGAATTGTTTCAAAAGATAACAAAAGTCTAAAAGTATACTAGTATTCATTTGAGAATTTATTTATTTAAATTAAAAACGTTTAAGGAAGTGTTTCAAAAGATGAAGAAAGTCTAAATGTATACTAGTATTCATTTGAGAATTTATGTATTTAAATTAAAAACGTTTAAGGAATTGTTTCAAAAGATGAAGAAAGTCTAAAAGTATACTCGTATTCATTTGAGAATTTATTTATTTAAATTAAAAACGTTTAAGGAAGTGTTTCAAAAGATTAAGAAAGTCTAAATGTATACTAGTATTCATTTGAGAATTTATTTATTTAAATTAAAAACGTTTAAGGAATTGTTTCAAAAGATGAAGAAAGTCTAAAAGTATACTCGTATTCATTTGAGAATTTATTTATTCAAATTAAAAACGTTTAAGGAATTGTTTCAAAAGATGAAGAAAGTCTAAATGTATACTAGTATTCATTTGAGAATTTATTTATTTAAATTAAAAACGTTTAAGGAATTGTTTCAAAAGATGAAGAAAGTCTAAAAGTATACTAGTATTCATTTGAGAATTTATTTATTTAAATTAAAAACGTTTAAGGAAGTGTTTCAAAAGATGAAGAAAGTCTAAAAGTATACTAGTATTCATTTGAGAATTTATTTATTTAAATTAAAAACGTTTAAGGAATTGTTTCAAAAGATGAAGAAAGTCTAAAAGTATACTCCTATTCATTTAAGAATGTATTTATTAAAATTAAAGACGTTTTAGGAATTGTTTCAAAAGATAACAAAAGTCTAAAAGTATACTAGTATTCATTTGATAATTTATTTATTAAATTGAAAACGTTACAGGAATTGTTTCAAAAGATGAAGAAAGTCTAAAAGTATACTAGTATTTATTTGAGAATTTATTTATTTAAATTGAAAACGTTTAAGGAATTGTTTCAAAAGATAAAGAAAGTCTAAAAGTATACGAGTATTCATTTGAGAATTTATTTATTCAAATTAAAAACGTTTAAGGAATTGTTTCAAAAGATGAAGAAAGTCTAAAAGTATACTAGTATTCATTTGAGAATTTATTTATTTAAATTAAAAACGTTTAAGGAATTGTTTCAAAAGATGAAGAAAGTCTAAAAGTATACTCGTATACATTTGAGAATTTATTTATTTAAATTAAAAACGTTTAAGAAAGTGTTTCAAAAGATGAAGAAAGTCTAAATGTATACTAGTATTCATTTGAGAATTTATGTATTTAAATTAAAAACGTTTAAGGAATTGTTTCCAAAGATGAAGAAAGTCCAAAAGTATACTCGTATTCATTTGAGAATTTATTTATTTAAATTAAAAACGTTTAAGGAAGTGTTTCAAAAGATGAAGAAAGTCTAAATGTATACTAGTATTCATTTGAGAATTTATTTATTCAAATTAAAAACGTTTAAGGAATTGTTTCAAAAGATGAAGAAAGTCTAAATGTATACTAGTATTCATTTGAAAATTTATTTATTTAAATTAAAAACGTTTAAGGAATTGTTTCAAAAGATGAAGAAAGTCTAAAAGTATACTCGTATTCATTTGAGAATTTATTTATTTAAATTAAAAACGTTTAAGGAAGTGTTTCAAAAGATAACAAAAGTCTAAAAGTATACTAGTATTCATTTGAAAATTTATTTATTCAAATTATAGACGTTTAAGGAAGTGTATCAAAAGATAGAGAAAGTCTAAAAGTATACTCCTATTCATTTAAGAATTGATTTATTTAAATTAAAAACGTTTAAGAAAGTGTTTCAAAAGATGAAGAAAGTCTAAAAGTATACAAGTATTCATTTGAGAATTTATTTATTCAAATTAAAAACGTTTAAGGAATTGTTTCAAAAGATGAAGAAAGTCTAAAAGTATACTCGCATTCATTTAAGAATTTATTTATTAAAATTAAAGACGTTTTAGGAATTGTTTCAAAAGATAACAAAAGTCTAAAAGTATACTAGTATTCATTTGATAATTTATTTACTAAATTAAAAACGTTTAAGGAATTGTTTCAAAAGATGAAGAAAGTCTAAAAGTATACTAGTATTTATTTGAGAATTTATTTATTTAAATTAAAAACGTTTATGGAACTGTTTCAAAAGATGAAGAAAGTCCAAAAGTATACTAGTATTCATTTGAGAATTTATTTATTCAAATTAAAAACGTTTAAGGAATTGTTTCAAAAGATGAAGAAAGTCTAAAAGTATACTAGTATTCATTTGAGAATTTATTTATTTAAATTAAAAACGTTTAAGGAATTGTTTCAAAAGATGAAGAAAGTCTAAATGTATACTCGTATTCATTTGAGAATTTATTCATTTAAATTAAAAACGTTTAAAGAAGTGTTTCAAAAGATGAAGAAAGTCTAAATGTATACTCGTATTCATTTGAGAATTTATTTATTTAAATTAAAAACGTTTAAGGAATTGATTCAAAAGATGAAGAAAGTCTAAAAGTATACTCGTATTCATTTGAGAATTTGTTTATTTAAATTAAAAACGTTTAAGGAATTGTTTCAAAAGATGAAGAAAGTCTAAATGTATACTAGTATTCATTTGAGAATTTATTTATTTAAATTAAAAACGTTTAAGGAATTGTTTCAAAAGATGAAGAAAGTCTAAAAGTATACTCGTATTCATTTGAGAATTTATTTATTTAAATTAAAAACGTTTAAGGAATTGTTTCAAAAGATGAAGAAAGTCTAAATGTATACTAATATTCATTTGAGAATTTATTTATTTAAATTAAAAACGTTTAAGGAATTGTTTCAAAAGATGAAGAAAGTCTAAAAGTATACTCGTATTCATTTGAGAATTTATTTATTTAAATTAAAAACGTTTAAGGAAGTGTTTCAAAACATTAAGAAAGTCTAAAAGTATACTAGTATTCATTTGAGAATTTATTTATTCAAATTAAAAACGTATAAGGAATTGTTTTAAAAGATGAAGAAAGTCTAAAAGTATACTCCTATTCATTTGAGAATGTATTTATTTAAATTAAAAACGTTTATGGAATTGTTTCAAAAGATAACAAAAGTCTAAAAGTATACTAGTATTCATTTGAGAATTTATTTATTTAAATTAAAAACGTTTAAGGAAGTGTTTCAAAAGATGAAGAAAGTCTAAATGTATACTAATATTCATTTGAGAATTTATTTATTTAAATTAAAAACGTTAAAGGAATTGTTTCAAAAGATGAAGAAAGTCTAAAAGTATACTCGTATTCATTTGAGAATTTATTTATTTAAATTAAAAACGTTTTAGGAATTGTTTCAAAAGATGAAGAAAGTCTAAAAGTATACTCGTATTCATTTGAGAATTTATTTATTTAAATTAAAAACGTTTAAGGAATTGTTTCAAAAGATGAAGAAAGTCTAAATGTATACTAGTATTCATTTGAGAATTTATTTATTTAAATTAAAAACGTTTAAGGAATTGTTTCAAAAGATGAAGAAAGTCTAAAAGTATACTCGTATTACTTTGAGAATTTATTTATTTAAATTAAAAACGTTTAAGGAAGTGTTTCAAAAGATGAAGAAAGTCTAAAAGTATACTAGTATTCATTTGAGAATTTATTTATTTAAATTAAAAACGTTTAAGGAATTGTTTCAAAAGATGAAGAAAGTCTAAAAGTATACTCCTATTCATTTGAGAATTTATTTATTAAAATTAAAGACGTTTTAGGAATTGTTTCAAAAGATAACAAAAGTCTAAAAGTATACTAGTATTCATTTGATAATTTATTTATTAAATTAAAAACGTTTAAGGAATTGTTTCAAAAGATGAAGAAAGTCTAAAAGTATACTAGTATTCATTTGAGAATTTATTTATTTAAATTAAACACGTTTAAGGAATTGTTTCAAAAGATGAAGAAAGTTTAAAAGTATACTCGTATACATTTGAGAATTTATTTATTTAAATTAAAAACGTTTAAGAAAGTGTTTCAAAAGATGAAGAAAGTCTAAATGTATACTAGTATTCATTTGAGATTTTATGTATTTAAATTAAAAACGTTTAAGGAATTGTTTCAAAAGATGAAGAAAGTCTAAAAGTATACTCGTATTCATTTGAGAATTTATTTATTTAAATTAAAAACGTTTAAGGAAGTGTTTCAAAAGATTAAGAAAGTCTAAATGTATACTAGTATTCATTTGAAAATTTATTTATTTAAATTAAAAACGTTTAAGGAATTGTTTCAAAAGATGAAGAAAGTCTAAATGTATACTAGTATTCATTTGAGAATTTATTTATTTAAATTAAAAACGTTTAAGGAATTGTTTCAAAAGATGAAGAAAGTCTAAAAGTATACTCGTATTCATTTGAGAATTTATTTACTCAAATTAAAAACGTTTAAGGAATTGTTTCAAAAGATGAAGAAAGTCTAAATGTATACTAGTATTCATTTGAAAATTTATTTATTTAAATTAAAAACGTTTAAGGAATTGTTTCAAAAGATGAAGAAAGTCTAAAAGTATACTCGTATTCATTTGAGAATTTATTTATTTAAATTAAAAACGTTTAAGGAAGTGTTTCAAAAGATAACAAAAGTCTAAAAGTATACTAGTATTCATTTGAGAATTTATTTATTCAAATTATAGACGTTTAAGGAAGTGTATCAAAAGATAGAGAAAGTCTAAAAGTATACTCCTATTCATTTAAGAATTTATTTATTTAAATTAAAAACGTTTAAGAAAGTGTTTCAAAAGATGAAGAAAGTCTAAAAGTATACTCCTATTCATTTGAGAATTTATTTATTTAAATTAAAAACGTTTAAGGAATTGTTTCAAAAGATGAAGAAAGTCTAAATGTATACTAATATTCATTTGAGAATTTATTTATTTAAATTAAAGACGTTTTAGGAATTGTTTCAAAAGATAACAAAAGTCTAAAAGTATACTAGTATTCATTTGATAATTTATTTACGAAATTAAAAACGTTTAAGGAATTGTTTCAAAAGATGAAGAAAGTCTAAAAGTATACTAGTATTTATTTGAGAATTTATTTATTTAAATTAAAAACGTTCATGGAATTGTTTCAAAAGATGAAGAAAGTCCAAAAGTATACTAGTATTCATTTGAGAATTTATTTATTCAAATTAAAAACGTTTAAGGAATTGTTTCAAAAGATGAAGAAAGTCTAAAAGTATACTAGTATTCATTTGAGAATTTATTTATTTAAATTAAAACGTTTAAGGAATTGTTTCAAAAGATGAAGAAAGTCTAAAAGTATACTCGTATTCATTTGAGAATTTATTTATTTAAATTAAAAACGTTTACAGAAGTGTTTCAAAAGATGAAGAAAGTCTAAATGTATACTAGTATTCATTTGAGAATTTATGTATTTAAATTAAAAACGTTTAAGGAATTGTTTCAAAAGATGAAGAAAGTCTAAATGTATACTCGTATTCATTTGAGAATTTATTTATTTAAATTAAAAACGTTTAAGGAATTGTTTCAAAAGATTAAGAAAGTCTAAATGTATACTAGTATTCATTTGAGAATTTATTTATTTAAATTAAAAACGTTTAAGGAATTGTTTCAAAAGATGAAGAAAGTCTAAAAGTATACTCCTATTCATTTGAGAATTTATTTATTTAAATTAAAAACGTTTAAGGAATTGTTTCAAAAGATGAAGAAAGTCTAAATGTATACTCGTATTCATTTGAGAATTTATTTATTTAAATTAAAAACGTTTAAGGAAGTGTTTCAAAAGATTAAGAAAGTCTAAAAGTATACTAGTATTCATTTGAGAATTTATTTATTCAAATTAAAAACGTATAAGGAATTGTTTCAAAAGATGAAGAAAGTCTAAATGTATACTAGTATTCATTTGAGAATTTATTTATTTAAATTAAAAACGTTTAAGGAATTGTTTCAAAAGATGAAGAAAGTCTAAAAGTATACTCCTATTCATTTGAGAATTTATTCATTTAAATTAAAAACGTTTAAGGAATTGTTTCAAAAGATGAAGAAAGTCTAAATGTATACTAGTATTCATTTGAGAATTTATTTATTTAAATTAAAAACGTTTAAGGAATTGTTTCAAAAGATGAAGAAAGTCTAAATGTATACTCCTATTCATTTGAGAATTTATTTATTTAAATTAAAAACGTTTAAGGAATTGTTTCAAAAGATGAAGAAAGTCTAAATGTATACTAGTATTCATTTGAGAATTTATTTATTTAAATTAAAAACGTTTAAGGAATTGTTTCAAAAGATGAAGAAAGTCTAAAAGTATACTCCTATTCATTTGAGAATTTATTTATTTAAATTAAAAACGTTTAAGGAATTGTTTCAAAAGATGAAGAAAGTCTAAAAGTATACTCGTATTCATTTGAGAATTTATTTATTTAAATTAAAAACGTTTAAGGAAGTGTTTCAAAAGATGAAGAAAGTCTAAAAGTATACTAGTATTCATTTGAGAATTTATTTATTTAAATTAAAAACGTATAAGGAATTGTTTCAAAAGATGAAGAAAGTCTAAAAGTATACTCCTATTCATTTAAGAATTTATTTATTAAAATTAAAGACGTTTAAGGAAGTGTTTCAAAAGATAACAAAAGTCTAAAAGTATACTAGTATTCATTTGGAAATTTATTTATTCAAATTAAAGACGTTTAAGGAATTGTCTCAAAAGATGAAGAAAGTCTAAAAGTATACTAGTATTCATTTGAGAATTTATTTATTTAAATTAAAGACGTTTTAGGAATTGTTTCAAAAGATGAAGAAAGTCTAAAAGTATACTAGTATTCATTTGAGAATTTATTTATTTAAATTAAAAACGTTTTAGGAATTGTTTCAAAAGATAACAAAAGTCTAAAAGTATACTAGTATTCATTTGATAATTTATTTATTAAATTAAAAACGTTTAAGGAATTGTTTCAAAAGATGAAGAAAGTCTAAAAGTATACTACTATTCATTTGAGAATTTATTTATTTAAATTTAAAACGTTTAAGGAATTGTTTCAAAAGATAACAAAAGTCTAAAAGTATACTAGTATTCATTTGAGAATTTATTCATTCAAATTAAAGACGTTTTAGGAATTGTTTCAAAAGATAAAGACCTATAAATGCATACTCGTATTTATTTGAGAATTTATTTGTTAATTTCATTCACAATTGGATGACTAAACAAAAATAATAATTCAGTTCCAAGACTGCATACATCCGTCTGACAGCGTAAAGATGGACCAAAGTCTCATGTAAGTCATACTTCTTCATATTATATAGCGTATTTTTTGTTGTGGAAGAAATTCGAAGTGCAATTCATGTAGTTTTGCCCTCGTTGTTATAGACTTGTGACACGGTGTATTGTCTTGGTGAAAGAGCACTTTTTCATTTAATACTTCTTTCTGGCTATTTCATTTTTCGAACACATTAATAACGCAATAATCGTTATTGATAGTTTCTCCTTTTTCAAATTATGTGATGCACAATGGCGTATCCAAAACGAGGCCAATATCTTACCTGCTGGTGTTTTCGTCTTTTGTCACTTTGAACGGATTTCATGGATTTGTTAATTGTTTAATGTATAATTGCTGTCTAAACAAGCTTCTATAAGATGTAGAATAGTTTTATTAATTCTCATATCTAAATATTAGCTTTGTTTACGTTTATGAAGTTCTTTCGTATATCTTAAACCACTTCAATTTAAGCCGAAATAATGAGAATGCTGAGTAAGTTTACATCATAGGCAAGATAGACTGAATTGTAGACTACGTATAATTTGTCTTCTCAGTTTCCTAGTTTCCATACCTTAATTTTGTCTAACATCAACGCTAAGTGCGATTCGGGATGTTGCCCTCTGATTCTATTTATCCTCCTCCCACAAGGTAAAATGTGACACAAGGTCGGAAAGTGGTAAAAATCCAGCGCTCGAGAATTTGAGCACTCTGGTCATTTAAAAATTGCCTGGGCAGCCCCGTCGGCATTCCTCGGTAGGGCCGCCTCGGGCGATTAGCAATAAACTAACCCCCTCTCAAAGGGTGAGAAGGCAAAGCCTGGGAGGGTGTACCTTCTAGAACTGCACAGGACGGACAACCGATAGACCGGCGTAAATCAAGAGTGAAGGCCCGGACAATACCGGTCTATAGGGTGGGGTAAAAAACCCTGGTGTAACTGAGTTACTAATCTTAGAATCACCTGTTCGTACCATAACTCACCACGCTGTATTGTTAACGTCCACTAAAACACATGGAATCCACGCCAGCCTTGTCTCTCATAAAGGCATCCAATATCTACATAAAAAAATAAACTGATTTTTCCTATACAAGAATAGCATAGTTATTCGCTTTTGTAGCACCATATATTAAAGCATTGATTTTCTAACAATTCCTTATTACTTATTAGAGGTATAATAATTGGGCATCCCCATTTTTTATTTGTTTTATTCACTTTCTGATAACAAAAGTTAAATACCACTAATTACGATTTTCTTAACGACGTTATTTTTCTTTCCAAAATGAATAAAAATGTTCCGTAAATTAATAAAAACATCCAGTAAGAGAAGTAAAGAGAAGGAAAAATGCTATCTATAACCATACAAATATGAATCTTATTGATTTAAGCTAAAAGTGGTGATATAAAAAATGTGTAAGATATTTCGATTATAAAGATGAAAGAAAAAGACCAAAAACGTTAGGAAGAAGGTGTTGATTTTACACCTGCTTTCTGTTCCTTTGTTGGTTTGGGTTTATTGAACCTGAAGAAATAGATACAAATGTATTGTAATCAGAAAAGCGGTCTATGGCATCTTGTGTGTATTTAAATATATGCCGGGTGCATCGTTGCATATAAATGGGTAGGTTAAGAAAAATCAATAGCAAAAGATGAAAAATATGCAGTGTTTAGAAAGAGGAGAAAAAAATCAGTATCTGGAAAAAGGGAGGGTAAAGAGAGATAGGTAGGAGGGAGAAGAAGGGTTGGGGGACTGTGGGAAAGGGGAGTAAATAAGAAGAGAAGAGAGTAAGATAGATTGTAAAAAGAAGAGAAAAGAGAGGGTGAGTTAGATGTAGAAATAGAACGACTATTGGAATGGAGTTTGAAGACAGAGGAAGGATAGAGGAAAGAGATGGAGAGAGAGTAAGAAAGGAATATGACAGAACAGAACGACTATTGGAACAGATTGTAAAGAAAGAGAATAAATGAGGAAAGAAACGGTGAAACGACTAATGAATTAGCGTGCAAAGACAGAGGGCAAGGTAGAAGAGAAAGAGATTGGAGGACTGTTAGAACTGAAGTAAAATAATGGAAAGAATATAGAGACTATTTGGAAAATAGGATAAAGTCAGAGAGAGGGTGGGGTAGGGACGAGTGTAAAGAAGAACGGATGAAGAGTCAACGGGAAATGAGAGTAAAGAGAATGTTGAAGAAGGAAAAGCAGAATATGAAATGACTATGTGAAAGAAGAGTAAATAAAGTGATGAAGCAATAAGCGGGGGTAATATAGGCACTAATAGACGGAAATTGAAGAAAGTAACAGAGTCATACAATAACTATGTGGAAGAAAAATGTTAAGAAATTGTAGAAAGTAATAGAAGAATTATGAGAAATGAACGTGCGACGTAGACTTTAGAAATAAATCAAGCTTCTTTCCACTTCGGAAGATGCATGGGATCAGTGATTATTTCCAATTGTTGGAACGTTAAGCTGAATGGGTACGAATAGGATTTAAACATGTCACCGGTTTTATCTCACAAATAGGTTTGTATTAATGTGTATACGTATGTGGGGTAGGGTATACGATATTCTATATTGCCAATCATTCAATACATTATAACTACTATGTTAATGTTAATACTATGTAAATGATAACCAGGCGCACGATTGCTTACCTTCGCTAAAGGGTTATCTCGCATAATATTATTTCGTACTAGCGGTACCCGTGGAAATCCCACAGTTGTACGTATCATTCGTCTATTGTATATTCCAGCCATCCGTAAAAGGAATATGTGACATATTTCAAATCTATGAACATCCGACGTGAACGCAGACACCACAATGTCTACGTGTGTTTAAACTAAAACATGCTTATCTAATTACGATGGCTAATGTACTTTAAAAATATATCTGGTTATGGGGTCTATCTCCAAAACCTTTGTAGGAGTTCGTGAGATATTTCTATTTTAGGAACGTTCGGCGCGAACGCCAAGTCCACGATATTATTTTATCATTTTTGGACAGAACAGATATTAAAATGTTATCTTAGTTCGAAAGGCAGAAAGCGTATTTTAGTTCTAGTTCCACGTTCGACGCAACAACGACAGCAGATGATTTTTTTTTTGTATTGCATCCTCGGCGATTGGGCGATTACATCTTTTTTTTTAAAGAAATGGAGGGTTATTACGTACGTACAACATGAAATTGCCATAGCGTATTATTATATGGATTCTCTATAGGGACATGGCTTGTCCGTTGACTTTCAAGAACAGACTGAATGGCGACTGGGAATAGACCAGCGACACCTGGAAAGACATGGGACGTTGTGAAAGATCAAATAGACCAATCTGGCCAACAATCCAGAGTTCATCAAATATATGCTACAGAAGAAAATACCGGAAAATGCCCTTAAGATCTACTGAAACTATTGGAAAAAGACTCAGATAGACCAACGGATAACGAATAAAGAACAATACACAGACTTTCCATGCGTTGGTGGACGGAAATCTAACTCCTAAAAAGGAATAAAGATTCATCGAAGCAAGATGGGGAGTGCTTCTCACCCAATGACTCATAAGCAGCGCTCTCTTATCACATAAGACGTCGGAAAACTAAGGCCAGTGCTGAGGATATCCATGCAGTTGCGCCAGAGAGTGAGATGTTTCATTCCCAGAATAAAATTCTCACCGGCCAGCAGTTCGAAAGAATGGTGCATGCTTGGCCATACAATAAGCAATGCATTACATAAAAAAATAGATAGAAATAAATATGATCAACGGTTGGAAAACTGTAGTCATGTTATATACCGGATTTGTATGGCATTGTATGGTGAAAAAGGGGAATCTACTAAAGCATCAGTCAAGAAAAACAGACGATGAGGAGAGATGGAAAACTAAAGAAATCAGGTGGCTCTGGACAAAAACGAATATCACATGGTGACATAATAGAAAGTGTCAACTGTATAAATATCTCTGTGAGAGAAAAACATTATTTTTTATTTATTTAAAATTATTTATGAATTATCTCCCTTTAACAATTTGGATAATTTAGGAATCTTATTTATTTAAGTATTTATTTATATTTATTTTATTTATTTATTTAGCTATTTATTTTAATTTTTTTTCTTCTCTTTGATAAAAGAAAATGTTTTCACACAACAACGACGTAAGACGCTCAGCCGTTAAAAACAAAAACAAAAAAAAGACGAGACGTCGAATCATCAAACGACACGTGAGACGCTAAGTCGTTGAAAAGTCAGTTGTTTTGATTTCATTGAACAGTTAGATTGAAATGCGATTCAGATAAGGGGGCCTCACATCAGTGAGGGGGCCGATACGCAAGAAAAGCTTTCGAGAGAAAGGCTCTGAAACAGTGCGTATTCTCTCCTGGTGACCTGACACTGTCTTGAGGCTGAAATTAAGTATTCTATCAGTAAAACAACCGAAGAAATATATATACATACCAGCCCACAAGGTAACCTGCTTCTTCCAAACAACAATATCTACTGTTATCTACTGAAGCGAGTTTCTGCTACTGTTCCGGTAGCTAGTTTCATTCTTTATATAAATTCTCCTTCTTTTCTGTTTTTATTTCCTTTATCTCACTTCTTTTATCGTTTACATTATTTTCTCTACTTACTTTCATTGTTTACTCTCTGTCCATTCCTTCTTAATTTCCTATTCTTTTCCTAGCCCCATAAAATTATTTATTATCATCTTTATATTCACTTTTATTCTCTGCTCTCATTCCTTGCTCTATTTCTGTATTATTCTTACCTACTCTCATCCGTAGTGTTGCATTGTCTTTTTAATTGAGTTAATAGATGAATATAGTAAAAGTGTTCAAGAACTATCCTTCGAGTAACTTTGCTAGATAGACTGAGAAATGCAGATAATCAGAAAGAGGCGTAATATTAACAGATACATAAACAACGTGATTCGAATTATAGCGATTAACGTTGCTTGGACTATGTAATAAAATCGTATAAAAAGTATTTCATTCAAGAAAGATCATGGAGAGTACCACGAAAGTGTATGGCCGACCAAATAAGGGTTAAGACGGCATGCCGCTCCTGACAGTTGAAAGATTGATACAAGGCCGTGAAAGTGACGGAATTTTGATTTTTAAGTATGTGGCGAATCTTTCTGGATAATTCAAATAAGTTAAATAAGTCAATTGTAAAATTTAGTGGTCGTATTCTCTATTAATCCGAATGGCGCGGAGAAGAAATCCAAGATGGCGGCATGCTACGAAACAGGTGGGAACTCAACGATACCGAGCTAACCTCAACATTACTTTACGGAGACTCTAAATTTAGCCACGCCCAAAACCATAATATTTTATTGGAAAGAATATCTTTTTTAAACGTTCTTGGCTTTTTGGCTAAGATCAAAGTGTAGTATCTGTTTCGATGGATACTGCACCCCATAGACTGGTATTGTTTTGGCCTTCGAGGCTTGATTTACGCCGGTCTATGGGTCTGCCCTGTGCAGTTCTAGGAGGTCCACCCTCCCAGGCTTCGCCTCCCCTCTTTGGGGAGGAGTAAGTTTATTGCTTACTGCCTGAGGCGCCCCTACCGGGGAATGCCGACGGGGCTGCCCAGGCAATTTTTAAACCCCATTTTCCCGACCCGACCTTGGGTCACATCTTACTTGTGGGAGTAAGATAAAAACTGGCCTTGTGCCTAACTCCTGGAGAGGAGTAAATCAATACTCTAATGCTAAAAACTGATCCAGTCTCACCCTTTCACTCCCTCAACTGTCATGTCGCAGTAGCCAGCCCCCCCCCTCTCTCTCTCTCTCTCTCAGACATTTTCCCTCTTGACATGCACTTTGGCGTACACATCTTTTCCCCAAAACATTTGTCATTCTTTTTTTTCTTTATTTCTTTTCTTAATAATTTTTTTTCTCTAAACCTAAATGTAAAATTGCAGCATCGACGAACATTTCCCTAGTGGCTTGTGGTAGCAGCACTGGTCCAGGTGATATAGTTCTGTCCAGTCCTGCTTATTGTTTTTCTTTAATATGATGTATTTTCTTGTTGTTTCTATTTTGATCTAACCACTTTCTTTCCTTTTGTCATTGTAAATATCTATGATAAATAAAAAAAATTAAAAAAACAGGTGGGAATTCGTATTAATCCACTCAGACGCACATAGAAAGAAGGATAGAGCATAAGTCAGAAACTTAAACAAAATTCATGATTTTCAAAGGACAAAATTAATACGAAACGCATACATGAAAGCAATAATTCTTTAAAATGTAATTTTCTGTTTCGAATTTAACGTGTTTTTTGTATTCTAAGAAGAATCTTTTATTTTATTTATTTTATTTAAAAAATATACCAGAATAAAGATATTAAAATATATATATGAAGAAGCCTGGAGTATTTTCAAGCAAAATATACAAAACAAACAATAAATAAATGTTTAGTTTTTTTGCTTGTTTGTTTTCTTTATAGAAGGATATAGACGTTGACGTACGACGTCATAATAGACATGCCATTGATTTCAATGATAGCTACATAGATGCGCTGAAAAATCCAAACGGTCTCTCTGCCACGTTCATGTAAGTGGATATCATCCGTCCAATGTCTCGTATGAATCGTGAAACTATGAATTTCACAATTTGTTGGTATCTAGTTTATGTCATCCTTATCGCATATGGCTTATCCAAAAAAACATACAGTGTTGTTCGAAAATATGTAACCTTTTGTGATAAAGTAGCATTGGTATTATTTGAATTATACGGAGTACTGTTCTCATCTTGAGTGTTATTCTCACAACGTTTCGGCCGATGTTATCATCCGACCGTCTTCAGGTATATCTTGTCGAGCTCGAGTATCTTGCTGTCGAACTCGAAAATCTGTACGTAATTTCGAACAGGAACCTTTATTTCATCCACGGTGATAGCTTGCTCTCGTTCCATCAGCCATTACCGGGTAAAAGTCTTAAGTAATTCGCGATTGTATACTTAGTATCAGAAACATAAAGTAGCATTTTTCTTTAGATAAAGGTCACCACTTATCAGAGCCCAAACGCCACTTGAGGATAAAGGTTAAAGAGTTTGACTGGTGGACGGTGAGACAACATCGCCATCACCGGCACGATGGTTGTAGCAGACCAGAAATTGATTATTTACGAGGACGGTTCATCAAGAACTTGTTTACATTCGACTTGAAGACGACCATGTTGTAGTCGGTTGGGAAGCAGGCTCGCGGAAATGTGTTCCACAGACGAGCAGTGCTACGAAAGAAACTCTGCCCATGGAAGTTTCGTTTCGTCTTGGGCACGCAGAGGAAGAGAGGGAAATCATTGACAGTAGTAGTAGCTGGGCGGGTTATAGTTGGGAATGTTTTACAAGAGGGGGACCGTAGATCTGAGCTAAGTTAAGCGCTTGCTATGACAATAACGGTAAAGCAAAGAAAGACTAGCAACATCTCTTCTGTGAGAGACTGACTGTAGGGAAGAGAAGAGGACATACCTGACTAGATTCCGAAGTCGGTTTTGGACTCTGTCAAGCTGGAAAGGGTGATCTGAGCGGCACCTCCCCATATGTGGCAGCAGTAATCAATCTTAGGACGTATCTGACTCTTGTACAGGTAGGGGATGACGTCGGGCGTGAGATACCTTCTAGAGAGGTAGAATGATCCAGCCATTTTTCCAGTGGTCTTATTTTTTTTCGAAGTGTTTTCATATACCTATTCTTACAGCCATGTAAGTTTTGTAGCATTAGTTGTTACCATATACAACCATTTTGAGATCAGATCTCAATATCTTATAATGTACTCCATCTAAACTTCGTGACATGGAATCACTGTTTGGTTTGGTTGTTTTGTTTTACGGCATATCAACCCTCTTCTGATTATTTAATGACAAATCTGATCATTTTGGTAAAAAAAATTATGCTTTAAGTTCTTTATATCTTCAAATATTTATTTATGGTGTTAGGTTTGGCTGTTTAGTAAAGAAAAATTGTTGTTTTTGTGTTTGGCTTGGCTTGGCGGAACATGCTATAATTTTCCAAAGGGAAATGGAAAAAAAAACAATGACATCAATGTTTGATGCATTTTAGGTCAGAAAGCAAATATTTTTAGAATGGCTGATCTAGTAGCACCAGCGGAATCACTGTAGCTACTCGAACTTGATTTTGCATTGACCCCCCTCCACAAAAATTGTTTCATAGAACCATATTATTTTTAGTCGTGACTGACCGTGGCCGACGACTGTGACAATCAATGTTATTATGTACAACTACTTCCGAAATAGTTGTTTAGTTATTTTTCTTTTTTATGGCAGTCGCTCCAGACAAAGCATGAAGCCACTTGATGTAAGGAACTAAAGAAATACTTCAAGGTAAAAAAGGTATCCAACGATAAGTGTTATACAGATAGATTCCTACCCGGAAAACAGCAATTCTTCCCCCTTTGTCAGAAACATCGCTCATGGAATTTGAGGGCTAAAGGACAAAATAAGGGAAGCGAGAGTTACGAGGCAGCCGAAAGTAAACGCAAGGTCCACTTTTTACTTTCTTTTCTGATAACCTCTTTCGTCGTGAAATAGACCTCTACAATCTTGAACCACTTCCTTACGGAATGGCTTGTTTCCTGTTCCATTAAACCTGAAAACAAAAACTTGGTGTATTTTTCATAGAAATAAAAGCGATAATAAAATGGGCACATCTTATTGCGACACGCTTTACCTTTTAATACAGTTAAGACATCGTTCTTGAGGTGCAATTGTTTGACTGTAGAATATCCCTTCTTCATTGCAATTCACCAACATATTCAAAGATAAACACAGGAAATACTACTGAATGCATGGATGCTATTCAATGTTTGCAACAGATGTCCACCATTAACATTACTTATATAACATGTTCCCGACACTATCCACATGAAGGTTGAGTGCAAATAACGTTTTTACTAATAAGCTTTATTTTCCGAAACGCAATTTCTAAATAAAATGGAATTAGCGTTCTTTCTGACCAAAATATTCAATTATTTTAACATTGCTCAAGGATAAAGAAAATGAAACAAATTTAAAGTTCAATTTCCATCCATTTTTTTTTACCTCGTGGAATTGTGTTCATGTCGAGAAAAAACGAATAAATTCGTTTAAGCCATAATTCCCAGTTAATAGGAAAAGAGCAGGGCATCCATTTAAACTAGAATTTCTAGAACTTTTGGAAAATGCAAGGAAAGAAAAAACTATGATTTGCTGATGCACTAGCAACGACTGAATACAAAAAGAAAAAACGGTATGTATAATCAATGTATTTGTTTTCTATTATAAAAATATTCGTCTCGTGTTGTATGTATAGTGGGTCTTTTAGAGCTGTTTTCTTCATTAAGAAAAACTTTTTTATTGACACTGGCCCTTTTCGGACTATTGTTTCATTAACATCGGTATTTATATTTATGCTACATCGGGCTATGTGCCTTTTTCTTTAGGTTTAATATTCATTTACAGCGATATTTTATCCATATATATATATATATATATATATATATATATATATAGATTTAGATTTTTCACTTATAAAATAGATCATTCAGTGAAGACCGGGGTTGTTCCAATAAAAAACAAGCTCGATGATACTCGATTACAGAGTACAGAGCATTTATATGTGATTTTATGAAGGCTTACCAAAGCATTCCTTTCAAGACACCAATGATCACCATTAAAGATATTTTTTCTTACAAATACTATTTATTCAAATTAAATGCCACATTGTGTTTTGTCGGCAGTTGAAACCAGTATTCCAGACATTTAATTTCCCTGATGATCTGCCAAGCAAGTAACTGCTTGGTAGTGAAACACGTGTAGGAAAAAACATTTAATTTGAATAAATAGTATTTGTAAGAAAAAATATCTTTAATGGTGATCATTGGTGTCTTGAAAGGAATGCTTTGGTAAGCCTTCATAAAATCACATATATATATATATATATATATATATATATATATATATATATATATATATATATATATATATATATATGTGTGTGTGTGTGTGTGTATATATATATATAAGTATTTCATGTATCCACATACAATTTTATAAAGAGATATAATTTTTTATGTATCAATTTTCAGTATTTACTTCAACAGAGCTCCATACGTAAGTAGAGCTAGGTAGTAAGCTATGAAAATATATTTATGGCAATTAAGCAACACAGAGGCTCCCGCGTTTCATCCCCGGAGGGAATATTCAGGCGGGAGCCTCTGTGTAGCTTAATTGCCATTAATATATCTTCATAGCTTACTATATATATATATATATATATATATATATATATATATATATATATAAGGAACAAAATAATAAAGAGATGATGTATATCTTTAAAATGGAACCTCTCATGAAAAAGATGTAATGCTCAATATACGGGATAGACCAATTATATAGACAAGTTAAAAAATGACAATAAAAGTTGTAAAACATACAAAATCTATCACATCATTAGTTAGTTAAGACAAAGGATTTCAAAAAAATTGTATTTCTATCACCAGAAGAAAACAGATGGATAAACTCGTATAAAGATCACAAGGGTAAATGTTTGAAAATAATAAAAAGGTAAAAATAGAGAAAAAGATGTTACAAGTAGAAATGTGTGTAGAGTGTTCATTGCATAGTATTTGAATTGAGTGCATATGAGAAAAAAGGTTCACCGTAAAGAGCGTTCTTGGAAAAAAGATGGCAGCACGTCCAATGGTAGTAAATCTAATTTTTTTCCATGAACTCTCTTTACGGTGAACATTTTTCTCATATGCACTCAATTCATTTACTCTGCAATAGAACACTCTCAACATATTACCTTCTCTGTTTTTACTTAGCATAGTGAAAAGATGCCGAGTCTTCCTGCTAGTATTTCAATATAATTAGCAAAACCAGTATAAAATCACACTGTTGTATCGTTCATCTTGTGTGTATTGCTGCCAAACTTTAAAATATTTACATTCTATTGGTTTCCGACAAGAACGCAGCCCCACGATATTATTTTACCACTTTTGTTCAAACTGAGACATACTTACTTAATTATTCTGGTTACTGCAGTTTCAGAATATATTGCGTTATTTTCGAGTTTATGACATATTTCTATTCTCTAAACGTCTGGCGCGAACGAAGACCCCCATGGTATTAGTGTACCATTTTTTACGACAGAACAGATAACATAATTTTATCTTAGTCCGAGGCAAGAAAAGTTTATTTTTGTTTGATTGTTACGTTCGACATACGTCATCAGATGAATTTTAAAAAATAACTTTTCTGCATCGTATCTTCGGCGATCAGGCGATTCCATCTTTTAAAAAAGGGTTTGGAGGTGATAACGAACGTGCGAATATAAAATTGCCTCAGCGTATTATTATATAGATTGTTGTGTATAGTGTAAGTATGGTGAATAGAATTAGGCTACGGGGGAAGGTGTTAGTATATTTATTTACGATTAAATAAACGAATTAAGAAAAGCAAGAAGCAGAGTACGAACTCAACTTCGCAATCTAGTGGCAGGTAACCCCTGTGTTTTCTACAGCCCATTTTCCAGAGAAATACTTTTGCTAGTTTTTCTCTATTCTATCGTTATTTCCATTTAAGCTGATCAACTTGGCTTCAATATCTGGTTCCTCCTTATAAGCCATTCTTTCTTTAAGACATGCCAAGAACATTTCTTTCCTCCACAATTTACTTAACATCAAACGGCATTTCCAAGAACAGAGTTTCTTTACAAAGACTCCCCCTTCTGTGTAACACGTTACCACGGGATTGCTTCCCTGTGGGTTACACCAGGGTTGCCTTGAAATGTATGTCAACGAATACTTATCATAAACCGTACTTATCATATCAATAATCAAATTGTGTTCATTCTATTTTCAATTATCTGATAGAGTTAGTATGAATTCAACAAACCATCTATCCATCACATTAACTTTTATCCTCGAGTGGCTTTTAGCTTTGATAATTGGTGACTCATTTGAGATAAAAACAAGACTGAACAGCGTGCAGGGCGATGATAGAGGCATATTATTTTTTGTGAACAACAGATGTGTTTACAGAGTATAAGCAATTAGTTGACTGTGTTTTTTAAGGCAAGATAAAATTTGAGTGAGCAGCAAGCCTCGCTGCCACTCAACCATGAATGTCCATGGAACCCAAATAGTAGTATGGATGTTAACTTCCTCGCTCACAAACACCCCAGTAATTGGCGTCACATCCTGTTTGGGAGTTTCGACATACTGAAATAGAGTGCTGAGTTTAAAAGTGGTTACCAATTACTCACTCATTTTAAGAAATCCTTTAATAATAATAAATGATTCTGAAAACCTTAAAAGCATGTTTAGATCCGATATTTATTAATACTAACAACACCTACGGAATTGTTACAATCGCATACTCTGAAGAAGCTAGGTATACTAGCGAAAGGATTAGTCAAAGGGTCAAAGTAAAAATGAAAAAAAAATGTTCTGATTTTATTTTTATTAATAAACATCGCATCTAAACATGGTTTCAAGACTTTTAACATAATTTATTATTATTAAATTCTTAAAAATATGTTTTTAAAAAAATATGAACTCTCCCAATTTAAAACATCCTTTAATTTATTTTTAGCAAAATGTACTTTAGCCGTTCAGAGATTGAGAGAAAACCAAAGAAAACACCAACTGAACGCCCGTTGCCAAATCAATCCCAACTATAAAAATCTACTATTGTGAAGCCTTTATTTTATTTTCAATCTGGTTCCTCTGGTTGATGGGCATGCACGACATGCAACACATCTCATTCACTTTTCAGCTGGTAAGCCTTCGTTCCCATCGTCGCAGACCTTTATAAGCAGACAATTAATGGCTTCACTGTTTTCTTGTATTACAGAAAACAATGTGGTGTATCTTCCTTCCAGATAGTGTAATAACTTCTACATTAACTTCTAAGAACGTTAACGAAGAGTAATTTTGCAACAAAGACAACTCCGACCTGACTATCTTGTGAATAGCTCTAATTCATCGAAGAGGTCTCCCAGTTTGCTGAGAAGATATAGTATTCTAGACAAAAGAAAATTCAGATCTGAATAGGATCTATTTCCTGAAATATTTGGTCGATGATCTTAAGGTATTTAGTTTTAAGAATTTTTAGAAGAATTTGACAGTTTCCGTTGACCATGCTTAAATGCTTGATCAAAAGACACGGGCGATAAGACGGGGAACACTTTATACACATAGTCATTTACTGTGTCTGCCAATCCGTTCTCGAAGTGATATAAAACGTGGGGAAGCTCCTATGGTCACTGGCAATCTCTAGACTGCTAAAGGTGTGTCTTTTATCGGCTGAACTTGTAGTGTGAAAATGATATACTTATAACAAATGGGAAATCCGAAGAAGATGCAGATAGAGTCTAATCCAAGAAATCACTAGTCAACCGGAAGAGGATTGAGTCCAGTTCTTACAGTTCTTTATAAATTGCATATTCGAAGGGCAGCTAAGTATTTTCTACTTTAACTTTTAACTTTCTTAACTTAGAAAGAAGAATATAGTTCCATGTGACAGCTTCAACTTTCCCCTAATATTGAACTTTAGAACATACATTCGCCTGAAACAGGGCATCTTCGGCATCCGTCATCTTCTCCGTGTGATAGCTGCAGCGCAAAAACAGCAAATAACGAGGGGAAAAAAGAAAATTTAAACACGTCCCGATTGCAATGTATTACGAAAATGCATAATCTGAAAAGGTCGGATTCTAGTGTTTTATTTACTCCTCCCCAGGAGTTAGGCACAAGGCCAGTTTTATCTTACTCCCACAAGTAAGATGTGACCCAAGATCGGGTCGAGAAAGTGGGGTTTGAAAAGCCAGCGCTCGAGAGGTGAGCATTCTGGCCATTTAAAAATTGCCTGGGCAGGCCCGTCGGCATTCCTCGGTAGGGGCGCCTCAGACAGTAAGCAATAAACTTACTCCTCCCCAAAGAGGGGAGGCAAAGCCTGGGAGGGTGGACCTCCTAGAACTGCACAGGACAGGCGTGCAGTATCCATCGGAACAGATACTACACTTTGATCTTAGCCAAAAAGCCAAGCGGGTCGGATTCTAGTGTTGCTGTGCATTTCGCGACTCCACTCTTATTAAGGATCAATTAACTATGAGGAATAGGGACGTGGATTCGACTTGTGTAGAGACGTGAGAAAAAGAGCGTATAAGTAACGAAGTGGCAGACATGCGCCTTCCAGACGTTCTAGTACTATTGGCTGCAACGCAAGGGATCAGAACGACAGTCAATGTTGATATTAATCAAACGCTTCGATCGTGTGCGACGGACAGCATCTTCGGACACGCTGTTGACAACTTTTTCACAAAATCTAATATATTTAATACAATGCATAGAAAATAATACATTTAACCCTTCCACGTCTGAATTTATAGTTTAATTATGTTTAAATGTTACAGCAATTACTAGTTATGTAGGTTATATGATTTGCATAATAACGTAAAACCGATATATATATATATATATATATATATATATATATATATATATATATATATATATATATATATATATATATATATGTATATATATGTATATATATATATATATATATATAGTAGAGAATGGTAGTTTGCTTGAAGCATTGCTGGGTATAGTAGTAGTAAGTTTTTGAAAGGCTGTGGGCAATGCAATTCCGGGTAAGATGCAAGTTGAAAGGAAAGGAACAAAAACAATAAAAATAAATCGAATACGATATAAGACTTACTATTTATTTTTCCTTTTTTTTCCTTTTTTTTTTTTTTCCTTACATAACAGCAAGAGTGTTTTAGCTGTCCGGGTGATTAAAAATCACTATTTGATATTTCGGGAAAATACATCCCTTTTTCAAAAATAATTAGACCATAAGAAGAATAATATTTTATTCTTCTCCGACTGTGTAGAGAATAATACAAAACAAAATGGCTGCCAGATATAGACCGCAGCAAAAACAGTTTCACAGGGAATATAAATTAAGTTAAGTTTTATTTTAATATTATGTTAAATATATGATTGGTGTTTAGAATATTAGTGTAATGTTGGTTAGGTGTATATATATATATATGTATATATTTACATATATATATATTAGACATGCGTCATTAAATACCACGGAGTTTTCTTTCTTTACGATTTCTTTGGTCAATTTCTCGACTCGGCGAGCGATTCTTCGGGTTTCCGGTAACCCGAAGAATCGCTCGCCGAGTCGAGAAATTGACAAAAAAAATGGTAAAGAAAGAAAACTCCGTTGTATTAAATGACGCATGTCTAATTAACAACTTGCTGCCGAAATATACATATACATATATATATATATATATATATATATATATATATATATATATATATATATATATATATATATATATATATATATATATGAGGTAGTTTGCTTGAAGCATTGTGTGTAGTATATAAGGTTAATTAATAGAAGGCGATTCAGATTCGGAGACATATCGGATATAAGCGGATTGGCAGCAAGATTAGGCGAATATAAAAGTGAAATGATGTTTTTTGTCTGTTCCCTTTTCTTATTAATATTTGTATAATGATTTTTTAATTCTTTTATTAGAAATCTTACTTGCCCTCAATGTCATTAGATGTAACAATTGAGAGAATTCAGGACCTGGTTTACTCATTCGATTGACTCTTCCATATATTCTTGCAGGACAGTAGTGTTTTCAGTGATGTCCTTTATCGCTGCTGAGTGTATCAAATTGTGACAAAAATTACGTACATAGTCATTATTTACCATTTTTACGATCGGAGTACCAACTGTCTATGGGGGTAATATTGGTGTTCCTGTAACAGAAGAAAAAGATAAAAGCCAGATTCATTAGGGTACTGCGTATTCCAAATAGAATTATAGTTATCGGTTTAATCCATGATTCTTTTCGATGTTCCTTTTCTCCTAATCCAATCTTTTTAATTTTTTCCAAAATTATTCTCTCTCTCTCTCACTCTCTCTCTCTCTCTCTCTCTCTCTCTCTCTCTCTCTTTCTACTTTTCTTTGAAAATATCTTTTTTGGTTTGAGTCGGTAAAAATGTATTTCATTATTGTCTATTTGTTTTTTCTCTCATCTCCCTACGAATCGTTTGTAGACCAAAGCACTAGCAGTTCCAAATCAAAGAGTTTGCGATATGCTTGAAAAGCCATTTTTCATAGGAATTTAGATTAGATTTTGGACGATTCGTGCGTACAATGTGCTCTTTCTATTAAATCATTGCTTTGAGTGTGAGTCACGGTCGTTCAGAAACGTTGGAAACCTATAAATTGTACCAATTCCTCGATTATTCGCTTTCAAATTTACTACCTCGGTCATTTATAACTCAACATCTAGATATCCATGTATTAATAAATAAATTTCAGTCATGGGTTGTACTTCAATCTAACAAGTTGTGCGGTCGATACAGATAAGTAGATATCAATATGGACTAAGTTACGCGTTGGGATCATCGTGGGTTAGGGGTAATTGCATGATAATATCGCTATGCACTGTTTGTAAAAGTGCAAAAAGCAAGTCTAAATTCTGGATATCAGATTAAATTTGTATGCGAAATTTAGCTTGTTGAAATACAACACACTCTGCAGAGACTAGCTTGATAGTTTTGTTCAAGTTCGGACAATGATGTATTGACTTTACCAGTTTGATACACGCTCCTATTGATGGATACGCTAAGTAATATAGACTATCAAACATTGGTCTGCGAAGATTCTTTAGAATAAATAACCTGAAGTACATGTATAAAGTATCGCGTAGGGATGAGCTCACTTCGTTTAATATAAAATGTTTTACAAGTCTGGGTATTATTGTATTTCATCATCTCCAATTTGTGTTTGAGTATTTCCATCAAATAACAGGCATCTACTTGCGTAGCTAATTCAGGTCGAGACAAACCGTCCTCGACTATATTTTGATCGCCTTTAATATATGCTATGTCAGAAATAAATTCAGCAAGGGCTGTTGCTGTCGATACGAATTTACAAGTATCTGACTTTAAAAACCCCCCACGTAACGGCTTATGATCAGTGAACAATGTTACATGACGACCCCTATGATGTAACGGAAAAGTATCATTGAAAAATAAGCTGCCAGAAGTTCTCTGCTAATTGTCGAATATTTCGTTTGAGCTTGAGAACATGTCTTAGAGAAAAATCCTATAGGTATAGGTCTTTTATGTATCAGCTGGTGTAGAACAGCGCCAGCTGCGTATTGACTACTATCCGTGACTAGGTGCTACTCGGTATGTTGGGTATTGGATCGCGATTTGTTTTAGTGATACTATTCAGAGCGCGGAAATCACCGTAAACTCGATACGAACAATCGGATTTATTTACTAAGTGTGACGAGGATGCCTCAACCGGGAAGGAGTTCCTCAGAAGCAGCTAAAGCTGTAGTCTGATCTCTTTTCTTGAGATTATGTTAGGGGTTCAAAATGGCTGAGGAGGCTTCTCCTTAAGTTCAGTCGATGAGCCGTTGGTTCACGGCTATAAAGGAGATGGCGTTCATCACTGATAGCCTTTGTGATCTCTATTAGGCTGGCAACTTCCCATCTCACAGCGTAAGAGGTAATGCCAGTGAAAATATGCAGGTTGTTCAGGTTAGTAGGCTTCAGGCAAGTGCATTGGACAGACGTCTTAAACCTGGTATCGTAACTTCTACATTTATTTGATTATAACATTTTATCATCTCTCCGTTAATCATACTGATTTGTACAGAAGTGTATTCCAATTTAAAACTGTTTACTGCGGAACACGATAAACTAGAAATACTGTTCCCCTGTGTCTATAATGAAGTTTATTTTGGTGAATCTAATTTCGGCGATAACCTCTAATAGTGATGAACCAGAGTGAGCAAGCGAACTCCGCTCTTTTTAGTTCTGCTAAATGAAGCAAGAGAGTTGGGTAACATTTGCAAATTACTTCTTTCGGGCATATACACCATGGTGTACACGCACTCGCCTCTTCTACAAACTATAGATCTTCTCGATAGTCTCCGGACGCTGTCCTGGTGATACCAGATCAGGCTGCCTTCTCCCTGAGACGAAATTCACCTACATTGACGTTTTTTTTTGTTTTTTTTTGTAAAACTTAATTATGTTCTACAAAACCAAAAACAAAAACAACAGCCCCGCTCCCTTTCTCCCTCCCCTTTTTTATTTTTATTTTTCCTACCCTACTCCCGGTCCTGGATATGACCTTAAACTACATCCGATGGTGAGATCCGGCTTACGGACTTTGGGGAATGTGGAGCCTCCTCTTAATTACCATTGCTCCCAGGTCCACCCTGACCCGGAGTGGTAGTACCTGTTAGGGTCCCAACTATGGGTTAAATAGAAACAGATATTAAAAGGGGAAAGAAACAAAAAAGAGAAGAAAACAAGACCAGATTCGGCATTAAATAACCCAAAAAGGGTTGATATGCCGTAAAACAAAACTACCGGACGCTGTCGCTTATTGTAAAGACGTAAATCTATGGGGGTCGTTTCGTTATTTGATTCAGCTGTCTATGGTAATAACTGGTTCGACTTTGGTAACCAGCCATTTGAAATTCTGTATGAATGTCATCAGGTCATCGAACAATCGTCCTATCTCCACTAAATAGATTTTAGTATAGGCTACCATCACTGGTGCTATTTGTCGATGAAGGGATCAGATATATCCATGCCTAACTATTTCATCGCTTGTTTTTATCCTATGCGCCAGGGCCAGTATCTCTCGGAGATATAATGATTGGCGGCCAGCTAGTGTTGTGGTTCTTAAAACATGTGTCTGGTAATAAAAAGAGAAAACAGAGTTAACAACAAAACATTCATATATTAACATTTTTTCAGTTATGTAAAATATATTTCCAGTGAGTAGCAAAGTTAAACGTTCTCGAATTATGAAAAAAGAAGAGCGTTAGAAATATGTGGGTTTAGTTTCAAAGTTACATTTTATGTGTGTACGTGTGTGTTTACCTTTTTGGGTTAGGTTGAAACTGGAAGACATCAGTAGTACTTAAGCGATTTGGGCGCAAGTCGTGTTTCTTAAGGGTGCGCGCCGACCGTGGTTCGTACGTTGGTTGTTGTCTTTATCTCCACGGAGATTAGAGGTACATCGTCGTATCTTCCTGAAGGACGCTGATGTTGGGTTCGCTATTTTTTTATTACACTTTCCCACTGTGCATGTGCTTACTAACACTCTCGTTTCGAGCGAGCGGGAATCATTTTCATGGGTCGAAAATGTTGAGTTCACATGTATATGTGAAATAATGTTTCTGTTTTAATTTATTTCGCGGACGACTTGCTGCGTCAGTGCGGTTCATAATCGAAGTAATTGATTTTAGTGAATGCACATTCCTTCAGTACAGAAAAAAAGAAAAAAAGTGAAAAGGAGAAAAAGAGAAAGTGTAAGCTGAACGAACGAATGAAAGAACAAAAATGTAGTCAATATCTTCTTCACGTTCGCCAGTGTCACAAATCAAGTTTCTAATCTACGAGTTCAATCCCTATGCAGGGAAGTACAATTTCAGTTTACTCTTCAATCATAACCCTAAAATAAGCACTATTAAATGGGAGGTGACGGTGGTTAAGTGGATAACGACACGGACTGAAAACCTGGGTGTTCCAAGTTCGAATCCACTCGGTTCCACAGTACCACTTTCACTTAGGGATGTTGGCAACCTTCTCGTGGTCCTTCCCGTAAGTACCCAGAAACATTTCCAACTAGAAAAACACTAATGCCAACACCAGAATCATTTGATTCACACGAAAGAAGAAGAAGCACTATTAAACAATATATCAGCTAAAACACTTGATATCATGCTTGTTCTAAAAATGTAATTTGTCCTATAAATGGTATTTATAAGTGTTCTTTACCGAGAAACAACAAACTTAATCCAGTATTTGTTATAGTATATTTATATCAGCCAGTGATTTGATCTGCTATTTCACAGTATTGTGTGTGTGTCTAAATAGTGATCTTATAGAATGAACAGTCATTATCTTCGAAAGACGTCTGAAAGAATGCAGAACAAATGTCGTCCAAATACAACATAAACATATAAGATAATGATGTCTCCTAGACCTTGCAGAGTCTCCCTGTCTATTCTCCAGTCTGTCAATCTATTTATTTATTCAACTCTTGGTTAATCTGACTCGCTTGTTATCAGTGTCCGACATTCGTAAATGATTATATTCAAATAAAAAAGACGTATTTACGCAAAGATGTATTATATGGATTATTCCTTTCTTTATTTGTTGTATTATTTTGTTCAAAAGAAACGAGATAATGTTCATGGTTTTTTTTAGATGCGGATTGATAATTTGTATAATTTGCATTGTTCGTTGCGCCACGGAGCATAACGGATAAAGTGCTAAGTAATAACTAGTTCTCAGTAACAGTTTTCTGGAGACTGAAGATTCAGTCCTATGTACATGCGATATTAAGAATACAATAATAATTAACTAAGTCTTCAATCCGGTGATGGCGGAACGAGAACAATCAACCTCCGTGGATTAAAAAAAAGGGTAACATTCGAATTTCCGTACAGCTTTCTGAAGTCGACATGAAGATTCCCGAGTTCGGCAAGACGCGTCTGAAGAAGGTTGGAGGTTTAATCGGGGGAGACGTTGTGAGAATAACATCCAGGATAAGTGCAATAGTCCGAATAATCCATCTAAGACCCAAATCTATATTTTCGGACTATTGTCCTCGTCAGTACTAGATTGGTGACCATTTGGGAATACCAAGCGTTCTATGTGAGATGAATGCGAAAACTCCTTGCATAAAAAATGAAAAAATTACATCATCTCGTCTTGGCGGGATACAACATATGCGAATGGGGATGCTTGTGAATTTGATAACCTCAAGAAACTTCCTCCTACAGAACACACAATATACAGAACACACAATATACAGAACACACAGAATATATAGATTACTAAAAACATTTTTCGCCTGTTTTTTTTTACTATTCGGCCACTCGAGTATAAGGGTTAATGAGATGGAATGATTGTCACTTGAAAGATGAAGAATATTATGAGAGGTCAAACGTCATTCGAGTATAAGGGTTAATGAGATGGAATGATTGTCACTTGAAAGATGAAGAATATTATGAGAGGTCAAACGTCATTCGAGTATAAGGGTTAAGGAGATGGAATGATTGTCACTTGAAAGATGAAGAATATTATGAGAGGTCAAACGTCATTCGAGTATAATGGTTAATGAGATGGAATGATTGTCACTTGAAAGATGAAGAATATTATGAGAGGTCAAACGTCATTCGAGTATAATGGTTAATGAGATGGAATGATTGTCAGTCGAAAGATAAAGAACAATCAAAGTTAGATTGTAAACGGGTCAGATCGTGACAAGTATTTGTTGACATTGGATTAGAAGACGACCATGTTGTAATATGCAGGGACGCAATCTCGCGGTAATATGTTCCTTCACTAGACATATTAAGAAAGAAAAAGAAAGTATTTTTCTCTTGTGGTAACAAGACGAGTTCTTGTTCTGAATGTCTTACAAGGAAGAACCAGAGTTCGGAGCTCAGTCGAGCACCTTCCATTGAAATAACGATACAGGAGGTAGAGACTACCTACGTCTCATCTGTGAGAAGATGGTCGGACGAAACAGAAAGGATTCAGGTTCAAGTACACAACACGTAATTACCATACATTTTCAGTATTTTACTGATTCATTTGCATTATTTGGATTATTCGGACTACTGTTCTCATCTTCGATGTTGTTCTCACAGCGTTTCGGCCGATGTAATCTCCGACCTTCTTCAGGTGCGTCTTGTCGAACTCGGGAATCTTTATGTCGACTTCAGAAATCTTTACGGAATTTGGAACGGAACCTTAATTAAATCAAGTTTTATAATATTATATGAGTATATACTTGAAATGGAAATTGTAATATGTAAGGAATCGATTTACCAACAAGAAAAGGGGTCTTAAACAATTCGCTTCTTATTTTGAAAAATGTGATATTACCAGTTTCGATGTTTACATAATAAAAGTTCGAATGCAAAACACGTAAACGACATTTTCAAAATTGCGAAACTATCTTTGCAAAAAGTGTTACATTTCAGCATCGACCACACTCCAAAAATCATGGTTTACATAATGAGATATCGGCATAATTTTGTTGTTTACTTTCAATTAAAATGAGATTTTAGGCGAAGTTCAAAATGTACATCTTAACCATTTTATTGTGTAATTTCTCAATTTTTAGAAGTTGGATTTAGCGCGTTTTGCATTCGGACACGTCATATTTTCCGATTTTACAGATGTTTTAAAATTTAATCTAATTGTAAATTAAATCTCCATTCTGAGCAGACGGAGGGTATATTTTTAAGTAAAAAAAACGGTTATATTAAAGGAATTTAGACAAAAATATATTGATTTCATTTTTATATTCTATATCAAAAAGATTTTCAATATAAATTTTGTAAGTAAAAATTGCTGATATTTTAACGGAGGTCATGTACCTATATAAGAGATATAATTCCTTAGCTTCGGGTTTGTCTTTTTAAAATCAAATTACTAAATGAATCAAAATGCAACACATAATTAGCAAACTTAATTAGCAGTGAGTCAATAAACCAATAAGAGCGATCAATATATTTCATCATAGAAAAGTGTTTTTTACGGCTATAGCTGTAATACTTTTTTTTTTTTTTAAATAGGGGTGTCTTATGCTTACAACGTCATGACTTAAACTTAACATGTAAATAAGACATAACAATGATTCAAACAAGATGAATGTTACGTTCTGTAACAGGAATCTGATTTTTCTGTTGTTTACACTTACATTTGGGAAATGTTATTCTATAAAAGTTTTAAAAACGAAAAACATATTTTAGCAGCCTAATTTTTATTTTTATTTATTGTTTATTGATATTCAATAAACAAGGCACATTACCGTTGATACGTAAGAGGGTACTATGAATTAAAGACCATGTCTACAGGACACTCTAAGTGGGGAGTTGAACAGCGATATGTCTGTTCACATTACATTTAAATGTATGCATGTTAGTACAGTCGGAAACGCGAGAAACAGGGCAAGAATTCCAAAGTCTAGCAATTCAAGGGAAGAAACTATCTAGGGGCTTTAAAATGAAGGATTTGTTTTAACATAGTACAACCCAAACAAGGCAAGTTGCCACTGTAAATGTAAAGAGCTACTGAGAATTGTGGTGAACGTTTTAGGGGGTCATCCTAAATAAGGAGCTGTGCAGCGAGATGCTTGTTCACATTAGTTTTATATTTCTGCATGTCGGTACAATTGGTGAAAAAGAAAGCAGGGAAGGTCGTTTCAAAGGCCGACAGCACGAGGAAAGAATCTATTTGAGTAGAAGGTTCTCCGATATCTGGGGACCTCAACAATGGATGGCTCTTATTTAGCTGATTGTCGGGTTGATCTAGTGTATTTACGTCGAGGGGCCACTAGAACAGAAAGTTCATCGGAGCACAATCATTTGAAGAACTTGTAAAACAGGCACAAGGATGCTACATTGTGGCGATGGGATAGGGGCTGGAACTTGGTGGATAGTGAGGAACCTATTAGATTACCAACTCCTTTTTGGATCTTGTCTAAGACGGAGAGACTAGTGGATGGTGCACCAGCCTAGATATGACAACAATATTCCATGCATAGGCGGATATCAGTTTTGTAGAGATATAGGATACTGTCGTGTCTGAGAGTTTTTTTAGCACGGTAGAGGAAACCAACTCTGTTTGCAGTAGCCTTGGAAATATATTCTATGTATTTCTTCGAATTCATGTTATCTGTGAATGTAAGACCGAGGGGTTTGAACGTTGGACTCTCAGGTAAGGTATTATATGCCATGGCAATCGGTAGTTGAAAAGGATGTTTGTAGTTGTTAAAGAAAATGAGCTTGGTCTTAGCAGCATTAAATATTACCATTCATTAATAACCCCATTCCGGTACAGATTGGAGGTGACATTCCAATGGAGTAAACCATTGCCTCGGATATGTGTGCGTCCGTTTTGCCCACATGACGAGAGTAGAACTTGATATTGTCAGCAAATATACCCATCTCAGACACAATGTCATCAGAGAAGTCGTTTATGAACATCAGGAAAAATAAGGGTCCAAGGACCGATCGCTGAGGTACACCTGCATTATGTCATGTTGTTTTTTGTTGAACGGCCATCGATGGCAACCTATATCTTTCTTTTGGTTAGGAAGGATATAATTATATTAAATATTTGTTCAGTAATACCATATGAATTAATTTATATGAGAAGAACTTTTATGGCGGACTTGGTCAAAGGCTTTGGATATATCAAGCGCTACCGCCCTGGCTTTACTTGCTATGTCCAGTGTATGGTATATGCGTTCGGAGATGACAGTTAGAATATCCGCAGTAAACCGTGCTTGCCTAAATCAATACTGATGGCTAGAAAGAAGTTTAGAATTAACGGGGTGATCGCTTATCGCTGGATTGATTACGGATTCAAAGATTTTAGCGAAGAACGGGAGTAGACTAATAGATCGATAACTCTGGAGGTCAGTTCTATCTCCAGAATTCTTGAAGACTGGTAGCACAAGGAAGCAAGGTTCGGCAAGGCATTTATAGTAGTTTGGAAGGGGCATTTCTTTATTATATTACTGCTATAAAAACTGGCTCACCTGCTTTGGAGGTGTCAAGGTTTTTTATGATGTCCCGGACATGAGATGGGGGGATGACCATGTCATCAGGTGTGGCTTCAGTCCGCAATTGGAATTTGGGGAGGGAGTGGTTTGCGGAGTCCAAAGTGGAGTTTATAGCGAAATGCTAGGCAAGTAGCTTAACCTTGTTAGTTGTCGTGCCAACGACATAATTGTGGTTGGATAGCAGGCGAATTGTTAATTGCCCATTGTTTACTATACTATTGAAGATTTTTCAGAAATCACTGGTACCTAGTTTCTGCGACTGAATGCGTTTTCTGGTCATATATGTATACCTTCTCTTTGCATTACCTATCACAGTCTTACATTTTTTCTTGACACTATAAATTTCTATTTATTCGTAGGTGGTATGACGACCGAATTGTCGGAATACTTGCTGCCTGTGTACATTTTGAGCTGAACTATTGTTGAGAGTGGGGCTTGCCGTAGAATTTTCTCATGGAGACATGTGCTTAAATGCTTGTTTTTACCCATTCGTTTACCTCATTTTCGCACTCCATGGGGTGCCTTTGATGTGATCTCTGATGGAATCAAAATCAGCCTGATTATAGTATCTCGTGGTTTTGGGCAACGGCTCATCATATTTGGGACGAGATTTTAGGGTGATATCAATCATTCCCACAAAGTGGTCAGCGTTCGCGAGCATGCTATGGCCATTCGTCACACAAGTCTCGGGCAGTGTGGTCAAGAACAGATCGAGAAAAAAGGCTTCCTGGTCCACACGATCAGGAAGGCGGTTCGGGAAAGTGGCAGTCTATGAGAGGGAGAGAGCTATGGAGAAACCATACGTGAAGATACCAGCTGCGCCTGTATAGCTGGTTAATCAAAGCCAGTCACGGCGATGTGCATTAAAATCCCCAAATACATATATTTAAGCACCCGATTCAAGTGAGAGTCTTCTATCTATGCTTCAGAAACAAAGTTAAACAGAGGGAAATGTGTGCATTGCCTGATTAGTGGGAGGTATTTAACGTCGAGGTGGCACCAGTGCTACAAGTTCGTCGGAGAACATTCCATTAAAGTACTTGTAAAAAGAGCACATGCATGAAACATTGCGGCGATGGGACAAGTGTTGAAGCTTGGGTGACAGTGCGATACCTATTAGATTAGCGACTCTTTTTGGAGCCGTGTCCAATAGAGACAGACTAATTGTTGATGTATCGGCCCATTTTACGTTTTTCTAAAAATATTACTATATCCCGCTAATCTTTTTTCGCGATTTTTGGGAGAAAATCGTTGAAGAAAATTTGCTGAGAGCAGGAAATATGAATTTCATATTTTAGTCGATAATTTATACCCTTACTGGAATTGCCCTGAAACTTCATTACGAGTTTTGAAAGGCTAAACGTTTAAACGGAATACGTATTCCAAATTATTGATTAAACGCAGATCACTCTTTGACTGATAGCAGGGGCGCATGGTGTAATCATATCATTCGCAACAGTTTCCCTTCCCTCTTAAAGTCCAACCCTTGCTCGCCGAGGTAAGGGGTGGCATCGTGGTAGTATCAAGGTTAGCCAACTCACAGGCTCCGGTGAAAATCCAGGACGATTCAATATAAAGATCCATCGTCTTCTTTGTCTCTGCCTCTGCGTGTGGCATGCAACGGTGTGTCAGACACTGACCCGCAAATCTATGGAGTGATGATAACAATGTTGTTTCTGCGCATGTGCACACGCTATTTCCTTGTATGTTCTGGGCCAGACCTCCCCGACTTCGTACGCAACCACTGGGCTTTGCTTCTGTGTGTGTCTGACTAAGAGACCTGCAATCGTACATGTATAACGAAAAGCTACGGCAAACGAGGATTACGTCATGGACACCAGAAAATCATGCGGCTCGATCTTCGTGCCCTCTATACAAAAATCCGATTAGCTCAACAGCAACTTAAACGGCATGTGTACTTAATTTAACAGGATAGCTGTAAAAGGATTTAAACAAAAAATATATAATTCGGAATTCAGACTACGCGATATATTTTTTTGTATGTTATGCTTTGTTCAACATCCCTTTGTATATAACGTTAGGTATGTGTATATGTTTATATATTTCCATGTATAGGATTTACTCATATACTAATTTAACGAATATTATTAATTTTAAAACACAGTTGCAATGCGTAAAGGTGTATTTTGTGGGTTCTATTTAGTTATATTACTTTTATGCAAAGTGGGCAAAGAGGGTTGGAAGTCATTCGTGAAAATTAACATTTTTGTGAAATTTTCACAATAGGTACTAGAGAGCAATTAATAGATAGTCTCCAAATAGTCTCCAAATTTCAGTTTCGTTGTATTTTTAAAATGTTTTCAAGGAGAATAATTTAAAATTTTAAATATTTCTGATTATCATTGCATTCGACGCATATTAATTAGACACCAATTAAACAAGATTTACAAAATCAAAATCATGTAATGGATTTTAATTAAAATTGGAATAAGGATTCTTGGCATAAGGCTCAGTGGCATCATATATTTCTTTTAATCATCGATGAGAACTTAAAAATTGTGCAAAACTGTTCTGTCCGGGGAATTAGTGTTACCTGTCCTGGGATGGGTATTGTTCAAGTTTTTAATAAAGATGGATGAAATAAACAAAAAATTAACTGTCAAAGGAGGCGAAACTGCAGTATGCATGCTGATCGATGCATTCCTTTCGACTGTTGAAAGATCTTGATCTCAATGCGCATGGGTGGACGGAACCTTTCATGGGAGGGAGGTGTTCGCTTTTTCTCACCTCATATATCATCGCAATGCATTGTTGGCCGGCATGATTCTTCATTCCGTCATATCTGGGTCCGCTCGGATGTGTCACCTCATCAATGAATGATCATTAGCATTCTACTCCGATTTAAGTCGTTCATTTAACATTCTGATGAATGGTATTCAACTTCCAGTTTTCATGAAGTGTCGCATCAAACTTTGAAAACTTTGCTAGTTACTAGTGTGAAGGCGCGCTTTGGCTTTTTTTTGGTGACGTATATGAATGTCTTAAATTCTCTATCCGGTATGTGTTTTTTTTTTTTACTAATTTTTCACCATTTACCAACGCCAAAAGTAACTCGAGGTTAAGGTTTGATGAGATTTTCAGTTGGATGATGGAACAGTACTATGAAAAGATGTAGAACTATGATTAATTCACAGGACGATTGGACATATTTTGTTGACATTCGACTTGAAAACGACTATGTTGTAGTATGTGGGGAAACATTCCTGCAGTGACGTGTTCCACCGGTGGGAAGTTCTTGGAAAGGTACTCGGTTCATGGAGGTTCTGTTTGATTATAGGTATACAGTGGAAGAAATTGTTATTGATAGTGTGTGAAGCAAAAATTTTTTTGCTGAAAACATCTTACAGGAGAGGTAGAGCTTGAAATTTAGTTGAACATCTACCATCGAAATACCGATAGAATTGGGAAAGACTATCAACGTATCTACTTAAGAAAGGGGCTGCAGGGAAGAGAATAGATCATCTCCCACTAAATTGCAAAGTCGATGTTGTTCTTCTGTCAAGGAAAATGAGAGTGCTGTGATACGGCCTTGTGGCTGTGAGCGGCACGTCTCCATATGTGGCAGCAGTACTCCACTCTGGAAAAAATCTGATTCATACAGGTAGAAGATAGCATCAGGAGTCAGGTACCTCTTGAAGTGATACAATGATCCAACTATTTATTCAGCGATCTTAGCAACGGTATTTTTTTATGGAAATAGCTCCAGACAAAGCATGAAGCCACTTGATGTAAGGAGCTGAAAAAACTACTTCAAGGTAAAAGGTAACCAACGATAATTGTTAGATGGATAGATTCTGAACCAGAAAACGGCAATTCTTCTCCCTTTGTCAGAAACATCGCTCATGGTATGTGAGGTCTAAAGGACAAAATAACGGAAGTGAGAATTACGAGGCTGCCGGAAGTAAACACAAGGTCTACTTTCTACTCTCTTAAGGGTTTGATGTAAGTATTGCATTTCTGGATAAAAGTCAGTCTTAGGAGCTTGTAAACACAAGGTGCTTCATCGAAGAGAGAGCCATTATTGGATTTGAAATAGACAAACATATATTCATTTTATAGAGACAACATTTCATGAAACTAAAATAAAGTTAAGTAAGGAATGTAAAGTTCAAAGTGTCCGAGAACGTTCTCGATAAAAGAAGTGATATTAAGTACACATTTTTAATAAAGTTGTATCCTTGTGCGTTTTCGTGTGTGTAAATATACGTATATGTATGTATTACCATGTCTTTGCTTTGTTAGTGAGAGAGTGTATGTTTATTCCTTTCAGCTGGCACCATGTGCGTTTACGTGTGTGTATGTACTGTGTACATGTATTCGTTTAACATCATATATGTATATGCTGGTGTTGTGTTTAGAAGTCCGTGAAAGTCTCTCGTTCGTCTGTCAAAGGGATTCGGCCAAGGTCTGGAATTAGCTTTGAAGAACGTACCCATGTGCATTGGGTAGGGACGAAGCAAGATAAGAACAAATACGCTGGTGTTGAATTATGAGTGAATATTTCTTGCATTGGTTAAAAGATACTGCTGGTTTGAGAGTTTGTCCAATCAAGTGTGGTTCAGTAAAAACACAAGTCACTACCACTGCTGCTTCCAACACCAGCCTCCATTGTAACAAAAAAGGTCCATAACTCTTGCGATTTGGTTTGTCAGTTTTGCAATAAGTCAATCATAGTTTTTAGTTATTTGATGCCAAAACATTACACCACTTTGTTTTGTATTATTATCTTGCACTCTATGCTAGTCTCCCCCCAAAAGAAACATCAGATTTTACATTTAGAGGATGGGGGCGTTACACGTTTTGAAACACGGCCCGATGTTTAGATATAATAATTTATAGGAGTGAATGAGTTCTGGTCACTCAACAGCAAATGCCATTCATTCTTACCCTGAAATCATGCAAATCATAAGGTCACAACAGTAGAAGAGGCGATACGTTGCTATTAACAGGAAGAATCAGATACATGCATATTTTACATGCCTCTTTTGCAATCAGTTACAGTGCAAACATCATCATTGTAAGTCCATTGTAAGTACATCTTAATCAATGGAATCGCTCTGCACTTCCTCATTTCTGTACGCTTATATTTCCATACAAAAAAGCAAGACATTTGAGGACAATGAACAATGGACTTGAAAACTATAGAAAATAGCATGGAATATTCTATCAGCCAAACAGTTATCGGCCTTCATTGTTTCACTGGAGGTGATAGTATCAGGGCATTCGATGGAAAAAGAAAAAAATGTTAGCAATAAATTGTGGAATAAAATACAAGGAAATTGGCAGAATTACTTTCGAAGAGACGATGACAATTGTATACTTACGAGGGGCGTTCAATAAGTAATGACCATGATCCATTTCCTATAGCAGTAGATTAATGAAACTTGGCACAGTTATTAGTCTTTTTCTACATAGGAACAACACAGAGTTATGTATTTCTCCAATCGTTTGATGCAGCTCTGGACACCGCTTTTGTAGAACACCCCAGGTGTGTCCTCCAACCACGTCGTAACTTCAGAAATGAAGGCTGCATCATCTGTGAAACGTGTGTTTCATCCTCTGTAATCAGTCTTTTGAAAAACTTTGAATCATCTTCTTGGCACATCTCCAAATTCATCCTCAAGCACTCGACGCGTTCTTGCTTTTGGAAAGGTGTGAGCAACCTGGGAATCCATCTGGCAGACACCTTATGCATATGCAAATGGTCATGAATGATAGTTTCCAATGACCCTGTACTAATCTTGACCTGTTAGGCTATTTGGCGAATAGTAATGCGTCGATCTTCTAAAATGGCAGGTTCAACTTGACGGACAGATGCTTCATCAATGGCAGAAGACGATCAGGTCGGGGAGCTGTTTCCACAGACTTCCGGCCATGTCTGAATTACCGATGCCAGCGTTTTACAAGGTCATATTATGGAGCATCATCACCATAAGTTTATTTCATTTCATCAAAAGTCTCCTTTGGTGTGCGTTCTTTTCAAATACAAAAATCGGATCACTGCCCGACACTCAACTGGCTCCATTTCACACCTGACTCAATTCAAACACCTGTAAATCAGAAACCACAAATAGTTCAGAGCTTTATTTTTCAGGATAACCCATACAGATATAAACCATTATACATGCAAGATTTCATGTAGATCCGACAACTGGAAGTGGGTCAAGGACATTACTTATTGAACGCCCCTCGTTTCCTTTTTCTATCCTTAACTATATATTACAAATATAAATATAGCAAGCACATTTTTGGAAAGTTGATAAAATATTTAAATATCCGTAAATGTTTATTTTCACTAAGAATTAAATCTACAAAAAATAGACAGAAACAATACACCACACATGTACTTGTAAAATGCGTGAGTATCTATCACCATGTTTTGACATTTAAGTTGCTATGTCTGACAGATATAAATGTATGACTTATCCTGTTAAACACCCCTATATCTCCTTACAAAGAGTTACTAGGAATGTTGAATTCCGTGTTGTTCTTTTTAAACACGTTTTACACTTTTACTCATGCTGTGATGCAATAAACTTATAAAGAATATATAATCGCACAGACACCACATGGGAAAATGACTTGTCTAGTGACAGAAATGAGATGATAAACTGATGTAATTTAGTTTATTGTTTGAATATAAATGTATCTATATGACATATATTTTTTTTAAGAAATGCTAAACAAATGTGGGTGTTTGTTTTGGTAAGACACTCTAATATACGTATTTAAAAATAACGACTTAAAATGTGTTTTTCCCCACACACTTTCTTAATCCTGAAGCACACTCTTGCTATTAATTGTAATATGGCCTTGACCAAGTCGACAAAATAAAAAAATCTAGAAGGCTTTTGGGGTGTGGGGTCACAGTCTATTTTGCTGAATCAACACATCTTATATGAAAGGTTTTAATCATTCGTCGACTTGTCCGTTAATCTGCCAAACTTGTTCGGTACGTTACAATTAAGTTCGAAGTTGTATTTTCTTCGATCTGCCACTCTTTAGTTTGAAATAGCATTTTCTTTCAGTCTGCTACGATTAATAAAAATCAGTAATTTAGTTAGTCTGTTACAATTAAGCAATTAGAGCAATTATAGCTATTTGTCGGTCTGTCACGATAAAGTTTGAAATAAACATTTTCGTCCGTTTGTCGGCTGCCAATAAGTTAAAAGTTAATAGCAGATCATTCAATAATTTGTTTACAATGAATTGCTGACAACAAGTGCAGTGCTTTGGTTATGAATAAAGTACCAAATTACATTTCACCCGCCACCTTAACTCTTATTCGCCCTCCTTCGCAATATCTAAAACACTCCGTTTGCAAACAAGCAAGCAAGCAAGATTATCAGTTTTAATATCATACTATACCACCTTCGACCTGTTTTTCAGTATTTATTCAATAAATTGTTAAATATTTTGAAATTTCGATATTACAAATACTGGGTGTTGCTTCTTTTAAAGAAATATACACGTGTCCACAAACTGCTAGTACAGACAAACAGTAGTCAACAGGTACGTTTGCTGCTGATTTCAAACAAACAGACACGACAGCAGACATCCACTATCATATAGATCAGCTGAAGCCAAGCAAACATACGCAAATATTTATTAAAGTTTCTGTTGACGTAATAATAACGTGTAGTATCTGTTCTGATACGACAATTTATCTCTCCTGTCCTCGGTAAGTGAAGAAGAGGTTCTTCTAGACTGAGGTAATATTTATTTTTCTCCCAATCCAGAGTGTCCTTTTAGGAGAGAAATGGATTACCTCCACATTAAAAACCAACCTTCTGTCTAACTCAGCCCTCGTGGGGGGGGGGCGTCAAGTAAATAGGACCCCTTCTCTTTTCCTCATGTCTTTCTATCTATCTATCTATCTATCTATCTATCTATCTATCTATCTTCCATCTGTCTCTTGTGTCCCTCTTTCTCTTTCTCTCGTCATCATATCTCATTGACTCTCCTCTCTCGGTGTAATGTTATGAGACCTTCTCTCTCTCCCTTATCCCTCTCTTTATATTCTGTCTTTCCATCTCTCTCCACGTTCTCTCTTTTACTTATTTAAATTATTTTATTGTGCACGGTGACAAACAAACAAGCAAACACGCATAGAAACAGCATCATCAGAGGTGTAGTAGTATATGTGTAGGCGTGACAATTAAATATTGTTATATTGTACGTTTGATCAGTGAAATATGATCACAAGTAGGCATATAAGTGATACATCTAGCTGAGGTCTTAAAGAGAAGAGGACAAAGAGAATTATCGCTTGATTTAAGGTTTGATCTCTTCTTGTCTCTTTGAATTTCTATTATCTCGTTAAATCTCACTGTTCAATCTAATTTGTTATGAATCTGTCCTCACATCACATATGAGATAACCGTTAAAACTACGCGGAAGTGAATCAAATAAGATTAAAGGCAAGTGGGCGTTTTATTCAATTTAGAATTCATAACTCCCAAATATAAGTTAATCATTAAGATATATTCGATCAGCAGAATAGTTGTTGATCATGTTTCTTCAAAAGCTTGCATTTTACTAACCTCTCTCTCTCTCTCTCTTTCTTTCTCTCTCTCTCTCTCTCTCGTTCCCTCTATCCCATATATATATATATATATATATATATATATATTATATATATGTATATGTATATATACATATATATATGTATATATATATATGTTATATATGTATATGTATATATATATATATGTATATATATATATATATGTATATATATATATATATGTATATGTATATATATATATATGTATATATATATATATATATGTATATATATATATATGTATATATATATATATATGTATATATATATATATATATATATATGTATATATATATATATATATATATATATATTAAGGCAGCATTTTCTCTGTAATACAAATGTTGTTTAATATGACAGTAAACTTATGTATGAATACTATTGTGTGGATCCTTTCCATTTGCCGAATAAGAGTCTGTTTTTTCGGTGGGGAATTGGCCGATGAATCTGGCATGACTTCAAATGAAAAGAATCCACCCAAGGATATCACAACACAAGTTGTATTCCATAATCAACAACATTCATATCAAGTATATATGTATATATATATATATAAATTTAGGTATGTTTATATGTTTATTTATCATTGATGTACAGGATAATCTCCTAAACTAATAAACCGAACTGTATGAATATTAGAACACGGCTGCTAAACGTAATTCTGGGCTATGTGTAATTGTATTTAGTTTCATGCAAAGGTGTTATAATGAGGAGGATGTCCGTCGAGAAAATTCGATTTTTGTTTATTTTTTAAAAATTGCTACTAGAAATGAATTAATAGATATTCCCCAAATTTTAGTTTCTTTTGAGTATTTGAAAGGCTATTCAGGGGCATAATATGACAACAAATACTTATTTGAACATTAAAATATTGATTTCATACAAGGTTTAATAGCATTGTATCTTTATTTTAATCTTCGGAAGGGAACATAAAATTCATGCAAAACTGTTCTGTTCGCTCATTAATTTTACCCATATATAAATATATATATATATATATATATATATATATATAAATATATATATATATATATTTAATATTAATTTAACGTTACTTTACATTTGTCCAGGGGTCAAACGTTTTTAAATTTATTTCGCAACCTCACTCTCCAGTCTTCACTACTTAACAGGTCGACTGTCTCAAAATTCCACTTTGTACAGTCTTGTCTGATCACGTGTTTCCCAGTTTACCTTGGCCTAGACACCCTTTCCGCAATGCAAGACATCGATGTTTCTACAACGCCCAACATATCCGTACCAGCATAACGGGTTTGTCCTTAAAATAGTCTCTATGCTGTGCAAATGTAGTGCTCATCTAACCGAATGTGTTGGATTTGGTCATCTTTCACATAGATCAAATCATGAAACTGTCGTTGCGCTGAAGGCGGATGAGGACTGTGTTTCTATTTGCTTGCTTTCTAACGAGGACAGAGATCGACAAGGTCGGTTTTAATGTAGAAAAATCCAGCTATCCAAAAAGTGAGCACTGGATTGAAAAAAAATGAAAATTGCTTCAGTCTAGAAGGATTTATATATATATATATATATATATATATATATATATATATATATATATATATATATATATTAGTATTTCATGTATCCATATAAAATTTTATAAGGAGATATAATTTTTTATGTACCAATTTTTAGTATTTACTTCAACAATGCTCGACACGTAAGTAGAGCTAGGTAGTAAGCTATGAAAATATATTCATGGCAATTAAGCTAGACAGAGGCTCCCGAGTTTCATCCCCGGGGGAATCTTCAGGCTGAAAATTCCCCCGGGGATGAAACGCGGGAGCCTCTGTGTAGCTTAATTGCCATGAATATATTTTCATAGCTTACAATATATATATATGTATAATATATATATATATATATATATATATATATATATATATATATATATATATATATATATATATATATATATATATATATGTACACGGACGAAAAATCAAGGACAAAAGAAAAAAATGTCAAGGAAACACATTTCAGAGAAAAAAAGAGGGAAATATGTATGTGTTAAGAAAGCCAATAGAGAAATCAAAAAATATTTTCCAGTAGACAGAGATAAGAGATATGTATGTATGTTGCGGTTTTTATTATTTGTGTAAACAAATGTACTTACTTCGACTGGGTCTTTGTAAAAACAATTTGGAGAAAAATGATATTTTTTATCGTAGTAAAATAAATTGTGTTGCAGTTTACGATTTAAATATTCTGTTGGTGAATATGCTGTCGTCTGCCATCTTGAAGAGTTATGGGTCGATGGCGCTCGTGAGTCTGCATCGTTTAAATTCACTGAAAAACAGTTTGTTTTTTTCGGTTTTTTTTCATTATGTATGTTTCTGACTTTTTTCTTTTAAGCAAATCCTTTTAGTGAAAAAAAGTTGTTTTTAGAAGAAACTGGAGTTACTTTTAGTTAATTATCATTTCATTACCCTCAAATTATTTTAAGTGAAATGGGTAGAAAGTAAGACAAAATTGTCCGTATTTCTGGCTGTTGTTCTTGTGTGATATTCCTGTTCATTTTCCTTACTGTTGTTGAATGGGGGTCTTATTTTCGTACTTTTTTTCGTTATTGTTTGTTGAAATAATAATAAAAACTCTGGACTACAGCAATGTTGTTTTGTGTGTTCGGCGTTTTTGTTTTCTTTGTTTGAAATCTTGTGTAGTTAAAAGTTCATTTCCACAATATATAGAAGTGTGGTATTCGCATGGACTGTAACACAAACTGTTCTACTCCCAAACGGGACACTCGTGATTGGGACAAAAATAAGAATTGCCCAAGTCTAAGATTTCTAGATGTCTCCTTCGCCGATTGAGGACAGAAAATATAAAATGCAGTATCAAAACAGACACTACACTTTGAATGATTTATTTGCGAAAAAACATAAGGTGCTTATGTAGATTAGGACCCAAGCGACGCTAATTCGATTTTGGTGTTGGTCCGAATCTGCATAAGTACCAATCATAATATATACATTTTGACGAAATAGGCATAAGGCCATTAAAAGTGTGGAAAACAGAGCCTTTCTAAATAACAAATACTATATTTATTTGAGTGACCTATACGTTTGGGTGTAGGTTGCCGAAAGTTTAAACGGTTTCACAATGAAGGAAGTAAAAAAGTGAGGCCGCCGAAAATCTTCGAGCAGTAAATCTTACAGTGGAGGATGGTCTTCTTTGGCGTCAAGTTGACTGGGGCGAAAGAGACGACGTGTTTCTTTATTGGTGCCTGGAAGCTGTCTGTAACCGCTGTGAATTCCATAACGGGCTGGAAGTAGTCCTTCAAGGGTTTGATTAAAATTAATACACTCTGGAGGCCGGTTGGTCATTGTGTGATCCAACAACCGTAACAGTGGCTTCTCTCCGCGAGAAGAAAAAAATATTAATGTGTATTCAAAGGTAATTTTAAAAATTTGAAGCTGACATAATAAAAAGGTTTTTATTTACAATCTGATTGTTACAGACAAAGCGACCGCCACCAGACAGACGTAGCCTCTTATAACGATGCGTTGATTCACCTAAAATACTATTTCAAATTTACACGCTTCAGATGTAAATGATGTCACAAGCGGAAGCGTTTACAGAACAAAGAAAATGCTCTTGCAAACTGTATCGTCGCCATGATACGGACAGACAAAGTTACACGTTAAAATGCGAGGACGCATATGAATCTAGATATATACTGAATAGTTAATATATTGAATAGTGGATAAGCATAGTGAAAATAAGAATACAAGCACATTTCTAAAGCGAACTGATAATTTGAACGTGAAAAACAATCTTGATCTGTGCTATAAAAAGTGCTTTATTTAAAAAGAATGCTTATTTATACAGTAATAAATGTAACAGAAGATTTGACGGGGGTTGAAAGGATAGTATTAAGTTTATAGAAACTTAGCAATGAATACAGAACGTATGGAAGGAGAATAAGCTTTTTTATTTAGAGTGAAGGATAACTTGCCGGATTTATTTCGAGTGTTGTCTGACTTGCTATTTGCTTTTTCGTTTCCCTTCATCAAGACTAAATTTTGTGTGACGGAGCGAATTAATATTTATTTATAAACAAATAAATACACATTGGTCTTGATTATACAGTAAAAATTATTTTAAACTGCTGTGCATATATATAAGGTTAAGTGAAGGTGCAATTATCTGTTCTGGTAATCATAACCCACCAAAAGTATACACTATAAGAAAGGGGCAGTAACTGATATGAACGATGCATTTTGTTAATTCATCGCAGACTCGTATTACACAAATGAAATAAAGAAACCCAACTGTAAACTAAGAGATGATTGCGGAAGATTGTAAGTTTAGCAGTGAGCATTATGAGGCTTAAACAATTTTTTTAGCTGGAAGTGCAACTGTAAAATGCTGATCCGAGCAAAGAAGCTTAGAAGCCTAGAAGCTTTTAGGGTAGAGATTGTTCCCACAGAAGTACACTTTGAAATTCCATAATTATTTATTCGTGTAATGTCCGGGACAGTGTATTCTGCAGCTCATTCTCCGAGTCATGAACACAAAATCGAGCCAATTTACATTATTCATCTGTATTTTGTAAAATAGATCAAATCACGTGATATATCTCGACCTGTATTTTTCAAAATCGAATAAAAGTCGCTGTAATTATACTATTTTAAACTCTAAGAAAATATGTTATTATAGGTCTGGATATTCTTCAGAACATTATTTACAGATGCATTAGTTGGAAAAATGTTTGAAGGAGGAGGTAAGATATGTAATACAACTTTTCCATTTGCATATTAGACGTAGGCCATTTTACCTATTTGATTACATGGAGTGAAAGCAGTGTATACTTGGAGTTGTCATATAGGGTTGGAACATCTGGTGCAAAAATAGCATGTTCATCACAGACGTCACTATTGCACATATGATTAGCAAGTTGAGCTGAAGACAAGTCTAACTGTTCATACTAGGATTTTTTTTTGATTTGTTCGAGTGTTCTTTATTTAATCCAAGTGTTAATTCTTTAAATTCGTATCTATGCAGAATCATTTTGACAACCTTTTGACTTCTGTATCTGCAATTCCGTGTTTATGATTCTGAGAAGCATCATAATAAGTGATGGGACAATTCCAATATTGTTCCCGATTCCGATACAATTAGCAATTCCGGTTCCGATTTTGTTTATATCTATAAATATTTAGCTATAGCGTTGTTTTTGTGGGTTTTTTTTTTAATTTTCGAATTACCGTAAAAACCCATGTAATATTTGCATATATTTTCACAAATGTAAAAATACACTTATGATGAGTGATCTATAGATTTTAGTTTTTCTGGTTGCTTAAAATTCATAAATATTTACATGTTATCATTAGTACCAGCAATGGTTAATTAAGTTTTTCGTAGAATTTGGTATATTCGGACTACTGTTCTCATCTTAGGTGTTTTTATCACGAAGTTTCGGCCGATGTAATCTCCGACCTTCTTCAGGTGTACTTTGTCGAACTCGGGAATCTTGCTCTCGAACTCAGGAATCTGGACGGAATTTCTAACCAAAAAAAAAAACAATTAAAATAATCGTTTTGGGAATCGGAAAATAGGCACATATGTTTCATGTTCCGATACCGATTCCGATACCCCAAAAAGTTCCGATTTTTCAAATTCCTGATTCCGATTCCGATTAATCGTCCCAATAATCATCATAATCCATCTCATCTGAATCCTTAGTTGCAATCTTAAGTCTATGAGTTTTGATTTAGGATTTGTGATCACTCTGATGTAGAATATTTTAGGTTGACGTGATGATCCTGAACCCGGATCGAGCAGTGGAAGTGACCCTTTACTTGCTTTAAACTAAACGCCAGGCCAAGACAGACCCTTTCATGTCGGGTTATTTACCTCCCCGGGAGGTTAGGCACAAGTCTCGTTTTATCTTACTCCCACAAGGTAAGATGTGACCCAAGGTCGTGTCGGGAAAGTGGGACTTGAAAAGCCAGCGCCCGAGAAGGTGAGCACTCTGGCCATTAAAAATTGCCTGTGCAGCCCCGTCGGCATTCCCCGGTAGGGGCGCCTCAGGCAGTAAGAAATAAACTTACTCCTCCCCAAAGAGGGGAGGCAAAGCCTGGGAGGGTGGACCTCCTAGAACTGCACAGGACTGTCCCATAGACCGGCGTAAATCAAGCCCCGAAGGCCAAGACGATACCAGTCTATGGAATGCAGTATCCATCGGAACAGATACTACACTTTGATCTTGGCCGTGTCGGGTTGAGGCAAGTCGGGTCCACTTCTACTGTTCGATTCAAATTAAAGTTCATCACGTCCGCCACAGTTATTCTTTCTCAGATTCCTGTTTTGGATTCGCTCTAGCAGTTTTTAATTCTGTCATTTTTGTACTTCTTCGGTATTGACTTGATTTAAGATGACAGCTTTTTTTATTATACAAAAACAATGTATATCTCTGCCTGTTTGTATTGTCTCTGGTGAATAAAAGAAACTAGCAAAACGACACTTACAAACCTTACATATTCTGATTCGGTTTGACCCCGATCTGGTTATGGTAAACATTTCATAGTGATAAATACTGACAAAATTAGTTCCTGAGGGTTTATACATTTTTACTCGCAACTGTTCGAAAAAAGAATACTGATATTAGGTCAATAGTTGAATGCAATAACTTCATCTTCACTTTCTTCCTTTCTTTCTTGTAAATTTCTTCCTTTGTTTCCGATTATATTGAACCAATTACCAAAGTGTGTGCATGGATGAGAGAGGACGAGAGAAAATGATGCGTTCAAAATGTAACCTTTCGTGAGGATGTGAAGAACATGGGAGACAAGAAAGTGAGAGAGAAAAAGAAGTTTGAAAACGATGATATAATGTTTTAAATCTTCTATTTTGTTATACATGATCCCTAGAAGCAATAGTAATATAATAAGAGATGTTTGGTATTGGCATTAAATCTGAGTTTCATTTGTGACAAAAAGAATGTCCGAGAAAGTACCAATGTGTAGTCCTCCTGAAAATGATTCAACTACTCCAATCGATGTAGTATTTACTGTGCATTTTCTGTGTGGCAAAGGTGAAATCCGTATCTTAAATTGTATGTCTCAGAATCCCAAAATGTAAAATTGATATATATATATATATATATATATATATATATATATATATGTTGTGGACCTGGGTAAGGCCGAATGAATGACACAGGAACACATGGTTTAAATGAACAAAGGTATATATTATATAATAGAAAGAAAAAGATACATTGAGATGTGCTCTCAACCACCATTGCCGGTTTGCCTGGGAAGAAGAGAACAAGTGTCACGTGCTTCCCGTATTTATATGGTGGACGAGTCCATTAGTTCTCCGTAGGTAGGTACGGCACCATAACACCCCCTTCCAAGCCTTACCTCCTCAGGAGTCTTAATAACGTTTCCTTTTCGGATCTATCTCTAGGTAGTCCGGAGCCATTCGTTTTTTTTTTGGTTGTCGTTTACGTGTGACTACCTGGGGTGCTGGTAAGTTGAAGGTGTCATATATCACGTCCATCACGTCTTCTCCTTGTGGGGCGCTGTCAGTGTCATCTGACAGTCTTTTTCTGATCTGATTTAGATGTCTCTTATGCGAGAACCGTGGTCCTTTTATGATATAGACCATCGATCCGATCCTCTTTTCAATTGTACCGGGTTCCCAGAACGATGCATTGTTTTTGAACATCTTAAAATATACCCTATCTCCTGGGTTGTATTTTTTCTTCGGTACCGTAGAGATTCGGTCATAATTATTATGTTTAGGTAATAATTTATCAAAGACGGACTTCACATTCCGCGCAAACATCATCTCTGCGGGGGATAATGATGATGCTATGTTCATGTTTTTTGTAATTCTATATACTTGTAAGAATTGTTGTAAAGCCTTCTCCTTAGGAGTATCACCGGCCTTTTTTAATGCTCTTTTTAATGTGTCTACGAAGCGTTCCGCCTGGCCGTTTGACCTAGGATGATACGGGGGCGTCGTTATATGTCTGATTTGAAACGTCGCGCAGAACTCCTCAAAATCTGATGACGTGAACTGCGTCCCATTATCACTCACCAAACAATCCACTACCCCAAATTCTTTCCCACGGACGGTCGGTCTTTGGCCATGGGCTATGCTTTATATGCGGTGCTTTTGCCGCTAAGGCACAGCCTTTACACAGCTTTACTGCTTTTTCAATGTCGTTGTCCATACCTGGCCAGTACACAAAACTCCTCATTAACCCCTTCATCCTGGTTATCCCTGGATGGCCAACATGAAAATCTTTCAGAATTTGCTTTCGTAGTTTTTCTGGGATGACCACCCTTTCGTTATGCATGAGTACGTCATCACAGAGTAAGAAACTCTTTGCCGCATGTAAATCCTTATCTACCAATTTCATTTTTGTTCTGGTGATAAATTCATCCTCTTGAGCTTCTTTTTTTATCTCGTATAGTGTCACCGGGAGCTCTCTCACTGCGTTGCACAAAATCTCTTTAAAATCTCCTTGTGTTTGAAGAGACGCAATCACTGTGTCTTCTAGAGTATCTCTCTGTTTTGGCACTAATCTCGACAATCCATCTGCATGATAGATTTTATTTGAATGCAAATGTTGCATTTTAAAGTTGTAGTTTAATAAGATAGTTCCCCATCTTTGTAGTCTATTAGCTGTATATACAGGTAGGCTTTTTTTTAGATCCATAAATTGTAATTAGCGGCTTATGGTCTGTCTGTAAGGTAAATTGTCTACCATGTATGTATCGGTGAAACTTTGTTACTGCAAATATTATTGCTAGGGCTTCTTTCTCGGTTTGAGAATACTGTTTTTCCGCTGGGAGCCAGGTCCTTGATGCATGTGCAATGGGTTTATGGGTTCCATCAGGCATTTTGTGTAGGATACATGCTCCTAAACCATATGAACTTGCGTCGCTAGCTACGAGTATGTCCAATTCTGGGTTGTAATGTGTTAGAAATAACTCTGACGTAAGTCTTTCTATAATTTTATTAAATGCATCCTAACATTCAGGTGTCCATACCCAGGCTTTACCTTTTTTAATAGCTCATTCAATGGTGCACGCAAATTATGCATTTCTGGGATAAAAGCCTGGTAGTAATTTGATAGGCCCAGAAAACTCTGTAATGTCATGACGTTTTCTGGCGCCGGCATGTTTTTTATTGCGGTAGCCCTTTCTGGGTCTGGTCTTCTGCCGTCTCTGTCGATCACATGACCCAGATATTTTATTTCCCCCAGGAAAAAATCACATTTTTCTTCTTTTACTTTGAATCCATAATCTTGGATTCTCGCAAACACTTGATTTACATGTTTTTGGTGTTGTTCGATATCTTTGCTGTTAATCAAGATATCATCGAGATACGCTATTGCGAAATCCAGTCCGCCCAGCATTGTGTCCATTACTTGTTGGAAAATGGCTGGCGCGACCTTAACTCCGAACACTAATCTTTCGAATTTATATAAACCACGATGTGTGTTTATACATAACAGCTTAGAACAATCTTTATCCACCGGTATTTGTAGGTATGCCTCACTTAGGTCTATTTGTTTTAAAAATCTTCCCCCATTTAAGCTTGCAAACACTTCTTCCGGGGTATGGAGTGGGTAGTGATAGTCCGCGAGGGCAGTATTCAGTCCTGTTGAAAAATCTGCACATACACGAATCTCATTAGATTTTTTCTTTACATAAACCGTGGGTGCTGCCCACTGGCTGTGTTGTACTTTTGATAAAATACCCATCTTTACCAGTCGGTCTAATTCAGCGTTTATTTTTTCAATCGAGGCGAAGGGTACTTTCCTTTCTTTTCTAAATACCGGCAGTACATTTTCTTTTAGACGTAATTTTGCAGTCATTTAAGTGCAGCATCCAAGACCGCCAGAAAAAACCTCTGGAAACGATTTTTTTAATTCTCGTTGTAGTTTTTCCTATTCTGTTGCGCGACTATTTATGTTTTTACAAAATGTATTTATCGGCAACTTTCATAAATCAAATGCCTGCATAAAATCTGAACCAAAAAGATTATTCGAATCCTTCAGTACCAGTAGTTTGAGTTTTTTAGTATTTCCCATTAGGGACACATCTGTGATTAATTCTCCTTCAAATGTAATTCTTTCACCAGTAACTGTGCTTGCTAGCCTGTTTGTTCTTGATAGAGTAGGTTTATTTAATCTCCTCCATGTATGTAAATTTATAATGGAAACGTCTGAACCAGAATCCAATTGCAATTTTATATTTTTATCCAGGATTTTCACCTGTACATATTTTCTTATGTTCATGCATTTTTCCTTCTTTGTCCTAGTGGCTTGAATCCGCATTTTATTTCCTCTGCCCGTTCTGCAGTGCAAACTTTTATGTCCAACTTTTTTGCATTTCATACAGGTTTTAAAACGGAATGGGCACTCATTGTACCAATGTGGATTACCACAGCGTGAACAAGGGCTTGGTGGCAATTTATTTATTTTTTTACTGGTTTGGTTTGTCTTTGTTACATCAAAATTATTATTTCTTATTTTTCTATAAGGTTGAGCTTTTGTTTTTTGATGTACCTTATTTATATACGCAATGCCGGACAATTCAATGTCTTTTGAGTCCTGTTTTACATTTACAAATCTTTGACAGTCCTCAGCCAACTTTTGCAGCGTAAGGCTTGGTTCATTCTCTAATTTATTTAGAACTCTACGCCTTATCTCCGTGTCATTTACTGAGATTAAACCTTGTACAAAAATTAGACACTTGAACTTATCTGCACTTAATTCAGTTAGTTTAAAATCGTCACAATGCTTGTTCACTATCGATGCAAAAGTAGCGTAGTCTTCCTTATCTTTCTTTACCAGGTTCATGCACTTCCATCGTTTGTGGAATAGTGTAGTTCTTGGACTAAACAGTTCTGACAATAAACCAACCGCTTCTATGAAAGTTAGCTCGCTAGTTTTCCGAGGCAAAATGAAATCCACGAATTTCGTATGTTCTGTGGTATTTAGTTTTCTAAGAAGGAGGCGTAGCTTCTTCGCATCACCTCAACTACCGCAGTCAATTTTATATAGGTCTTCATATCTTCGGAAATATTCTTCAAATGTATTATTTTCCGTGTATGAGTAATTATCAATACTGTTCCAAATTGTGTTCTGCGAAAACGTGTCGTCTTTTTCATTTGTTTGGTCACTGCGCGATATTATTTGTATCAGAAATTCCAATCTTTCATCATACTCCTTTTTGTGTAATAAAAGATTTTGGTTCTGTTGTAATAAAAGCTTTTGAAATCTTTCCTCAGTTTGTTGTTGCTGGGAGATTTGGAATTTCGCTAGTTCGGCGATTATAGACTTAATATCTTCCATATTCAACCATTTAGTTTCTGATTTTATTTAGAAAATTAATATTTTCTCATTATCTTATGATTTTATAAGAGTTCTTTTCTTTAAATTAGCGTTTGCTAGGCGCCGTTTTAATTATGAAAAGATTATGAAACTTTTCCTTTTCTCTATATACGCGTATATTCACTTTTTTTTTTTTTTTGAAAATTAATATTTTCTCGTTTTTTAATGAATTTACAAGAAGTTATTTTCTTTAAATTAGCGCTGGCAAGAGGCTGAGTTTTAGTTATGAAAAGATTATGTAATGTTCTTTTCTTATACACGTTTTTAATTTTAACGAAGAGAAAAAAAAATCTGTTTCACAATTAATTCTTTCTGCATTTTAAAATATTTCAGTACAAGTCGGAAAAGAGAGAGAGAAAATAAAGCTGACCTTTTTTTATCGTGCGTCTTTTTTTATGGAGTAACGCACGTGTGATTCATTTCATGTTTTTTGTTTCTTATCTGTTCTTAAAATGAAGCACGTGGTGTCGGTTTCATTTTTTTTTTGTATGTGCTCGTCAAAAAAAACTCGCTGTGACGTTCGTCTAAAAAAAACAATGCTCGCTTTCTTTCGTGTTCAGTATTTTTTTTTGTTAGTTTTCCAACCCAGAGAACAAAAAAAACGCGCATTCAATTTCAGTTGTTTTTTTTTTAAACTAGTTTTCCCAAACTAGAGGAACCGCGCACCTAATTTCAAGCTGTTTTTTTTCGATAAGCAGTTTTCAAAATTAGAGGACAACATGTCCATTTCAGTTTTCTTTTTCTTAAAAGAAAACAAGTTTCTTGCACTTAAGAATTCAACGTGTTTTTTTTTTGTTTTTTTTTGTTTCAGTTGAGTTCCCTTTTCTTCTCTCGACCGTTCGGCAAAAACCTTTGTTTTTTATGCGTGCGGCTTCCTGCTATAACCGTGTGAGTGCATTTTCACGTGGTATTTTCAGTTTTTTGACCCAAGAGTTCGAATTCCCTCGTCGCCATTTGTTGTGGACCTGGGTAAGGCCGAATGAATGACACAGGAACACATGGTTTAAATGAACAAAGGTATATATTATATAATAGAAAAAAAGAGATACAAGGAGATGTGCTCTCAACCGCCATTGCCGGTTTGCCTGGGAAGAAGAGAACAAGTGTCACGTGCTTCCCGTATTTATAAGGTGGACGAGTCCATTAGTTCTCCGTAGGTAGGTACGGCACCATAACAATATATATATATATACTGCTTGTGTAAATTTAGCCGCCGATTCGCTATTTACAAATTTAAATTCCTCCCTAATTATTACCTAATTGTCTATGGTTAAGACTCTTCACTACAGATCAGTGGCGATTTGTGATCAGGGTTCGCGCCCGCCGACCGTTGCGAATTAGCTTCCTGCACTGGAGATATCGTTAGCATGAAACATCGATGTCTATAGATATTAAAATAATTAATATTTATTTATAAATATTATTATTAGCTCCCTTCACCAAAGGCCGGACACTCTGAGTGACTTTAATAACAAGCAGTACTAATAGCTGCATGTACGATCCGAATACGTTCGTTGATCACTCTGACTGCTTGTGTAAATTTAGCCGCCGATTCGCTAATTATTACCTAATTGTCTATGGCCGAGGCGTTCAGCCTCTTGACTACAGATCAGTGGCGATTTGTGATCAGGGTTCGCGCCCGCCGACCGTTGAGAATTAGCTTCCTGCACTGAAGATTGCGTTAGCATGAAACATCGATGTCTGTAGGTATTAAAATAATTAATATTTATTTATAAATATTATATATATATATATATATATACACTATACACTATATATATATATATATATATATATATATATATATATATATATATATATATATATATATATATATATATATACACTATATCGAAATAGTATTCGTACGAAGAAGCTGACAAAATACGCTTGGTGTTATATCATGTAAATGTTTCGCGATTTTGAGATGAGGATTTATAATTTGTATTATTCTCAACTTTCCTCTTATATTACAACCGATGTACCCCCCCGTTTTAAGTGTATATTTCCGAACATGCAACCTTCCAGTCGAATGTAGGCAATGTGGTCATGTCTATATAGCCTAATAGATATAACAGTTTTCTTGGGATTTTAGATTTAATTCTTACTACAGGTGATACTAACAAAAAATAAAATAAAGTAAGATCTCTATGGATGAGAACAATCTACCCCAACGGAATAAATAAAGGGCTAAGTTAAACATTTCCTACGGTCTCCTGAGTTCACCATAAAGATTCCCAATTTCGGTTTGACGGTTCCTACTTTCGAAAAGAGACACCTAAATGAGATTGGCGGCTACATCGGCTTAAACCAAAATGAGAATTGTAGTCCGCATAATATAAATAATACAAATTTTGTCTTTTCACTCTTTTCACGTAAATTAAAAAAAAAGAAAGGCAAAATAATGAAGTGTAGATTCTATAATCGTTTTATAACGACTACAAAACAAAAAAGCGAAAAGTTCAACAAAGTGAAAAGGGTAGTTATCGCGGAATAAAGGAAGATTTTTAAAAAAACTAAAAATGTATCATATTTTAAAATGTTATTTTAAACTAATTTTCTTCAACAAAATCGTTTAAATTGATTGATTTTTTTTAGAAGTTGGATTCAGTTTGCTATTAAAATGTAACCTAAACACTGCTCGCATGGCAAAGCATCGCAGGAGACATGTAACTTGACAATGACAGTTTGGGCCTCACACTTAGCCCCGGGCATGAAGGCGAAAATAGCTTAAAAACTAGATGAAATAGAAAACCATCAGTATTCTGCTTTTGAATATGATCACCGTTAACGGAAAACTACCATTAATAGGAAATATGAATAAAATAACACACTACAGAAGTTAATTTTCGAATAATAATTAACTAGATTAAATTAAATAATGATTGATATGTATATTAGATTAACAGAAAGTGTGTCCGTAAAAATGTCCTGTAAAATACGGAAACACGTCAACATAAATTATTAGTTTTAATTTTTTTTAATATTTCGGTAAATTTAGATATTATTTTGAATCTAAATAAAATAAATTAAAAAATGTATTGTAATATCAGTGAATAAAATAAATGCACATTCATAAAACTGAGAGAATCAAAGTAGAATTCACAAGAACATCAAGAAAAATAGTTTATATATATTTAATATTATACAGAACTAGAAGGACGGGGAAAACTTAATTTCTCGAACAATTTTACACCCACTTTTATGTTCTCTTCCGAAGATTAAAATCAAGATATAATTATACTAAGCCTTATCTCTAGAATCCTTATTTCAGTATTAATCAACATCTTTTATATGATCTTGATTCAAGAAAATGTCTAAAATTTAAGGGTTCAGCTCAGGGGGACTAAAACTTAGCGAACAAGTCAAGTGTATACTGAAGTGTATTTGTGCAATGTATGGTTGAATTGCAGAAAAGATTTCGCATTTTAGCAATGATTTTATGAGTAGTGTTGTGTTTACGGTCAGCCTATATAAAAAAATCACAGATAAAACCTGAATTAAATTCGTATTTTTGTATCGTTTTGTCTTGTTATTTAAACATTCATTTTCTGCCATCCTCTAAGTAATATCAACTATGACTCACGGCCATCTTTTTTTACAATTTAATCATAATTTAACATTTTTCCGATGAAAAGGTTTTTTTTAAATACTTATATGCATCAAATTGTTCGTTTTGGCGTTTTACCGATTTGTTTAAATTTAAACATGCTATTTTTTCTATCTAACTTTAATTTAAAATGATCCACGTAGAAATGATATTTGTTCTTTTAATGTAAACATTAGTTTTTATTTTAGCTAAATAAATCCTAGGGTTATTGTTATTTCGTTTTGTATTGGATACAATGTTACTTACATAGACAATACATTTTTTTCTGAAAATTATATAATCATGCCAATAAAAATTCCCATTTCTAGAAAATGGAAATAGGGAGATATTATCTGAAAAAAATATCCTATTTTAATTGATTTCTGTTTTCTCCCACGTGTCTGTGCTATTTCGAACGTGCGCACGTCACATGCTCGAAACCATTATCGTCTGATCGTCTCTTATGAGACCCTATACTTACTAACTAACATGGTTATACAAAGTGTTTATAAAATACTATATAAATAATAGTTAAAGAATCTATACATTTCAGCCATTTGAAATTGTATTTATATTTACAAAACACTGTCACAGGAGTTTAGCTACTATAATCATAATAATAAGATTAATAATAATAATAATAATTATTATTATTATTTCCATTATGTTATATATAGAGTAAATAAAAATTATCAGATACTAATAAAGACATTTGAAATACTTACTTGTTCAATTCTTAAAGGAATCTAGTTTACTATATTAGCTGCTAAACTAAATTATGATGGCGAAACGTCCGTTAAAATATCAAGTAGTTCCATTATACGTTAAATTTACATAATTATCTTTTATTTTTATATACAGCTGTAAGATTTGCAAGTATAACTTTTTCAACTTCCAGTCTTCTTTAAAACAGTCGTCGCTCTCAAGTGTTCTTTCAACAGTGGTCGCTTTCATGGTCTGATTGCTTTTATCAGAGTTGGCGTAGCCGTTATGAACAACACACACAATCTTGTGTCGGTCACGTCGGTGGGTAATAGGCTCTGTCTACTACCTCTATCCATTTATCTGTCACCACTCAGCAGGGCATTCGTTTTCATCTGTAGCTTCTACGGAGATGCAGCACAGCAGTTTCAATCGTTCCAAGAGGTGGTCTTATTAAGTTCTATTGATGTTCACTGCTGTCGCCGTAATTAGAACTATCCTCACTAATCGAACGATAGGCTTTATCATCCATCAACGACACGGACATTTCGCCATTACTCGCTTGCTGTGGTTTAGCTTCCGTTGAGACTACTCACCATCAGAGGATACAACCGGAAGTCTCTTACATGGGCAGGGACTCGATCCAGGTACAAAATTTAGGGCCTCACTACCTCCGTCAAAGTCCCCGTCTTCCACTCACTAGTGCGCCTGTTCGGCTGGGCTTTTCCTAACACCGAGTCCTCTTTCATATAGATTTCATCTACGTATTCTACAGGGGAAGAGCCACATCGTCACCTTTCACCCGGACTTCATAGTGGTACAATATGGACGCAATCTTTAAGTGTGATATTGTACCAGTAAACAGTCTCTTGTTGAACTCATCGCCCCGTAGTGGCACTCCGCTTTATTGATTTACGAGGCCGCTTAATAATGTCATTCTTCAAAGATTCGTATGTAAACTGGAAACCTAGCAGAACACCAAAGTTCTGAAATCACTGCTGTTGAGTTGAAACATGGAATCACTGCAACAGCATCTCTCGTTACAGAGGTCACCGGGTGCGCCCATAATCGATAAGGGTCAAATAGTGAATACCGTCATCGTAGTTAAGATTGATGCTCCATCTTTACCATATATTTGGGCATACATTTGCGATATAACATTACACATTTCTCCGCGCTTCTCGTGGAAGGAGCCATTTGCCTGGCGAAGTATGTTGTTCGTATTCCTCCAGTGCAGCCACTGTTCAAATAAATTTGTTGTATTTGACTCGGTTCTACGTTGTAACTTGCGTCGTGATATATCTGCAACACAAGCTCCTTCATTGCCTCCAACCGCTTCTGCGAGACTCTAGTGATCTGTTCGTCTTTATTTTGACTTAATCTGGCGAGCGTGACGTGTACCACCAACTTACACGAGCTCTCAGATATAACCGGGCAGCCTATAGACGAATGCAGATGCAAAGTCTAGCTCTGTCATGCAATCTAATGGCACAGAAAACAAGACGTCAAGTTTTACATGGACGCATACGTTGTGTCACAAACAACGCGTACGCTACAATCCTTTGCGAAGATCACTGTTGAAAGTAAATTTTCAACAGCCGTGATTAAACGGTTGAAAGTGTCTGTGGACAACTATATATGTATATATATATATATATATATATATATATATATATAATTATAATAAAATAACACGGAATCACATAATCACTGGTGCAATAATTTATTTCGACCCTTTGGTATTATTAAGCATTCAAGCGAGGTGATTACATTTTCAAAAATGAAATCACTTCACTTGGATGCTTGACAAGACCACTGGGTCGAAATAAATTATTGCACCGGTGATTATGTGATTATGGGATTCCTTGTTATTTTATTTTAATGTTATTCTTGCTCTGTGTATTACATTGAGCTCTCATACCCGAATTTCCTTCTGGAATTTATTTTACTTTAATACTGGGAATGTGGCTCACTGTTATCTTTGTACATTGTTATGAAGTTTTAGTAACACTACTGAGCTGAAGCTCTTTCTGTCGTAACAGTAACCGTAAGTACGGCGACAGTAAAGTAGACAAAAAGACGAAAACAGTGCACAGAGGATGAGAGAGAAACCCGTCACATTTCTGAAACGAAATAGTTAGCCTCGGAGCGTAAACCCCCGTTACATTAAAACAATTCTTGAATAGAATAAGTATAGTCGAAGAAACACGTGAAAGTAAATTTCGCCCGAGTATGTCCTTCTCAGACCTGTCAGCAATCTCCTACAGATTAGGACGACTTAAATGATAGAAAATAAATCCGCCCTCGTTGGTAAGGTTGTTGTGAGGCCTGGGAGTAAGATCTAACGAGAATATTACCGTTTTAAAGTGGATAGCAAAAATAGACGAAAAAACTGAAGGAAGTGTCGGTCAACGCAGTACATCTGAGTATGAATTAAAATTTAACAAAAAAAAACAGTAAAAGAATGAAATAAAACGTCTCAATATATAAAAAAGAACGGAAAAAAGAAGAAGAAACAACAAAAAAGGAAACTGAGAACATTTTGTAATCTGTATTTTATCGGGAATCGCTCTAGACAAGGCATTAAGTCACTTGATGTAAAGAACTAACAAGAACAAACATGGTTATCGCAAATACAGGAGATTCTATTGGCATTTGTCTTTAAAAGACAAAAGTTATAGGTACGAGGAAAACAGTCAGTAGGAAGAGAGTTCAAAAAGCATGTGGTTTTTGGAAAGAAGCTACTGAAACATGAAGTTGTATTACAATGAGGTGTCAAAACAGCGAATTGATGGAGGCCACTAGGCCAACGAGTCAAACGAGCTGGAACAAAAAAAGCGGAGAATAGATCAAATAAGTATGAAGAACACATGCCATGATAGTATTTATACAAAAGACTGAGACTAGTAACATCACGTCGGTGAGAGAGAGAGGGTGCAGAGAAGAAGAAAAAGTAGGGCTAATCAAATTAAAGATACGTTTCTGCACCTTATTAAGAACCCTCAAATCGGACAGAGATTTACCAGCCCAAATATGACAACAGTACTCCATGCATGGTCTGATTGTAGATTTGTAGAGATAGAGAATAGCCGCAGGTTTGGGAAAGTGTTTGGAGTGACGGAGAGAACCGACTTTACGAGAAGCAGAAAGAGAAATGGATCTAATGTATGAACTCTAAGAAACATTTGATGAGAATTAAAGAACAAAACGTTTCAGAGTCGATATCTCCTCAGGAGCAGAGCCATCAATGAGAATCTCAAGAAGAAAAAGAACAACTATCCGAATAGAAAATAAAAATAAAAGAAGGAAAATTGGTTTACAAAACTCATAGTCTTTAAATAAAAAGGAAAACAAGGGAACAACACTTGTTAGTATGGGCAATGAAAAAAAATACAGGAAGCTTCTAAACCGATGTTAACTACAACAATATTGCGAAACCAGGTCATGGCTAAACGAATTGCTGAATTGGTCGTACATCATTAGATTTCCTCAATCCGAGAATTAGTCGTCTGCGTATAGTCAGAAATCACACGTAAGAAGGCGATGTTTTTTTTTGTTTTTCATGATCGCCTCTTTAGAAAGACTGTTACAAGTTACATATTTTGCAGAAAATATGTAATAAAAATAAAAAATAAAATATAATGAGAGATAAAATAATTAAATTTGTCTTTGTGACCACATGGCTTTCATGTTGTTTTACTGTTCGAAAATGGCATTGCGTTAATCAGAAAATATACTGTCTGCAAATAGTCAGAAATCGCACGTACGAAGGCAACGTTTTGGTTTTGTTTTCTGATTGTTCCCGAATGTAAAATTTGTTACAGAATATTTATTTTGACAAAAAATATCTAATCGAAACGATAAAAAAACGGGGAGAAAGACGAAAAAATAAATGACAAATGTTTAAATGTGGAAAATGCAAGCAAACATTGAATTAGAAATTGCGTTCATGACCGTAATGGAGATTTACCGTCAAAAATGACATTCTGCTAATCTGAGAATTGCAAAACTATGTCTTTGTTTTTCGTACCAAGGCATTTGTAAGTCTCTAAAAGTATGCACTTCAAAAGAAAAATAAATGAAATCAATTCAATATTTCCGACTTGATCGGGAATTATTTTTCTTTGTTTCAACAGAAATGGTATTGTTCGAAAAATCAGAAGTAAATAAAAATGAAGATTTAAAAGAATTAGAGTAACTATTAAGAAACAATAGGCCATCAGATTTGTATTCGGAAATTAACATAGGTGTAATCGATTATTTTGACAAAATATTTATATTTTTAGAATTGAGATATTTTTAATTCAAAACATTGAAGAGTTTTGTTCATTTGTTATAAGTTCTTTGAATGATCTCTCTTGTTGTTGTTGTTTGTTATTGATTGGGAAAACAAAGATGGCGGTTTAGACAAACAGACGTGTGTCTATGATTGGATTTAGGTGATAAGTGAATAAATAGAGTCTGCGGGACACCTCTCGTGGGTGCCAGAGCAATGCATAGCCAGCAGGTTTGATGTTGGCGACACACTTCGCCATGCCTACAGAAAAGCGTTGGGCATTAATTCTCTTGAAAATAAATCAACAAAATAACGTTTACATTGATAACTGAATATCTGAATCATTTGTTTTGAATTCAAAATATGTTCAAAAAGTTTAATATAGTGTTAAAACAATAGTGGGTTGATTCTTTAAAATAAAGTGTACCATAATTGCTTAAGAAAACCGTATCTACCTCGCTTAGTATAAGATTAACTGTTCTGTCATACATTTATTCTTTTACTTTCTTTTCAAGTAACAGAGTTCTGGATACTTTTTTCTTCAAAATATTTGAACCTAGGTATCTTCTGACTTACTTTTGAATTCAGACATTTTTTTAAAAAAGGAACATTATTTGGCGGTTGCTTTATTACAAAATATAATCAAATATATATAACTAGGGGTGGGACGTAATGGGTGAAAATTTCAGATTCATGCCAGTAGTATTTTTTGTGTTCATTTATACATAAATAACACTAAACAATCAAACATTTTGAAAATTTTGCAAAATTCAGAAGGTGCAGGCCAATAGTTTTTGGCTATTTTACATTCATGAAAACCCTTTCACAGCTTGAAAATGGTCCTAAATTAAAGTACTATATCAGATTTAACCATCTATATCCATTCATAGCTTTTGAGGATGTTTTAGGACCTGCAATGTCGCATGGAACCACTTTTTAACCGAAAAATGATGGATTTTGAGTCCCGTGGAGCCCTAACCGCTATTTCTGGTCTGCACCTTCTGACCTTCACCCATTACGTCCCACCCCTAATACAACCAATAAAAAATCATAATGTGAAAGCGTTGAAGTACAGGTATTCTTCTACTATTCATACAATATATTTACATACTTATTTAGTTATATAATAAATGTATACAATTCACAAATATATTCACCAATTTATGATAGAATTGGCATAAGACAAGAGGTATGAAAGCAGTTTTTTTCTCTTTTCTTTTGAATTCTATTATTTTTCCGTATCGATTTGCTTACATAGGCATCAATCCATTGTTCTGTTAGTCCCCATGTCAGGAACAGTACACATACGTGTTTTATAATCTATCTCGATTAATCCGTAGCAATCAATATATCGAAAAAAGGATTAAGATTGTGAACCTGCCGTCGACCCCGAATGAACACGATTTTAACATAAATTCTTCAACTACGTGGAACAGACCAAATTATTCTTGTTCTCTTCATGTCTGTCTTCACGACTTATTGCAACTCGAAGATGAGAAAGTAAACTTCTAAAACTAGAAACATCAATTGCTACAATTCAATATTTGGATGTCGGTTTCTTTTAATCAGAGTAAGCAAGCGACGTCTAAAACATTCGATTGGTTTTACGATTGATTGAATTCCACAGTTAATAAAAACAATGTGACTGATAAGATTAAGTAAAGGATTTGAACAAAAGCCCAAGTTCTTAACTGAATATGTTTTCTATAAACCATGTCACGAAAGGAGCTCTAATATCTTCTAACTTTGTTTCAGACTGTTGCAATTGACAACGAAACGTACGACAATATTTAAATGGCAGAACCCCACCCCCTCGAGATAAATGTAAACGAATCGCCTGTGCCATACAGTAAGGCCTCGGACGACAAGATGTTTCATGTTTAATCTGTAATATTAATACGGGTGGGACATAATGGGTGAAAATTTCAGATTCATGTGAGTAGTATTTTTTTGTGTTCATTTATACATAAATAACACTAAACAATCAAACATTTTGAAAATTTTGCAAAATTTAGAAGGTGCACGCCAAAAATAGCCGTTAGGGCTCCACGGGACTCACAATCCATCATTTCTCGGTGAAAAAGTTGTTTCATGCGACATTGCAGGTCCTAAAACATCCTCAAAATCTATGAATGGATATAGATGGTTAGATCTGATATAGTACTTTAATTTAGGACCATTTTCAGGCTGTGACAGGGTTTTCATGAATGTAAAATAGCCAAAAACTAGTGGCCTGCACCTTCTGAATTTTGCAAAATTTTCAAAATGTTTGATTGTTTAGTGTTATTTACGTATAAATAGAACAGAAAAAAATACTACTCGCATGAATCTGAAATTTTCACCCATTACGTCCCACCCCTAATATTAAGAAGTTTCATGCAGCAAAGCTGATCTTACTTTCGACCTGAGTGTTACATCATTTCGAACTCTACGGTGGATGGTTCACCGATCGTTAATGGGAACTCAGAGCATCTCTAACGTATACAACATTTTGTTGCGAAAGAGTTATTAATGATATCATATATTTGTTCGAAACGGTGTCGCTTGAAGACATGCAGCTTTCTATCTATTATATATTGAAACTTTTGAATAATAGTGAAAATCGCAATACGAGAAGTATCCTGTTCAAACTTTCACACTACACAATGTCGGGTGTGTATTTAAAACAGGATACGGAGATACAGATTGCAGAGTACACGAACAAGTATTGAATTGGTTTAAGAGCTCAGTTGGTGGTCAATTTTTGCGTGGTCAGCTGGGTGTAGATGAGAGAGAGAGAGAGAGGGGGGAAGAGAGAGGGAGGGAGAGAGGGAGGGAGAGAGGGAGGGAGAGAGTCATTTTGCGAGTATCAGTCACTCTGGGATAAAAACCAGGTATTTTAGGATTTCTGGCCGTGATTAATATATTTAGAAGTCAGAGTTGTTCGAAACAGTTAAGTTTTTAGTTTGCGGCAGTTTTTACGACAGTTTTATGAGCAGCGGCACATCGTGTTACACTGCCACTTAGAACTAATTGTAACGTTACACCTTTATCCGTTGCGTCGGTGTGGAGAATTATGAGTTTAAAAAATATGTAATACTGGTTACATTTTAGGCGTGTCCTTGTATCGCTATGAAATGCTGTGTCTGATAGTTTATCGGCTCAGGTTCAAATAGCATTTGGATCGTTAAGTCAAAACAACAATTGTGAATCTATATGAAAAAAAAACGAAGATAACTCAATTAACGCGAGACAGATCTGGCACAGAGAATGTGTTCTTTAACGGTTTTGCATAACGGACCTAAAGTTGGCACACGGGCTTGGAAAGAAAGAGAACAAAAATAAGAATTGATCTTTTTTTCTCTCCGACGTTGTGGCGGGCGTGATTAGCAAGAACTTGAATCAAGTGGTGGACATAGTCTTGAATTACCTTATCGCCGCCATAAAAGGACTCGTCTCTACCTGACATACAGAACCTGGAAGTGAGAAAAAAACAAATGCATGCTGGAACAAGTTTATTTAAGTGTATAGATCACGTGTGACAGGTGTGCCTTTCCACCCATAGACCAACCGTAATAGAAGTTTTCAGATGCGTTTTAGCACTCGGAGGGCTACAATCATTAAGCGATAGAAATCAGTATAAAAACAGAATTTTATGAGAACGACATTCTGGTGGCGGACACATTGTTCCCGAGTTCTGCAGTATTGTTGAAGTAGATTATACCATATAATGGCGTTCCGCTGACGAGCACATTGTTATCGAGTTTAGTATTGACAACAGTGTTATTGGGAGAAGAAAGGTCTACTACGTGATGAGAATGAACTATGTCAGCTGAGAAGAGTATACCGGTGTCAGCTAGGAAAGATGACGACGATTCAGTGACGAGCTCGTTGTTTAAATCTTTTCTTCTTTTACCATTCTTTTATATTCCTTCGGACCACTAAACGGATCATATATCGAAATCTGTTCTCACGCGTCTCCGCCTTGACCCGGACAAGATAAACTTTAAGAAAACAATATAAACATATCAGTTAATGTTCACACTACTGAGTTCAATTTATTCTTTCGCCCTGGCCTACAATTTAAGGAATCGTATTCATACACAACTAATATTAAATTAAAAATTTATAAAGGAAAATAGTCAAAGACTTTTACAAAAATAAGATAACTATACAATAATTCAAATTGTCGACTGCATTTTAGATTCATGTATTCAAATGCAATTCAAACAGTGCAGATTGTAAAACGAAAACTTGGTTAGTCAGATATTCTTTATTAGAATATTAATTTATTTATTAAAGTAAAGATATTATTTTATTTTAAATGGATACAAAAGTAAACATTTTATTCTTGAGATATTTGCATAAATAATACACACAGAGAGAATGATGAAGAATTCTGTTTTGCTTGGTGTTCTTGTATTATTTGATTGTTGTTTGGAACCAAAGTATTGTTTAAAGTTTGTTAATAATATGACAAACAATGTAAACTGGCATGTTCTTTTATAGTAAAACAAAATACGGACTAAATTTAAAAAACTAAACAGTTGCAACACTGTCGACTACTTACATACTTATTACACACCACTTACATATGTAGTGTATCATTTTTTTTATAAAACTGCGATACTTATGCAATATTCGGATCGCGTTGTTGTTGGCACATTCCGGCAGGTTACGTAAACCTCCGGAAGTGATAAACGAAAACTTCGGGGTTTTGTGTCGAAAACGCTGGCCAACGTTAAGTGAGAGGAAAAGGGTTCAATCACTTAATCGTAAGCTATAGCCTGGAGTTCGTAGACCCAATTACGAAGGCTATGACTAACCACGTAGATAGGATGGGGTATGAAGCTAAGCATAGAAATAAAAAAACGAGTGCTGTACTAGCAGAGATATCATCGACAACTACCTGCATCAATTTATGTAGAAGCAGACATTTAGAAAATCTTCTTCTTTTTTGTCGTCTGCTAACACCCTTATCCTAACCCTAACAGAAAAACACTCTAAGCCTAACAGAAAAGCACCTTAACCCTAACAGAAAAACACCCTAAGCCTAACAGAAAAACACCTTAACCCTAACAGAAAAACACCCTAAGCCTAAAAGAAAAACACCTTAACCCTAACAGAACAGCACCTTAACCCTAACAGAACAACACCTTAACCCTAACAGAAAAACACCTTAACCCTAACAGAAAAACACGCTAAGCCTAAAAGAAAAACACCTTAACCCTAACAAAAACACACCCTAAGCTAACCCTAACCTTGTCGATAAGGTTGACAAATAATTGGCAAGACAAATAAATAAATCATAAAATAAAAACTGGTTGGAGTTTACTATCAGTTGTTGCACTAAACTTTCTTCGCTAAAAAATAAATATGTTTTTCATAAAACTTACCATATGATGAGTGTTTTTTTTTTATTGATTTGAACTTTTTTCTTTAATTTTTAAAGTTCTTTACTAATTTACATATTTTTCCATTTAATTGTTTCATTGAAATTACCATACGATGCCTTTTGTAAGCATTCTAACGTTGGTCAGCGTTTTCCATACAAAAACACGAAGTTTTCATTCAGAACGTTACGGTGGTTTACGTAACCTGTCGAGATGTGCCGACGATAACGCAGTCCGTAAACTGCATAAGTACCAAAACTACTAGAAGAATACTCTCCCTAAGACGTGTAAAATTAATTCCCAGAACATGAAAGTTTTTTAACTACCTTTATGCCACCTTACGAAGACTATTATCAAGATTCAATCATATTAAACATTGTATCTAAAACTTTTACTTCAATTTTAATAAAAATCCGTTATATGATTTTGATTCTAAAAAGTGCCTACAGTTTAGGACTTAAGCTTAAGTGGTCTATAAAAAAGGTTAAATTCATGGAATCTTGCTTAATTGGTGTCTACTGACTGTTGATATGATTTAATGCAAATCTGAAATATTTGAATTTTCAAATTGGAGTTTGTGTCTATATTATGCCTTCAAAACCTTTTAAAATACATCAATAAAATTAAAATCTAGAGAATATTGAGTAATTGATGTCTCATAACTATTGTTAAACTTTCACAAAAATTAGAGGTATATGAATTTTCCTGAAGGGTTTCCGCCTCCCTTTTTTACCCCTGTTGCATAAAACTAAATTAAACATAATGTAGTCAATATTTCAACCCATCACACCTCGCAGTGGTGTTTCAAAATTCATAATTACCGGTTAATTATTTTAGGTGTGAATTATATACATCCACATATATAAACATAAACACAACCGAACCTTATTACATAGAACATTTTTAGCTATTTTTGTTTTTAAATGTCTTCACAAGAGAACGAGCTCACAAGCACGATAAAAATTTAAATCTAAAATATATATTAATCAACGCCTTAAGGCTCGCGGGCATGTGTCCAGAAGAATGTCGTCGAGTGTCACGATTGAAACGTCGTTAGGATGAAAGCAGAAAAGATGAGGAAAACAGGCTCTTCCGTTCCTTACAACCCTTTTATCACAGAAGATACATTACTAGTCTCTCTCTACTCTGTCGTGATTCTTATGGTCGGTGCTTCACTGAGTTCCAATCTCTGTTTCCTCTTCGTACAACGAAAAATAATTACTTTCTTTCTCGATGTGCCTAGCACAAGGCGGAATTTTCATGGATAGGGCTTTTTTGCAAAGTCTTGCTGTCTGTGGAAAAATTTACCGCCGTACTACTTCCCTGCAGTTTACAACATAGTTATCTTCAAATGCAATGTAAACAAATACTTGTCATAAACTATCCACATAAGTAATCAAACTTAGTTCATTCAATTAATCATTTTCAATCCTCTCATAATATTATTTAACTTTTAAACTAACAACAATTTCATCTCATAAATCTTTATCTTCGAGTGGCTTTTTGTCTTGATAAGTGTTGACTCATCCGTCAAAAATGTTCAAAACATGCAAATAATGTAGATACTTGAGAAGATTATGTTTGTACACGATTAATCTTACTGTTATTATCTACATAGACTTTTTTAGGGAGAGTTGGACATACTTTAACTTACTTACTGTAATCGCACAGAACTTAAAGTCCCCACGCTGTATTAAACACAAAATTCTGTCTCTGAATTGCATATTTCTCAGCTGTTTGAAGAGGAACGCTGCACTGTTCCTCATGCCTTCGGACCATCTTTTCTGGTTGGCGGCCTCTTGATCTTGCGTTTGAGAAGTCTTTTCTGTAGCTGGCATTTATCTTCTCACTACTCCGAGCAATATGACCAACCCATCGAAGCATTCTATCCGATATCACATCTTCGATGGTTTCCGTCATGCCCAGCGCTTCGCGTATGCAAGTATTACTAAGCCTGTTATTCGTAGTAACCTTGAGGATCGTCCTAAGACATTTAATCTCAAATGCCAACATGACTCTGACTTCTTGTTCTCCAGTAGTCCATATCTCTGAAGCGTATATGGCTATTGGCAGAATGAGTGTTTTACACAATCTAACCTTAAGGGTTCTGGGCATGTCTCTAGCGATCCATGTTGTGCCAACGCCTGTGACACCATGGAAATCCTGTGCAAGACATCTGAAGCACGTTTGGGAACTAGACTTCCAAGAAACTTAGACATAATCCACATTAAAAACTGACCTGTGTCTAATTTTGCCCTCGTACGAAAAAAGAAAGTAGAGTATTATCTCATTGGATAGGTTAGTGATCTTATCTCTTATGGAACAATCATTAAGTCTCGTGTATGGTTGTAATCACTTGAATTACAAATAAGCAGATTGTTATAGTGTTCTATTTTAAATTTAATTCGACGAAAAAGAACGTAAAACATAATTAAATTATTTGTAAAATTAGTTCAAGTATCCTTCTATGCCGGGAAAAAGCTCTTTGAGTATTTGAAATAAGCACAGTACAATCTGCTTAGTGCAACGCTTAATTAAAAAAGGTAGAAAAACCTTCTTACTCGAATCAAATTAACAATGAAATAGGCAGAATTTTACAAAGTTACGATAATTTCGTAATGTATAAGACGAAAAAAAAATGAATCGACCGTAGTCGAGGACGACTTGAAGACTCTTGTTTCGTTTGTTTTTACACTGAGATGTAAATGAGAGTGTCACTTGTTTACCTAGATTGCTACACTTACCTTTGATGCTCACCTTATAATGCTGAGTGGATGGCACGGATGCATCAAATTCTATTTTTCATCATCTCCTTCTTCTTGTCTGTCGTCTGCGTCCACAGAACACCCTTATCTTAACCCTAAAAGAAAAACACCCTAACCTAGAACGAGGATTGAACTCCAGTCTCTCAGCTCATTAACGAACAGCCTTATCATTATGACAAATAGGCATTAATGTATACTTCAGTATGTATTAGTTAATGTTAATTTATTTATTCGTTATAACTATTATTTTTACATTGTTGTTGTTAATCCCTCTTTCGTCAAATGAGTTTAAGCTATAAATTATTACAAAAAATAAAAACATTTTTTTATTTGAAGTTGCTCATTTTTGCATTTCACCGAAAACAAATATTATTTTAAATGAAAAGAATTGGTCATTTCTTGGAAAACATTATTTACGTAAAATTATTTACGTATAACGTCTTTTTTAAAGCAAGACTTTCATTTTCTTCTTCATTTTGCTAATATTAATCGCCCAGGGATGGCCTTCCCGTGGAGAAAAACAAATATACGTCCGTTCTTGTTGACGAGGGTGTTAAAAAGTAGAGTCCAAAGTGTTTTACATCGTTGGCGCTTTTTTTTAATGGAAGGAGTTGCTCACATCTGGAATTGAATGAAGACAAGGAAAGTCTTTCGTTAAAAAAGATGTTATACGTCAAAAGTCTCAGATATTTTTAAGAAATAATTTTATCATTACAAAAAGTAAGATTATTTCGTTTTTTAACTTATTTAAGTATTCTTTTTTTTTATTGTTGATAATATAAGCTTGAGTTTTTTTACGTTGACCAGCGTTCCTTCCCCCGCTCTTCCTCACATTCTTCCTTCCTTCCCTCTTCCTACTTTTCTTCCATCTCTAATCTTTTTCATCTTTTTGATGCCCTTTATTCACCAACCTCATCCTCACACTTCTTTTGTTTACATACCAAGACATTACAAAAAGCCGTTATAAATGTTCGTAGAAACTTATAAAAAACGTAAATCTTAGCAATAATGCAATAGATTGAATAGCATTGTGTCAGATCAGCATTGTCTAAATTTCAGATGTGTTTCACAAAGTCAAAATGAATCCCGTGTGAGTTAAGGAACAAACATAAAGGAGGAATGTGTAAGAGGGTTGCCAATAGGAGACGAGGAAGAAGTAGAACAAAGAGACGCCAATAGTGCAGTTGACAAGATAGCAGGAACATTTATAGTTGACGGCCCACATGTTTATAAAAATACTGTAAATATTCGCTTGTCCCCTATGTACCCCATCACATTAAGAAGGTATTCGTATATAAAATAAAAACTACAGCTTCTTAAAATGGAAAAGTATTCACGTGTTTTAATCACTCAACGTAAACGAGCACACCTCATACAAAGAAAATCTCCAGGAAGAAACAACAAATGGTCCGAAGAGATGGAATGACCAACTAAATACAAGAGCAATCAAAACCCAGAATGTTTCCCAGTCATGACCGTTTCATGGTGGTAACGAGGTCATGATATTTCTCTACGTCGTTCTGTCTCTTTCGTGATATCACAAATCGCTTGTACTGATATCTATCAATTTCAAATTTATTTTCATTGTACCTTTGCACCAAAGTCTTGGAATCTTCAGATTCTTTTTTAAGGGGTGGGGTCAGAGTATCATAATTATTTGAATTATGTGAACCACCATATTATTCTTAACAGAAAGAAAATACAATCTAGTAATGACAAATCCAGTTTAAAAGTACCCTAATTTTTCTCCAAGACTAATTCAACACGTTTAGTTAAACATAAAGGGCGCAGTAGTCGCTGAAAGCGGTCTAAAGTCATTAGTTTCGCTGTTATGAGCAGGTACTTATGGAGTGGGCCACGAAATAGCTGACTTTATCTCCTCCTCTCGCTGCGACCATGAAAGGATGGGGACTCGGCTGTCTGCGACTGTGGTCACTCTGAACAGACAGTAGATCACATCATCGAGTCATGCCTTAAACATCGACCACCCAACGGTTAAGGCGGCATAGCTGCGCTAGACAACAAAACATTAGCATGGCTTTTCTCAACCGAGCTGGTGATCTGACAGTGAGATGCTGTGAAGCAAACGAAAGAAGAAGTTAAACATAAAACAGCCTTAGCTAATCCATTTGTTTGAATGAACATTCTTCTGAATTCAAATCCGATCGGATCAATAGTGTCTACGCACTCCCTGGCCTGACATTCTCAGGCAACATGAAGTTGAATAAATGCATGGAATATGCTGTCAAGTCTGCTGTAAAAAAAAGTAGACTCCCGCTACTGGGCAAGAAAACTTTTCGCACCTGCCAGTATCCTATATCATTATAAAGCCATCCTTCGCCCATGCATGGATCATTGTTGCCATATATGAGGTGGCGCAGCAACCACTAACCTCTCGCACTGTTTGTAAAACTCCAGCCTCTGTCTCATCGCCGCAGTGTTGCATCTATGCTTGTTTTAAAAATATTTCTACGGTATGTAATCCGACTAACTTACTGCGCGTATACACCCTCAACGTAAATATCCCCGACCACGCGACTCGCAGCAAAATCACACCCTTTCTCTATATAAGTCTCTATATGCCAGGAGATCTTTGGAATTTCCTCCCTGTTCCCTGTTTCCCCGATTCCCCGAACATGCATAAACTTAGTTGTAATGTGAACAAACATCTTGCTTCACAACTTCCTACCCAGGTGTCTCTATATAAATCTTGTTCTCATCACAGTCTCTATATAAATCTTGTTCTCATCACAGTCTCTATATAAATCTGGTTCTCATCACAGTCTCTATATAAATCTGGTTCACATCACAGTAGCCCCAAACGCTTCAGTGCCAATACGCCTTGTTTGAGTGAACGAAATAAAATAAAATAAAACAAACAAACTTGGAAAAGATATGAACTTACAATTGTATTTTCAGTTAAGCGTATGATAAAAATGTGTGTTAATTTTATCGAATACTATGAATTATTTACAATAGATATTGTTTCAAAATTAAGTAAACACGAAAATGGTTGAAATTCTAAAAAAAGACAGACAGGCTAGACCCAACCAATTTTACTATATAATCAGTTAAATGTTTCTTAGTTCGTTTTCATTTCATATGTAGTTACGTTATTATCTTTAGCAAGGCATATGGGATCCTCTATACTTGTTAAAAAAATAACTGGCCGCGTAATATCTAATGTTTATCGAACTTGCTGCATCATTAATGAGACACGTGAGGCATTTAAATAATTCTATAGTTCTGATAGGAAAGAGTGACAGAGGTGTTCTTTATTTTGTCAGTTTTCTCTCAGAGTTTTCACTTTAAGTGAGCGAAAAATGATTCAAAACGAAATAGTTCTATGAATGTGACACCGGTAGATGTTTTAAATAGACAGACATTTAATCATTTTCAATTTTATCAAAATAACACAACGTCAAGAAAAACATTTGTAACTGTTTAACTGCTCTGTATTTAGCAATGAAGTAAATGTTACGCACATATTTGGTACATTAGAGAGAGTAGAAAATAGAGATTTGGTTAACTTTCGACAGCCTCGTAACTCTCGCGACCCTTATTTATTTTGTCCTTCAGTCCCCACATTTCGATGAGCGACGTTTCTGACAAAGGGGGGGGATTGATGTTTTCTTGGTCGGAATCTGTCCATCTAAAACTCATCGTTGGCTAGTTTTTTAGCTTGAAGTATTTTATTTTTAGTCCTTACATCAAGTTGCTTCATGCCTTGTCTGGAGCGATTTCCATAAAAAAAGAACACATCGTAGCCGTGGTGAATGACGTTGAGTCTTTTGGTATTCCTCTAGCAAGGGCCGCTGGCGGAGACCCTGTCTCGTCAAGCAACGAGACTGGAGGCGGAGCCCTGAGTGCGAACCGAGTAAAAGAAACCCAACCTTTTTATACAACCGGGTCGGCTGCTGCTGATTAAGATAGTTTGATAAAATCTGATTGTGTCGGCGGAATAACGATGTACGCAAAAAGATGAAATGGTGTTTATCTCTACCACACAAGTTGAGCTGTTGAAAAGCAAAACATCCGGTTTTGTTAGAAGTGCTCACCCGTAAACAGAGAGCACGAGAAACCTTTAGTTGTATACCCTCATCATTTGCTAGAATCATTAGGACAGACATGTAATCAGCGCGCGTTTTATAGCCGCGTGCTAAAGTATTCGTTCGAGACTAGATGCCTCTTACAACTTTGCTTGGTAAGAAAGCCATATTGGTTCATACGATTGATGAACAAGAAGTCATGTGTCAATCGATTAGACGAAGTGGGACGGTAAGCGGCTTTACAAGCTGTAGCCGATCGGACAGTCACTTGACCGCTATTTAATATTAGTCACAAATAAAAAGAAAACAGCTGGAGAAAACGAGCAACCACTTAGGATAATGATCGCAAAATTAGCCTCCATAAAAATGGGTATTTGAAGAACAGGAACTTCATTCAGAGAGAGCTTACAATAGAAAACATTTGAACTGGGAAAGGAAGTGTCATCTGTTTGTTGATCGATCGGAGTGTATATATTTTTAAGTAGACTAGTTGGTATACCCGTCAATAACCGGGCTCATCATAATATAAAACTAGAGTTGAATTCTTTTAAAAAGTGCAACAGGCTGAACTACAAAATATTTAAAACAAGCGAAAACATAATGACCCGGTACAATATGTGAAAATAAAGCGTCAAGTAATCGCTCATTTAAATCCGTCTTACCTTCAGATTTTATTCCAGGACAAGAAATACAATTTCAAACCAACAATGAATAAACAATCATGGCTGCCATTGTGAAGACAAACCAAAACAAGTCAGATTATTTATGAAACAATAATGTGAGAGAAAGAGAAGCACAGAGACAGATACAGACATAGGTAGATAGAGAGGGGAAGAGAAAGAAAGAAAGAGTCAACACATGACGATTAGAACGGAAGTGACGCCGCCGTTACTGACATAGCGTTGCCACGAACAATAGCCAGGGAGATGCGTTGGAACAACCAGGCTGACTCGTGCGTCAAGTTATACGGTTATATATATATATATATATATATATATATATATATATATATATATATATATATATATAAATATATATATATACATATATATATATATAAATATATATATATATATACATATATATATACATATATATATATAAATATATATATATATACACATATATATATATATACATATATATATATACATATATATATATAAATACATATATATATATATAAAAATATATATATATATATACATATATATATACATATATATATACATATATATATACATATATATATAAATATATACATATATATATATAAATACATATATATATATATATATAATGTATATATATATATATATATATAAATAGGGATAGAGAGAGAGAGCGAGATAGACAATAGTTTAATGTTATTCAAACCACATAAAATGCAGGGAACAAACTGTAACCAATTTCACAAAAAAATTCATTTTTTTTGCAGCATACAATTGTTTCGGTCTACTATTAAGATATATATAATAATGTTCTAAGTGTTCAAAGCATATATTTATTTAAGCGGTATCCTCAGTGCTCGTAAAAAAGAAGTTTATCCCCAGACAGGAAAGACCTCTGTCTGTCTATCTATCTATCTATCTATCTATCTATCTATCTATCTGTTTGTGTACCGGCTAACTATTTTAGACCTTTTGATAAGAATGATCCTGGACTCATGCGAATTTTCGTAAAGTGATTGTATTTGCTTGTTTTTATAATGAGCTCCAGAAGGATCATGAAAGCTCGACCACCATTGCCAACCACTTTGAGTTCTAACAGCAACCGTTTACCATATAGGTCTCGCTGATGACGACCATTAGTTTTCTCTGGAATTCGAGTAACAGTAAGCATCTTCAGGATTCCAGTACGCTCAAATCTTCTCAGTCGAAGTAAGGATGGTGTTCTTCTTTGTAATATTAAAACGGAATTTTTAATACATTTTTGACATTTTCCAAGTATGTAATGAATTTCTGAAAATATCAACGCATATAAAAAAATATGTAGTAATAAATTAAATTATTCCTGCAGGTTACGTAAACCGCCAGAAGTTCCAAAACGCTTAGCCAGTGAAATCAAAGCAGACGACGCATACGCGATGAAAATATTGCGGAAAATTCAACAATTTTATGTTACAAGTGTCAAATCATATGTACCACGTTTATATAAGTGTGTACAGTACCTACATTTGAAAACAGAAAAATAAAGATAAAATCTTTTATACATTGAAAAAGATTATATGCAGTTTTATGGTCGAAAGAAACGTAAAACTTAATTAATATATATGTTGATGTTAATCTAATGTGTTGTGTTCACAATTGCACAATCATGTTAATCGTTATTAAATTTATTTGTTCAAACAGTAAAGGAGAAGTCAAAGTCTCGAGTGTATGTGTGACTGCGTATTATCAATGACGTGTCTTTCCCTTCGATACCACAACTTGACGAAGAAACGTCACAAATAATCAAACAATAATAATGAAGATGCTTATTTCTTCTTACACTGTTTGATATTATTTTCCACCTGCAATTAATTGCATTTCAGTTTCAATTCCTCTCTTGTGTCTTCTTTTTATATTATTCGCCTTATAGAAATATCGGGATTAATAGATAGTATTCTAACAAGTCGCTTATACAGTCTTATGCTAAACGAATGAACCGATTTCAATTCTCAAGAAGTGTCACAGGCTTAGCCAGGATCCAATTAAAAGGGAAATGTTATAAGTGTTTAATTGTTGCGTTCCAACTCTGTAGCATACATGCAGAAAACCAAGTTGCTGTAATCATTACATAAACATAAAAGTTCACAGACTACATTCATACCTTGGTAGCTGCATGTTTTCCTTGTACACGCTCATGCTGCATGATGCTTCTAGACTGAATGCTTGCTGCCTGAAATCAAACCTAATTATTTATACTTTCAAAAGGACTAAATCGATCCAACCCTGATGGAAGACAGAAATGAATTATTCAACTTGATCTCCGTTCCAAACTGATTAGTGAGGTGGGGGAGACAGAGGTTTCGATAATCACTGTTTATTCATATTTTGTCAGCCATATCAATCTATACACAATCTATACACACGTTGCGTGATTCCAAACGGATTGTCACACCCTCTCTTTGAGTCATGTGACGTCATATATGTTTCTATTAATTACTAGTTTAGAAATCTTAAGCTAAGGAATATGCTCGAAGAATAAAATCAGATACTTATCAAAAAAAGATTCAACTTCATACAATCCGCTCGGACGTGCCGTCCACACGGTCATCCTGCTAGGCCCCAAACCGCAAAATACCATTTAATTCTCCCTAACCCACGGCGGTTTAAAATTTTCAATCACATATATATCTCCAGCAGTACCAACTACTCGAAATCGATGTGATCTGTCACCGCGTTGATATGCTCCCAGAAGTGCTAAAGTTCGCTACAGTTAAATAAGGTGTGCTCACGCGTTTTTCTCTCAGATATGACAATTTGATCATGAAGTGTTGACCAGCTTACCTGAAGTCAATCTTCTATTCGCTCGCTGCAGGATTCATGTTAAGAGAAGCTGAGTACTGCGATGGGTCAACCTTAAAAGAAATGGAGGGGGTTACATTAATTAACAGTATCCGTTTTTTTTATTGTTAGAGATAGTGATTTGTAATTTCGTAATTCTCGCTTTTCTTTATTTTGTCCATTAGTCCTCACATTTCATGAGCGATGTTTCTGACAAAGGAGGAATAAATGCTGTTTTCTGGGTCGGAATCCATCCATATAACACTTATCGTTGGCTGGGTTTTGACCTTGAAGTTGTATTTTTAAGCTCCTTACATCAAGTGGTTTCATGCCTTGTCTGGAGCGATTTTCATTAAAAAGAAAAAATGACACAATTCCTTACCGTTTTTGGCGTAAAACAATTGTTTGAAACAGTTATTTCGTTATGGTTTCTTCTGAGAGTCAATTTCCCTTTCATATTACAAGGAACTATCTGTTCATGCTGGACATCTATTTTTGCTTAGAAAAAAAATCACGAAATACGTCAAAGAAGAGTATACGTTTTCTGTGTTTCATGTAAACCATTATAACACAATGAAACGAGGTTACGCAGACACTGGTTCATATTCTGCTAGAAAGTATCGGTGTGTCATTATTATTTACTCACTAACAGTTTTCACAAAAGTCATTATCAGTGATTGTTAACGAAAAATAATAAATGCCGCATTCTGGAGTTTGAGTGACAGCAAGTCTCCCAGATTTCCAGCACTATTCGCCTCTTTCAATAACCGTCGTTCAACAGCACTTTACTATTGATTTCCCGCTCTCAACGACCGTTTATCCTCTGGTATTTTAGTGGCATAGAGTCTCATCAAGATTCAATTTCTCTTCACACCAATCAATTTAGCTGTGTCTGTGTTTCTTTTCCTCATCTCTTTCTATCCTCCTTGATCTTAGTCGTTACATAATGTAAATTCGGGTAAAGTGAATGTTTGACTGATCGGCGTTCAAGAGGATGACCCCTGTGAGTAAACAAACGTTACATTGTTTATCTTTTCGATCAGACCCTCGAACGAAACAGTCACAAAAAAGCTGTTTGTACCCCCCTCAACCCAGTGGAGTTAGCATAATATGGCGGTACAAGCCGTCTCTCCTTACTCTCTACTAACTAGTGAACTACTCCTTTACGTATATCTCTCTTTGATCCCTGTAATTTATCACTCTGTCTAAAGCTAATAAAACCTTAATTGAAATGAAGCCTCAAATGTCTTTGTGAATTGATGAGACGACGACGAAGACCAGAAAAGAGTGATAGCCAAGGTATGCATAATAGGATTATGTACGCCTCAGAGACACGACATTGCAACAGTCTCACAATATGCTCATTATTATTATTATTATTATTATTATTATTATTATTATTATTATTATTATTATTATTATTATTATTAACTTACGAGGAGTTTGACACAAGTCAATATGAAAGTTGGCTCATTAATGTTCTCTAGAGTCTGAGTGACAAATATCTCCAGATTTCCAGCACTCTCTACCTCTTTTCGATAAATGTTGCAATTCAGGATATCGTTATCTCAACAGCAGATACCATTGATTTCTTCGCTGACATGGTCATTGTTTTCTCTAGAATTTATTATTATTATTATTAGTAGTAGTAGTAGTAGTAGCAGTAGTAGTAGTAGTAGTAGTAGTATTAAATGCTCCTCTAAAGTTATTTTACGATTATTTCTGAATTACAATTAATTCCATCGTAAAACTCCACATATTGATATGCATGTTATTTTTTAATTGGAGTCTCTGATTATATTCTAGAATTATATACTAACAAGATGGGCCACGTGAAGCTCGCCAATACCCATAATCATAAGGTGTGATGGATTCGTCAGATCTTGACCACAACGCCTCACTCTACCACGACATAATTTTCATCACCGCCAACTCCCCTTTAGAATCTAAAGATTAAAAAAGAAAGATTATCTTACAAGATTTTTCATCCGCTCTTTGTCAGAGATTTTATCTTACTGAGTGACTAGCTAACTTTCTCACTAGTTACGCCGGTGAGAGAACCGGTTTAGTCGTCGATAAACCGACTATGCAGCATTTATTATCGGATTTTGTATGTTAACTTTGCGAACAAATTGTTCCCTTGAGTGGGTAATTTCTTTCAAATATCGATTTCTCTACAATCCCTCTATTGGATAACTAAAAAACAAAAATAATATTAAAAAAGTTCTTTTTCACATGTTTAAAGAGAGATAGGGAGAGAGAGAGAGGGAGACTTCCGATCGGCCCTAATAACTTCATTATCTGCCAACGGACAATTGAGAAGAAAAGAATGCCTGAAGAAGGAAAACTGACTATGATGAGAAAAATACAATTTCCTTCAAGTTGTAACTGAATACTTCCTTTCTTTTAAGTTCCATTATCTGTACAATATTTAATCACGACAGAGATTGATACCGTCCTATCTTTCCTATCAATTTGCAGCAAAAACGAATTTGTTCATGGAAAAATGAATAGTTTGAGAATGTCCGGTTCACAAGTCAGGCATTAATAACGATTATAACAGCACCGTATATATCTTTAACTATTACCTAGGCACATGGTGTTCTGCTGATAGCATGTACTCTAATAATAACTGCTGCGTAGTTGGTTTATCGTGACTAAACCGATTCTTCCACGTATTTAATTAATACTACAACTAAACTTAAAGGTCCCAGGTCAAACCCTCACTAAAACAGTTAATAGCTTATGTTTTTTACTCGATAACTAACCCCTTGAAGGTTGTTCCAGAAAAGAACGGACAGTACTAGGATACCTACCTCGTACAGCAAGTTCATCAGCCATGTTCATCCTAAAATCTGAATACTGATAAGGACACTAGGAAGGGAGCAAGAAAAGAATATACAGACATAAGTCGTCAGTACTATTCTGTCAAATATGTCTAGAAGAAAGAAATGCTGCCCAAATATACACACATACATATATTTTGTTTCATTTTACAATGGTAGAAGTTCTCAGAAATCAAAGTGTCCCTTCATGGGGCTAACACTTGATCACTATATGAGATACATAGATATTCGAATGTTCAATTAAAGTTCTTGAATTCTTGAACCTCGAGTTAGCAAATAAGTGAAGAACATTAATTTTACTCTCCCAAATTGACCAGTTAACTATGTTATACAATACCTTTCTTTGGGTCTATTGGTCTTACCGGATTCCAGGACAAGAATTCATTCGGTCTGGTGGAATATCCAGCTAAGTGCTGTTACTTAGTGTAACATAACTTGAGGAAGGTGCACCATTCCTTGTATCAGCCAGTGTATAGCCGTGTCGAAGAGATCTTATTTGGGCTTCGAATACTAAATTATTTTGAATATTTTGTCAGGGTTTACTTGTAGGGTTAAGTATACTCATGTCAGGTTGTCCTGACAAACCCTTGTACAGAGAGACCGAACACTCTCGAGGATGGTGTCTAGTAGGTTATTCAAACTCTCTTTAATTGACAAAAAATAGTAAAGTCCAACAAACCATGCAAATAGACAGAAGGTGTGTACGTCTAAATACCGTCTGAATCTTTGTCTAAAACGACTTTAAAATTAGATATGTCGTCACTATGTTTGGTAGGCTGATCCACGCAGTAGCACAGGTAATAGCAATAGTATTAATTAGCGGGACCCGTTTAAATTACACGCAATGATGTGTTCAATACTAATTATCTTATTCCTAACCTATACATTACTTTGTAAATGCTTTAGATTAAATTAAATGTGGCTCCAATTCATGAGTAGCATACATAGATTCGGAAGATCGTTGCTTTTGATGTAAGCGTGACACACAAAATAACACACACGCTATCGTATTAATATGTGTCTTCCAGGTCGTCCCCTCCCTACCTCCCTCTATCACCCTTCGATGTAGAAAAAAAGTAAACCTGTCGGACCGACGTCGCTAACCGTTGTGCCAAAGGGAAATACTGAAAAAATTACGAACATTAAATTACTTGAGTGCTTTTCAAAATCTAGGTGCGGCACGCATGCGCAGTGTTTTTGATGTATCGTGACACACGGACACACACGCTATCGTATTAATATATAGTAATAGAAGAGTACAACAAGCCATGTAAAGTGGCAGTTAGAAGATGTGTGCGTCTATATCCTGTCTAAATGTGGCGTCCAAGGCGACTTTAAACCTAGATATGATAGACATCGTCACTATCTCTAGTCTGTTCCACGGACAGAGAATGCTACGTTTCTTCTAATGAGACGGAAGCGACTATCGTACATAATTTCGGCAGTAAAGTAATGGTGTTTAATGGTTATCGTAAAAAGAAGTACTGGAAATCTGCGGAGACATGTTATCATTCAGACTCCATGAAGTACCGTGCATAATAATTTGGTAATAATTTGTGTGAAAACTCATAGTAATAATAATCATTTTTTATAAACACATATCAACTTTAGGTTATTGGCTAGAATGCCACTACATATAACGGGAAGAACATTGTGTACAGCGGATGTAATATAACTAGGAAAACGTATTATAATACCGGATGCCGGACTCTCAACTGCCGAAGCAAATCTATTATGTTTCGAAATTTTTTAAATTAGGATTGATAATTCGTATTATTTGGATTATTCATACTACTGTTCTCATGACAACGGTTCGCAAGGACGCTTGGCGCAACGGATATAAGCGTTTAATAATAATCAATTCTAAATAAGTTGCTTATGTTTAAATCTTCCATCCTCAGTAAGGCGATACTAAGAATACAATTACGAATAACTTAAGATTTTTTATCCGGTCATAACTGACGGAACGAGAGCCAGTTAACGTCGTGGATTAAATAAAGGGTTATTTTTATTTATTTTATCTTTCTTTATAGAAATCGCCCCAGACAATGCATGAAGCCACTTCATGTAAAGAGCTAAATATTAAGAAAAAAGAAAATTACCACTTAAAGGTAAAAAAATAGCCAACAATAAGTGTTAGGGGGATAGATTCCGATCCAGAAAATAGCAGTTCTTCCCCATTTTGTCAGAAACATCGCTTATGAAATGTGAGGACTAAAGGACAAAATAATGGAAGCGATAGTTACGAGGCTGCCGAAAGTAAAACCAAAGTACTCTTTCTACTCTCTGTTTGAAATTTCGTAACGATTCCCGAGTTTAACATAAATATGTCAAAGTTCGACGAGACGCACTTGAGAGAATAATATCCAAGATGAAAACAATAGTCCGAATAATCAAAATAATACAAATCGTCTATGTTCAGCTTCAAGAAAAAAAGCGCAGTCGAATAATCCAAAAGAAGAAATGTTAAGATCTTCTGAAGGCCAACCTGAAAAAATGCAACATAAACGTAAACGCGTGGGACAGGCCATACTGGAAGCAGATCATCACCGAGGAAACATCAACCTTCCAAGCCGACCGCTTTGAAGTGATCGAGAAGAAAAATAGCAAAATGAAAGAGAGAGAACAACAATGATCTCGAGCCAACCTTCCAACTCGATCAACTGGAGAACCGGTCTTCATTGCGGAAGGTACGCAAGGCTTGGACCCACGTCCACACCGACCGATGCGTATCACCAAAACCAGAACACGACTGCCAATCTTACCGATGCTTATTATAACGCTTAAATAAACGCTACCAACCCTTCGCAAAAGCTAAACTATAAGTTCCATGTTTGGTTGTATTGTGGCGGGTTATTTTAAAATAAAACTTGATCATGTAAAATTGTCTGGAAAGTTAAAATAAATCAATATTTAAAAAGATATATTCTAGTTCACTGTTTCCTATTGGGTACCAACTGTCGTGTCGTTCCATTGATCATAACAGTAAGACAAGTGCGTGTCTGCGATGCGTTTGCCGGGGTCGTGTACTTACAGAGGCGCCAAATGCGATACCGAATATTTGATAGAATTACAAAGACAATTCTTCAAATTCCAAATATGGAACAAGAGAACCCAATGTGAAAGCACTAGAACACTTACACATGAGAATCATTAAATCCGTTTCACACGAAAGTTGCTGATCGAGTTTTCACTTTTAGTTGGTTTATCTGTTCTTGTCTCAATCGGCATTTCGCATAAAAAGAAATCCAATTTCAACATTCATAAACAAATACAATTGGATTTAAATAAATAAAATGTTTAAATCTTATCGGAACCCTCCCAGTACTGCTCATTCAGATAAACATATATCTATATATAACGTTAGGTGTGTGTATACATTTATATATTTACATTTGATAATATAAAATCAATTATTTTATATAGTACAGAACAACTCTTATGAGAATCAGTTTCCAAAGCAAAATAAAGCTCAACATTAACCGTTACTTATTTCAAGAGTCACAATGGACAAATAAAAGGTATTACAAAGTAATTGAAATTCAGGAAAGTTTGCTTATTTGAGGTCTAATAATAATGGATTGAATTAATGCAAATCTGAAATATTTTAGTTTTCAAATGAGAGGTGTGATTTATATAATAATATGAGTTGATCTTAATAAATTGGCAACAGACTCTAGTGACGGAATTTTTGTGTGGCTACGTAAATTTGTTCCAGTATGCTAAGAAATGTTCCAGGAATTCGTGTAAGTTTTTCTTTTCTCCGAAATTAACATTAAATATGATATAACTCTGATTTATTATGTTTATTTATATATTTATATATATATATTCGCTTGTGTAGGCTAAAATATGATCGTAATGAATTTTGAAACACATCTGCTAGGCGTAAGGATGGATGATACGGGTTATATTTGGTCCCCCGATTTATAAAATTGGGGGACTTATGTTTTGAGGCATGTCCGTCCGTCCGTCCGGATTTTTCTCCGCAACCATCCATTGAATTTCTCTGAAATTTTGCATGAAGTTGTTACTTTAGTCAGGTTAGAAAGTGACATTCTTCGATTCTTGAAATAAAATCTGGTTAGCCCCCCAGGGTGTCAAAAGGCCCCGAAATCGCAAAAAAGACACTTTTCTCCCATAACGTTTGATCCATCCATTCAATTTTTCTGAAACTTGGCCAAAATGTAGAGGCAATTATTCTGGATATAAAATGAGCATTCTTGATCTCAGAAAAATTCTGGTTCGCGCCCCCAAATTGCCCCAAATTGCCCCAAATTGCCCAAATTTATTGCATTTTACACTCGCCACATCGAGTCACATACAGAGGGGGACCACGCACGCGCGGCTTGTTTTTTTTATTTACTTCAATTCAAAAGAGGCAAAAGGAACTGAAAGCTCTTCTTGAAAGTTCAGATACCTACGATTTTGATGAAATGTTAACCATAATTATTGAACATAAATTAAAAATTGTCTCATTTTCTGTCTTTGAATTATTTTTAAATGCTTCATTAGGTAGCACAACCTTCGATTTAAATATCCAGTTTTTTTTTCTTGAACAGGCAATAATGTTGTTAAAAATATTGGATTCGTTTCGTTTCGTTTTGTTCCGTTCTCTTTTGTTTCGTTTTTTCAGTCATTTTAATAACAACTGGTCTTCAAGGTGAAATTTTACATTGTATCAAATGAATCACAGAAAAGGCAATCTATTTATTTTATCTTTCTTTATAAAAACTTTTCTTACAAAATACAAATCGAAGATTGTGCCACCTAATAATAAAAATTATTAATGCTCATATATGTTTAAATGTTTCGGAATTTTTTTATATGAGAATTAATAATTTGTATTATTTGGAATTTTCGGACTACTTATTTCCTCTTGAATGTTACTCTCGGTTGATATAACCATCACTTTTTCAGGTGCGTTATTTCGAACTCGGGAATCTGTATGTCGAATCTGTATGAAATTTCGAACGGAACCCTTTATTAAATCTACGTGGGTAGCCTGCTCTCGTTCTGTCAGCCATTCTCGTTTAGAAGTCTTAAGTAATTCGTAATTGTATTCTTAGTATCGCCCGTACTGAACAAAAATGCGATATAAGTCTGTATGTATTGTTTTGTACACTGATGTATATAAAGAAATCTACTCAGAATGATTTTAACACAAAAAGAAACTATTCATAACATTCTTATTTCCCTTTAGAATTGTTGATCAACAATTATTTCATCCCTAATCATTGACTGGTGATACCAGATCAGGCTGCCCTGTGGCTCCCTGAGACGAAATTCACCTACATTGACGTTTTTTTTTTGTTTTTTTTTTGTTTGTTTGTAAAACTTAATTATGTTCTACAAAACCAAAAACAAAAACAACAGCCCCTCTCCCTTTCTCCCTCCCCTTTTTTATTTTTATTTTTCCTACCCTACTCCCGGTCCTGGATATGACCTTAAACTACATCCGATGGTGAGATCCGGCTTACGGACTTTGGGGAATGTGAAGCCTCCTCTTAATTACCATTGCTCCCAGGTCCACCCTGACCCGGAGTGGTAGTACCTGTTAGGGTCCCAACTATGGGTTAAATAGAAACAGATATTAAAAGGGGAAAGAAACAAAAAAGAGAAGAAAACAAGACCAGATTCGGCATTAAATAACCCAAAAAGGGTTGATATGCCGTAAAACAAAACTACCAAACTACCAAACCTAATCATTGAACATTGAATCGACGAATATTTAAATGTTTGACTACAACTCAAAATTATGTCAGACTTTACGAATAAATAAGTAGTTAATAACTAACCAAGAAAAGTTAATAACTAAATAAGAAAATGTTAATATGTACATCTTTTTCAATTATGGTTAGTTCTTTTTACTTTAAAATGTGTAAAAATATGAATTCAAGTATAATGCAACAAAGTCAACTGATTGAGTTAAAATGATTTTTTAAACTTTACTTTTCAATTTAAATAAAATATCTGCTAGACAAGTCGTTAAAATCTTAAATATTTTTTCGTTTTAAATTGAATTAGAAGAAATTAATTTTTAAATTGAAATTATTTAATATCAGCGAGACCTGTGAAAATTCCACAGTTGTATTCCTCATATGTTATATGTATTGTTGCCGTGCTTAAAATATTTCCTTAGTATGGACTTCCGGTGCGATCGTAGATCCCACGATATTATCGCATCACCTTTGTTCTAACTGAAACGTAGTTATCTAAATGCTCTCTTGAATGTAGTTTCAATCAATATATTGTTATCGTATTCTATCTCTAAAATGATAGTAAGAGTTTGCGACATTTTTTTATTCTATGGACGTCAGGCGCGAACACAGAACCCACGATATTATTGTACTATCTTTTTTTTGAATAAATACCATCCCGAAAAGCAGGAAAGTGTATGTTAGTTCGAGTTTCACGTTGAACACAAACGCGAATCCATAAAGTCCGAGTATTCCAAGCAGTAGCAATCGGAGAAATCCGTGTAGTCCAAATGCTTACGTATCCGTGGAAAATTGAAAAAAAAAGATTAAGTCCAGAAAATCCAAATTGAAAGTCAGAAAGTCCAAATCAGAGTAAGAATATATATATATATATATATATATATATATATATATATATATATATATATATATATATATATATAAAGTATAAAGGTATACTAAAAAAAGAATAAAAGGGAAATACCAGCAGAGTGCTCAATTAAATTAAATTAAGAGCGTAATATTTTTATTTTTAAATACAAATTTTAATCAGACATGGACCAGTGGTTTCTGAAAAGAAAAGGGGTTTAAATTCCCTATTCCGTCTTCTTCAGCATAGTCTGAAATAGTAAATGATGGAATTTCTTCAAAAAACATTTATAACCGTTATAAAACACTATGGACAAAGAATTTGAAATGAGGGGCCGGCCAGACGCTAGGTCAGAAAAATAACCGTTAAGTAAGAGATTCTATATTTAGAAGTAAAGAACCAGAGAGAAAGAAAAGAAGAAAGAAAGAAAGAAAAGAGAGAAAGAAAGAAAGAAAGAAAGAAGGAAAGAAGGAAGGGAAAATAAATTAAAATGAAATTAAAATTATAATAATAAAAAATAAAAATAAAAATATATATATATATATATATATATAGAGAGAGAGAGAGAGAGAGAGAGAGTATGTGTTCGTGTGTATTTTAGCGCATTTTCTCATTTATGCAAATATTGTTAAATATTGCTGTTGACACCTGAGGATGATATGATGAAGAACGAAAACGTTCGTGATACCTATGAAACATTTATTATTATGTTTGTTTTTAATACAAAAAGACCATTTGAAAAATTAAATAAATGAAAAAGGTATAACTAAACAGACAGATTCTGTTATTTTTAACAATATTTGCGTAATATATATATATATATATATATATATATATATATATATATATATATGTCTGTGTGTGTGTTTATGTATGTGTGTGTCACGTAAAGGTTTGATGGAAAACACAAACCTTTTATACCTGTTGTTAGATCCTGGATGAACCCATTTCAAAGGGTGAGGAGAACGGAGTAAGCAAATAACAAGTAAGTCAAAAACTCAGAATTGCCCCGCCACCTGATTGGATTAGATAAGAAATCCACAACTTTATGATAACAAAATCAATGGTGTATGTTGTTTAGGTCATCAGAAATGATAACAATTATTTATACATGAAAATCCAATTGTTCACATAGTTGTATGATTTTATATGAATATGTTAGTAATATATCTAGATAAATAGCGAGTGCGAACACAAGCGAAGCACACTATTTCCGTCGTTTTCGACGTAGGATGTACACTTGTTATCTTATAGCTCAACTAGTGGCTGTCTTACACAGCAACTGTCACCGCCATTAATTGTTGGTTTCTGTATCGATTCTTGGCATATATTGACAGACAATAGAACGATACAGACATCCTGTTATAAGTTTTCTCACTTTTCCGTTTTGTTTTAGTCAAATCTGACAATTGTTTTTCTTCTATGTTGTGTTTGCTTTGTTCTTTTTAATAGTTTGACTAAAAGACATAAAAGATATGAATCAAACATTTCTGTAGTCAAGTATTTAAGTGAAGATATTTTTTTTTAATCAAAAAGTGAAAGAACGTCTCATTTTACTCATCCTGAAAATGTAAAATAAAAATTAAAAATCATAAACAAACACAATTGCTCGTCCATTTTATTGTTAACATAAAGAATTGAAAAGCGGCAAAATAAACAATTGTGAAGAAGAAGACAAACAAATTAAGAACCGCATTTACTTCATCTTAAATATGACGAAACAATGGGTAAAAAGATGAAATGAAGAAGCTTGAAGATTCGTTTTATCATGGAAAATGGTTACAATAATTATTTTTAAAAACTCTTCATTTTGAAAATGGCAAATTCAATAAAACATAGAAAAGAACAAATTCTAACATAATTTTTTTCCAGAAAAATAGTTATGAGTGTTGGTTCAGTCTCGAGAGACGATGGATATTCATTGTAAGGTTGCCTGCGCGGGAAGTTTATACTGAAACAAAAGTTATTCAATCACTAACTGCAATTTCCTAATCCGACATTGTTTGAGTCCAGTTTCAAAAAGTATAGGACGACTAAAAACAATGTCGATTTAAGTATTTAAAAAACAGTGTTATTTCGGAGTTTTCCTTCGCCTGAACAATTTGCACAACGAAAGCTTTAAAGTCTAGTCTGCTTTACTATTTTATTATAGAAATTGCTCCAGACAAGGCATGAAGCAACTTGATGTGAGGAGCTAAAAAATACCACTTCAAGGTTAAAAACTAGCCAACGATAAGTGTTGTATGGTTAGATTCCCAGAAAACAGCAACCCTTTGTCAGAAACAGCTCATGGAAAATAAGGGAAGCGAGCGTTACAAGGCTGCCGAAAGTAAACCAAGGTTCTATTTTCTACTCTCCTTAACTGGGGGAAGATATATGACTTAACACCTCTCTCTAGGGTATTCGTAAAGTGAATGCACTAGCCCAACATAACTCTAACCCGGTTCGCCGAACCCATTATCCAAGCTTGTAAACATTACAATGACGCCATTGTTATTTATTGTACGTAATGCCCCTCTTCCTAAGCTGTGTTAAATACAAATTAAACAGAAAACACAAAAAATACTTAAATATTTGATTCATACAAATGACACCTAATTTAGCCTCTATCACTATTTACTAAATTCTCGGAATTGTTTCCACAAAGACTGAAGGTAGACTGAAGACATTTTTGTCGAAATTTTAGTCAAGATTGGTCAGAGTCGAGCTGCACTTGTGGGTTTTTTTAGCTATGACTGTTCAGTCAAGTTTATCCCACGCCAGTAGAAGTCCTTACCTTACATCACTCTACCACTTCGAAATCCATCTATCTCAGTCGTTGGTAACTTTTCATCCTATTTCCAAACTCTATTAATAATCTAAACCTATTCTGCCCCATACAATACCGGCTTTGATAGAAAATTGCATCCAGTGGTGAGGCCCGATATGTGAGATTTGAGAAGAGTGTAATCACTCCTTAGTTGCCGTGACTTTCAGGTCCATTTTATACTAGATTGATAGTACACGCCAATGTTCCATGCTTTACTATAATCTATCATTTAGAGATTTTATTGTACAAAATAAACGCCTTAAAATCAAATTAATCTGCCAACCATTTGTATACACATTAGCATCTTTTAAATATATGAAAATATTAAAGACTGAATTATAAATCTATTACTAATATAACTGTATTTGTAAATTCAATAACTTTAAAAGAGTTGATATGCCATAAAAATCAGCTCTACATTCAGACATTAAGACATGATTATTGAGGAACATAAACAGTTCAAAATCAACTGAAAAGGGAAGAATACTTCACTGATGTCTGCAATGCGACATATCTCACAATTATCCACCTTTATTACAGATAAATACAAACTCTTTAACTTACACAATACCTTGTCCTACGATTTACACTTTTTGTGAAGTACATTAGAGTGTTTTGAAAGGAATTCTGTCGAAAACGCAGCTTGATCATAGTAGTGACACACTATTAGCTGCGGATAAATCACATCTGTGTACAGTACCGTTTTTCAACTCAACCATTGCTTCTCGTATTGCACTTCACTTATTATCCTTAGAGAAAGTTTCCCCGTAATGCTTTTGCGAAAGTGTTATCCCAGAAATCAGTATTGTAATGACAGTCGGTCCATTATAGCGAACCGCCTGAACATTGATGCTGAATTTGCAAGAGTTGGACCTTTCCTATTCGAGATGGAGCGCAAGCAGTTTCCTTTCACCATGCGTTTTACGTTGACATTAAATACATATCAAGTAAATAGATTTAAGAAGGACTTATTCAGACATGCGTATCTGTATATTTCAACGAGTCATGCTGGCGACTGAGAGAATATAATCATATTTACACACAATTTCAAACATAAATAGAGACGAGCGTATTTTATCAGCAATTTATCGACTATTATATTTATATTTGTATGGGCAAAAATAACAGATGATATATATATATATATATATATATATATATATATATATATATATATATATATATATATATATATATATATATATATATATAGTAAAAAAATTTATTTATACAAACATTATTAGTTATATATGTTCATACGTATTTCATCTGCGATCTCTTTTGAGAACCAGCTTCTTCAGACCTTTAAGGAAAACCTTAAATGACGCCACTTCCATTAACATCTAGGAAACAAAAATAACACATGTACTATATATATGTGTATTTTATATATAAATATATATGTATATACATTCTCTCTCTCTCTCTCTCTCTCTCTCTCTCTATATATATATATATATATATATATATATATATATATATATATAATGCAGGTTACTATATTAGATGATAGTATTGCAAATTCGATAAGATATTGTTCGAGAGCATTGATCATTTTAGAACTTTTTTCAAGTTTTTTCCCTTCGTTCTTTAAAGAAATCGTTCAGCAAAATATCGAACAGCATTTTATTTGAAAGATCATTTACGGAGTTTTATTTTAATAGAAAAATTAACATTTGGAGAAAGTTTAGCAAACCTCAGATAATTTTTATAAGGCGCATGCATTATAATAGAATACGTTTTATTTACCTCCTCGCCAGGAGGTTAGGCACAAGGTCATTTTATTTTACTCCCACAAGGTGAGATGTGACCCATGGTCGGGTCGGGAAAGTGGGACTTGAAAAGTAACGCCCGAGAAGGTGAGAACTCTGGCCATTAAAAATTGCCTGGGCAGCCCTGTCGACATTCCACGGTAGAGGCGTATCAGGCAGTAAGCAATAAACTTACTCCTCCCCAAAGAGGGGAGGCAAAGCCTGGGAGGGTGGACCTCCTAGAACTGCACAGGGCCGTCCCATAGACCGGCGTAAATCAAGCCCCGAAGGCCAAGACGTACCAGTCTATGGAATGCAGTATCCATCGGAACAGATACTACACTTTGATCTTGGCCAAAAGGCTGCAAACGTTTTCACTGATTTTCTGATGAAATTAACTGTCGTCAGACACAATTCAACAAACGTAAAGTGAAATCAGATTTCTGATAACACAAGACTTTTTTTAGTTTTCTAACTCAATTTAATTTTATTTTGGGGTTGGCGAAGGCCACATGAAACATCAATCACCTGGCCCAATCAACAGCATTAGCTTTGTTACAAGCAGCTGCGGCACTGAATGTTGTTTTACCTATCGACTATTGTGTGAACAGGAGCTTCATCAGCAGTTTTGTCTTCAATAAACTACAGAAACAATGATATTTATTTCTAAATCTTCTGTGTAGTATAAAAACCCAAACAAAGGTTTTTCTTCTTTGTTTACTTTTTTTCTTCACCGGAAAACGAACGTGGGTACGTCCTTAAAAGCTAATCTGTCCTTAGTTCCTCGACAAACACGACGGCATGCACACACGAACTTCCATACGCCAAGCGAAGCATTCACACGGCACTTATTGAACGCATACACACGGTTTGTATATAATTATCTCACTGGTAAAACAGGCATGCTAATATATACGCACATATCTGCATACCTATCCCATTTACAGACACGTAAACGCACAAGGCAACCGCTGAAATGAACATGAGTACTCAATTTATCTTTACATATATAACACTTTAGTTAAGTCGGAACGTTCTCTGGGGTCTTTGAACTCTCTTTATTTGCCGAAATATTCATCTTTTATTTTATCAATGTTTAAGTTATCAATAAAATGTTTATTTTGTATTCATAGACTGTCATTCTTTCTGTTGATAATGTCATCTCTTACAACAGCTTAACTTCTTTTACGTTTTTTGGTCTAAGAACAAATTTTGGAATGTCATAACGAGAACACATACAGAATCAGAAGGTTCTTGAGATAGCAAGATTACCGAACGTGTAATTGCCGCTCCCTCAGCGGCGCATGCGTGATATATGGAAAATGCCGGAATACATAAAGATTGACTATATAGCGTGCTAATTAACCGGCCTATAAAAACAGGCAGACCGTTCCTCTAATTCAGGATAGGTAGTAATAATTAAATGATCGATATATGTTATAGAACACCGTAACAAGTGGAGTATGGCTGTTATTAACCTAAAAGGTAGACAGAAGAGATGGAGAGAGAGAGAGAGAGAGATAGAGAGAGAGAGAGCGGGAGTTTCTATTTGAGTAGACTGCAGCGAGGTATGTCAATCTGGAATTGCACATACTTTTGCAGTAAATGGGAAGGATTACCTACAAGAATGGTGTTGGGGAAGTTGGGTGGTTGGGGTTGCTTCGACTTTATTGCAATATCAACATGAGACACTTGAAATGGGGGTGCTCCGAATAATGGTGACATGATTTACATTATCATTTAAGACTCCTCTACCATTACTACTATAGTACATAGTTCAAAGCTGATTAAAGACATTTGATCATCTATTAGTACGCAGCAATAGTAGAATTGATACAGCTTTCTTTACATATCTTAACAAGAAGTATCGACAACTGATTTTTTTATTCGTTAATTTAATTGCAAAATTGTAGATAAATATGTATTAATCAAAATGAGTACACATAAATTATCCGTTTCTGTATTACAAACACATGAACTACTACTCGGACAAAATACATCATTCACATGAAGTTCTTACTGTATATATGTTATTAGATGTTTCTCGTATTATATTGCACTCCTATTAATGCTGATACTTTTGTTAAAAACTATCTGCATGTATTCAACGTTATTCGGGTAGAGACATATTGCTTAGAGAAAAATAATTTAAAATGTTAATATCATTTTATTTATATTTTTAATTCGTTTTAGTTTTACATTTTTTTACTTTTGATTTCAATAAATTTTCGAGAATAATGCCAGGAACACAAACAAAAAAGAATACATTATAACACTTATACAATATTTCTGCTTGTACCGCCCTTTGCTTGTTAGAAGGGCCCTATGCAGACAATACGCATGCGCTAAATCTAAGGGCACAATGCGTCTAAACTCGCCGCTGTGTTCATATTAATAGAGTTTCTTTTGAATGTATAAAAATGAAGCACAAAACAAGGGATGGTTTTTATATGATATTTTATTGTAAACATTTTAGCTAAGAAAGTAATTAACCAACATATGTATATTAAAGATGAGTCAAACATCCATTGTACACAAAAAAGAGCAAAATGAAAAATATCTTATTTCTTAGTGAATTATAACCAAATGCATTTCTTATACATATAAACACATGAAATACTTACTGTATATATGTTATTTGATGTTTCTTGTGTTATATTGAACTCATAAACTGCAAGATTTACGCTAATACTTTTATTTTCAACTAATTGTTTTTTTAACTGGCGTCACCCGGCTCAGAGTGCATAATGGTCAGTATTCGTTAATAGACAGAAGGCTGGAGTTCAATCCTCGGTTGAGTCATACCAAAGACTCAAAATATGGTACTTGATTGCAACTAGGCGTTATAGTGTATGGATCAAGGGTAAGTGGAGTAACCCTGGGAATATAATAGCGTCTTCCCTTCACCCTGGGTGTAGTAACTAATTAAAAAGGAGCCTTCGGGTCGCCTTCGATTATAAGCGACAACTTTACTTGACTTTTCTTTACCCGGGTAGACACATGTTGACGGCTGGTAGGCTTAGTGAAAAGTAATTGAAAATATAGTCATGTTTTTAATAGAATGTTTTTAAATACGTTTTTGTTTTCTCTCATTTTATTATTTCCATTTCAATAAGTATTCGATTAAATGTATATAAATAAATAATTCGAGGTGCACTTATCACAGTTAAGTATAGGCGAGAAGCACACACGTATACACGAGATTTTGTCTGACAGTTTTATGAATACAGATAGAAATATTTCTTGAAATTTGCATTAAAAATGGAACCGAAACGAATGAAAAACTGCGTTCAATTTTATGTGATAAGAAGCTAGTCATATATTATTTAGATTATTCGGACTAATGTTCTCGTATTGGGTGTTATTTTCGCAACGTTTCTGCCGATGTAACCTTCAGGTGTGTTATATCGAACTCGGGAATCTTTCTGTCGAACTATGTAATCTGCACGGAATCTCGAACGGAACTCTTACGAACGAGGATCAAATAAAGAATTTCGTTCGAGATTCCATACAGATTCCCGAGTTCGACAGAAAAATTCCCAAGTTCTAAAAGCTACCCCTGCAGAAAGTCAGAAATGTTGTGAAAATAACAATGAAGATGAGAAGAATAGTCAGAATAATCCCAATAATGCGTATCATCACCATAATCTAAAAAAGTCAGAAACATGAAGCTAGTGATGTTTACTGTTTTTTTTTTAATAGAATCTGATAAACATTCGTGTTAGTTTTTGCTTGTTTACTTTTGATTTCAATAAATATTCGATTTATAGTAAATAAAAAAGGAGTCAATGTGTATTAGATGAAAACACGCTCACTAACCCTTGATAATCCTGTCTGATAGTTTTATGATTGAAGCTGAAAAGAATACTTTACTTGTATATCGGAATCGCTTTAGATGATGAATAATAATTTATATTTTTTTGATTATACGGACTACTATTCTCATCTTGAATGTTATTCTCACTACGTTTCGGCCGATGTAACCCCCGACTTTCTTCAGGTGCATATTTTCGAACACGGGAACCTTTATTCCCGAGTTATCTTTTTTGGTTGCATCTTTTCGAATTCTGAAATCTTTATACCCTCGTTCGAAAGATGCGCCTGAAGAAGGTAGGAGGTTACATCAACCGAAACGGTGAAAAAATAACATTCAAGATTAAAGCAGCAGCCATTATAATCCAAAATAAACACTTTAGGTATACGTTTACTATAAACTGAAACTTTCATATAACATTCTAACATTTAATAGATTTTTGGAGAAAAAAAAATAGTTATTTGACGGTGAACATTCCATTGAAATAAGATCATCTCATTGTTTCGGGGGGGGGGATTTTAAGCTGGTGGTTGAGTTAGTCATGTTTTAAGATTATTGACGGCTATAATATTTTACCGTATCTAGAACTAGTGTGTGGCTGACATGTCACGCATTTGCTTAAATTTATTGAAGCATATCAAATAAAGAAGAAGAAAATAACTATCTGGATTTGATCCAAGTTCAGCTAAATAATCCAGTTATTCGCTCTCTGGACTCTTTGTATACAACCTTTGTGCACCCACGTGTTTATCATGTGAACTCGCCCATGCTGAAAAGAGAAAAAAAAAACAAGAAGAAGAGACCTTTTTTCTCGCGTTACCTGGTCACGTGCTTATCCAACGAGATTAGGATTCTGACGTAAGACCAAAACGAATACATCGATATCTATCCAAGCATCCAAACTAATAATCTCTAAGTTTGGAAGATAGTTATGACACGCATATATATTTAAACCGGATATGACGCAGACACGCTAAACCCAAAGAGAAAGCATTAAGCCACTGACTGAATAAATACGTAAGTTCTCCCATAAATGTTCACATCTATCATTCATGGAAATTTGTTATCTGTTTGTCTGAAGCCAAAGTTATACTATTACTTCTATATCTGAAGCCGATATTATACTATATTTACATGCGCAATTTTAGGCGGTTGTGTAGTATATATTCTGTGGTCATAATAACATTCTCGCAGGCATTACCTCCTCTTTTTGGGGTAGTGTAGTATGTGTTCGGTTATCATGAGAGCATAATCCCAGGTATTCCATATTTCTTGGTGGTAAGTGTTTTAAGGTGCGTCAAGAAGGAATTGTTAGAATCGGTTGTTTCTTAGAAAACTCAACACTTACATTATACAGGGTGGGCAAAAATAAGGGTCCTATTTTTTAAAATTCATAACTTTTTTATTTATTGATTTTTTTAAATTTTTTTTTTAGAATAAGTAAAGGACCCCTTCCGAAGCAAGCATGAGCCGTATTAGCCCTAAGGAACGTACCCTCATTTAGAAAACATTATTTTTGCTTAAAAAACTCAAAACAGTGTAAAAAACAATACTTTAGTTTTTGTAAGTTTTAAGAAGTGTTTTTCGGCTAAAATTTGTTTTGTTTATTTCAAAAAATCTCGGATGGGTCAGTCTACACACACATAAAGTTTGGTGAGTTTAACTTTTATTTTGTGGAAGTTATTCAAATTCAAGTTATTCAAATTTAAAAGATAGGACCCTTATTTTGGCCCACCCTATATATACTAGGCAGAAATATGCGCCCAGAGGGCGAGTATTGTTTCTATTTATTATGAAAAAGAAATTACATAATATCTATTAGATATTATTAATTATTTTTTTAAATGTCCAGAATAATTACAAAACTACGATATTGCTTGAAATAATATCACTATTAATGGGTGAGAGTAGGCCGAGTTAAGACTCTTATTGGTCTTCGTGAATAATTGGAAACTATTTTTTCAAAAGGGGACTTTATAGCAATTAATTATGATTTTAATATATATATATATATATATATATATATATATATATATATATATGTATATATACATATATATAGGAAAGAATGAAATAACAAAACAAAGATAAAGTTACACACTTTAAAAGTGTATTGTAATCAACTGTTTAAAGAAGGAATAAGATATAAGAAATACCTTAACCCATGGATTTTCAAAAAATATATATCTTATTCTCAGAAGTAAAAAAAACAATACATTACTAATTATTGGTAAATATTGAAAACTTTACAAAACAATTTTTAATCATGCAGAGAGCAAATAAAATCAGATTTAAGCTTTCATTTATTAATGAGCGAAAATCTTTGTAATGCTGAATGCATCAGTAGAGCTGTTGAAAACATCCAATTAGAATGGTGTATTTTATAGTAAAGGATATTGAGTTCAAATAAAATTTTAAAAATATCCAAAATCTAGTTTCTAACAAATGATCTTAATATTGAAAATATCAATCCGAAATGTAAATACATACATAGGCTCAAGTTCTACGCTCGTTAAACATCGCATCTCAATTCCTTTTAATAGGGATACTAATAAAAGCACTATTACTTCTCCAACAACACTTATTAAGAAACTACAAATAAAAAATATTCCATATACCATAAGCTGGTCTATTTAAAAATCACCATAATATGAGACAAGCTCTAAAGCATGCCAATTATGCGTTTCTAAAGCAGTATTGATAATTAGATTTAATAATAATATATATATAAATGTCAAAAACGAATTGTTAAAAGCCTGTAAAAACAAAAAAATATATAATTTAGCCTATTTATAACCCCTAATTATAAGCCAACACACTCGAATAACGAAACCAATTCGCATAATATCATTGAATACATATTCATTATATTATTTTCTTAAATTATATTTCTCATCCTATCCATATCTACTCCCAAAATATATTCCTCCGATTATTAAATCATATCAGTAACAATATTCTTTCACATTGAATCTTATATATATATATATATATATATATATATATATATATATATATATAATATATACATATATATATATATATAATATATACATATATATATATATATATAATATATACATATATATATATATAATATATACATATATATGTATGTATATATATAATATATATATATGTATGTGTATATATATATAATATATATATATATATATATATAATATATACATATATATGTATGTATATATATAATATATATATATGTATGTGTATATATATATAATATATATATATATATGTATATATATATATAATATATATATGTATGTGTATATATATATATAATATATATATATGTACGTATATATATATATATATATGCATATATTTGGACAATAACTTTCAATTTCTCATTATATTATTTTAAATATCTACATTTATTCTATACATAATATTTCTGATATTACTCGCACTAATTATCTTTATGTTCAGTCTTTGAATGTAATAACTATTTAATTTGAAATAATTTAAACTTCGGTCTATACTGAATTATGTCCCTTAAACTTAATTAATACTATCACTCATGTATCCAATATAAAATAATTATTTTGTACAAGTTTATTACAAGACAAAAATATATATTTATGCACACCCTATCAACCAATATATTCTGGCTAGTGTAAGTTGGTGGAAGAGAGCGACTTTTCCTAGCTACCAGGGTGTATGTTGGTTAACTGGCGTCTAATATGTCGCTCGCGCATGATAAGCGATCAGTGCTACTTTCTAGTAGAAAAACTAGTGGAATTAATTCGATGTAATTCTTCCGGTTTCTTTTCGAAAGGTCGGATAATTCCATAAGGTAGGTTTTTGTGGGTCCAAATTTTAAGTCCCATCGAAAAGTAGGTTAATGGCGGTACGGAGTTAGAACTCTATGTCGACACTTCACAACAGAAAGAAATGTTTATGGTAAAAAATAAATTCCCAAGTTTCATACAAGTGTGCCAAACCATCGAGCTACAAATTCTCTTCAAGACATCTCTCTTGTATTGGATATTGGAATGATGGGGCTATTGGAATATTCCGATATAAATTGGTGTTAATGGATTGAACTATAAAGTGTGATTTGATTTTGGTAAAGGGAGATTCACTAGTTGAAAGAGAATATATATATATATATATATATATATATATATATATATATATATATATATATATATATATATATATGAGATGATAAGGGTCATTGGAGGATTTAGACATGAAATGCTATAAATCGTTTGAAGTATGTGCGGTTAGAGTGTTGAGAGAAGAGAGTCATAATAAAGAGTGACTAATTGAAGGAGAACATATCCATACACACATGCACATACACACTTATTTGTACGCCTATGCACGCATTTATATGGGCATATATATATTTATATATATATATATATATATATATAGAGAGAGAGAGAGAGAGAGAGAGAGATAGAGGGGGAGACAGACAGACAGACAGACAGACAGACAGATATACATATGCACGATGCAAATCAATATTGTTTGGTTAATATTATATAGCAACAGAAGGTTGGCTTATCCTAGTAGAGTATTTTTTATTAGGAGTAGAATTAGTGTGACGGTGGCACATGGTAAAAGATCAGTGTTCCATTTAAGGAAGACTTGGTCCACAGGTTATCATCATGACTGGGGAGCTAAGGCAGCTGCGGATTCAAGACGTTAGCTAACAAATACTTTCATCAATGTGGACATCCCTTGAAGACCTCTGACTTCGTGTTCAAAGATTACTTTATGAGTGAGGGCATCTCATGAAAGAATTCTGAATTTTCTGGCAGTATAAATGTGGAGATCTTAGTACGAATTATACGCTGGTTTGTTTTCCACATGAAAGTTTTAAACAGAGATTTTACGTCCATTCGGACTTTTTCAGAGAGAGTAATAAACGATTCGTAATCGTATTAGCAGGAAGTTTGGGATCTGAAGGACAGCAACCCTCAATCTAACATAAAATAAGTTTCGATTTTCACACAGAAATCAGGAAGGAAGAGTCACAACAAAGTGTATAGATCAACTCGTATCAGCAAAGGCGATTGAATAAACTGTACTAAAAAAGGAAGAGTCACAAGATGTGTAAAAAAGGAAGGAGTAAGACCGGAATATAACAGATGTATACGCATAATATTGACTACGCAGTTGAATTAGCAAAAAATAATATTAGCCTCAAACACTCTGATTCTTAATGTGGTCCAATACGTTTTAAATGTTCTTAACTGTATCATAGTTGACATTAATCGTAGTGATGTAAATACAGGAAACGTCCGCATTTCAATCGCATGCATAATCCCCAGGTAGTTGTTGATCGTCTGTACTTTTCAAGATAGGATGAAGACAGAGGCTTAGTTCATCGGAGACTATCTTAGGAAAAGACGACAATAGGCTTTCATAGATACGTGGAGGTTACAGAAGACTGCTTAATGGTGGGTGCGTAAAACTATGAAAACGCTGTTTAATTTTTTCGTCATTTTCTGTAGATAACGTTTAGTGATTGACTGTCAGCTATCTCTCGAGAAACCACATATATGACGCGTGATATTCTTTGTTGTGTACAGCCTACATTTATCGATTTCTGATTCTGCTTTAATTATGTAGAAGGTGAACATCCCAAATGATTCAACATAAGCGAAATTAGCTATTTATCACATTTTGAAAATAGTGTTCTTCGTAATATTGTAAGGAGCCATCAATGAACCATTATGCCAGCCTAAAATAAGTTCTGCTAGCATTTTACACCTGATGATGATTCGACGAAAAGTCAAAAACTTACGTTATACATATGAAACATACATTGTTTTATTTATTTCAACACAAAAAAATAAAATCATTAGAAAATTTGAAAAAATAAAAAAACGATAATTAAGGAGAAGAATTTTCTTATTTTTACAATGTTTTTCTTAAATAAAAAAAATGACACACTATATATATATATATATATATATTTATATGCTTATTAAATTTTAACTCTTGGAAAAAACGAATGCTTCTGTATTGTTATCAGCGTGGTCTGCTTCTTGTAAATGACCGATATGAATTTCGTATTGCTTACATTATATCAATGTTCAATACATATATAGTATTTTTTTCATAGATAAATGACTAAACGCATATTTCACACACACACACACACACACACACACATATATATATATATATATATATATATATATATATATATATATATATGAAGTTAATCCAACAAAAGATATAAGAGGCAACTAATATCTTTTAATTAGTGAAACATCCGGATAGGGAATGAAGCTTAATATACTGGATAGAGCATTAATAGCATAATATGAAATGAAATAATAAAATAAGGTGCGATCAAATTTTATTAGAATTCAAAATTCAGGCAAAGTATCTCAACGTCCTTAACTCATGAGTTTTCAAAGATAATTCTTCTCCTCAGAGGACCAACTTTTTCGGTTTTTCAGTTCTTTCAATTTTTTCGCTTTTGGTATGTTATCTAATACCTGGATCAATCTTCAATCAACCTCTTGGATATCTTTCCTGAATATGTTTTAATTTGTATGACTTGGATGGATTTTATAACTTTAACAAATAAGTATGTTTTTGGCTTGATATATTTGATGTGTTATGTACTCTTATGTATTTTTGTATATATTTTTATATATTTTCAAAGTGTAATTTTATCACCTGCTGTGACGTCACTGCGGTAATGGTCCTCTGAGAACAAGAATTATCTTTGAAAACTCATGAGTTAAGGACGTTGAGATACTTTGCCTGAATTTTGAATTCTAATAAAATTTGATTCGCACCTTATTTTATTATTTCATTTTATATTGTGCTATATATATATATATAAAAGGCAATGTAATTTTATTCAGTTATGCAATACCAGCGTCGTTGAATTATTTAAATTGTCAACGTCTTTCCTGGAACAATGCGAAATTCTTCTCTGCGCGGTTCTCATCTGACTTTTTAAAAATGCTTTTCTTTCTTCAGCTTTTTTTTTTCATTTGCATTTGACACCTGGAGATGTATATGGCACGGTAAAACAGTTGGGACAATTTAAGGATGGCATATAAGGGAAGGAAATTTCTTATATATTTAAGCTTAGAGAGTAGGATTGGTTCTGTGCAAAGTCTTTCAACACTTATAAAAGCGTCACGCACAGGCATTTCATTAAAACATTTATTAGTCAAGCAATGGCTACGCTTGAACACAAGGTGTCATCTATCATATAGAATCGATTATATTTTCCGGTTAAGATCTTTCCCCTTTTCTCGTACTGGCATTACAGAATTGTGTTCAGCTTTTTTTTTATTCCCAGACGACTTGTTAGTTCAGAGTCGCAAGAGTTTGCGTGTTTTGCAAATGCTGTTCATCAAAGAATATTGCTTTTTAAATATTACACAAAATCTCATTGAATAAATTGCGTTGGCTTTTATGATCTTGAAGTTTCAGCTATTCGGTGTTATGCCGATTCAGACAGAGGCAATAAAACTCTAATAAACAGAATATCGATTGCATACAAAAGCTTTTTGATATACAGACATATGTATTTATATGCGAACGGGTAATGGATTTAAATTCGACAGATTTATTACAATGAGTCGTAATAATTCAGATATCTAATATTTGAGTCGACAGACCAGTTTGTATTGTTTTGAACGGCCATCATCATGATATCGTATCGCGCTAATGTTTTATCTATTTGAGATTGCTGTTATTTGTTTCTTTTAAGTATTGAGCAGAGCACAAAAGACCAAGTAAGTAACCATCGAAAAATATTTTCTGTATTTTGTGGTGTGACTTAATATGGGCAGTAAAGGGTGTTGGTTAGTCCAAATTTATGGCAAATAGCCCCAAGTTTGCTCACTTGCACCCTTGTTCTCTTTAAGGCTATCCAATACTTTCTATCAAGGGTTGATCTACTGCGCAGACTTTAATTTTGTTATCATAGTTCACCCCAAAACAAGACAGGCCGCCACTGTAGACGTAAAGAGCTACTGAGAATTAGGGGGAAAGTGTTGAGGGTCATCTTAAGTTGGGAGTTGTACAGCGAGATGTCTGTTCACATTAGTTTTACATTTCTGCATGTAGGTACAGTCGGGGAAACAGGAAGCAGTGAGAGAGGTCCAGAGGCCGGCAACACTAGGAAAGAAGCTATTGGAGTAGAAGGTTTACCAGCATCTGGGGACATTCACAGTGAATGGATGGGGCTTAGCTTTTTGTCGGGTTGATCTAGTGCATTTACGTAGAGGGGGGCAATAAGGCAGCAAGTTGATCAGAGCACAATCTATTGAATTACTTGCAGACCTGGCACAAGGATGTAACATTGCGGTGATGGGGCAAGAGCTGGAGCTTGGTGGATAGTGAGGGACTTATAAAATTAGAGACACTTTTTTTTAACCTTGTCGAAAAGGGAGAGACTAGTAGATTGTTCCCAAGACCAGATGTGGCAACAATAATCTATGCATGGGCGGATAGTGGCTTTGTAGAGATATAAGATACCGTCAGGTTGGAATTACTACACTAAGGGTTTGTCGGTCATTTTACCAACTCTCAAATATATAGAGAACTACTTGGGTGTATCTTAGTTCATCGATGGTAGTAAAGCCCTTTTTACTTGGCTCTCGACGAGGACAATGTTACGCACCAAGTCAATGTTTTAAAGTGAGGGTAAATCCAGCTATCGAAAAAAGGGTACTTATTGTTAAGAAAAAAACCTACATTGCCTTTGTCTAAGAGGATTTCTCCCCTGGTTGAGAACCGTACGGTTAATACATTTTGATTGCAGCCCAAAGTGTTCACCTTACCCCTTGATGATCATAGAATCGAGGGGCCATATTAATGTGTTAGTATTTTTCTGTTCTGGATATCGTTCTTCATCCGATTTTAGGTGGTGGAATATCAGCTACTACACATAGTACATGCATTGGCTTTAGAGTTCAAAATATTATACGACAAGTAGAAAATTTACCAAATAAAATTCATGTCACGACAAGACTCGAACGTGTAGACTGTGGGAACTGGTCGATTGCACAGTATACCAATTTTTCAATGACAGAATAGATTCAATGTGTGCGTATAAATAAGCCAAGCATTGGTTGTTACTAGTATCATGTAGACATATAGTACGTATTTCATGGTTAAATTTTCCAGCAACTAAACCGATTGTACCCACTAAACTTGCTTAGTAAGGAGGGGATCTGATTCACACCTTCGCATATGATGAAATTAAAAACGTAAAAGATCAGACAGTCTCTTCTGAGAGTCAACTGCAAGTTCAAGATCGCAATTGGGTTACGCTTAAAGGACCAACAGACTCCAGTTTAGGACGCAGTAAAATTAGTACTGAAGCCGTGAATAAAGACTCAACAAAATGACAGACAGTGACAATGTGCTGTATTATACTGTGATACATTATTAGTCTTTAGGTCATTTTATTATGGAGCATAGTTTAAACAAGAACAAATACAGAGGTCCACAGTGGCCGACGTTTGTCTCGAAGACCTATATCATGCTAATGTATGCATAGACACACGGAAACCAATCTTAATGGTATATATATATATAGATAAATTCACATATTCATACATACGTATATATATATATATATATATATATATATATATATATATATATATATTATATACAGATGTATGTATACAAACCCACACACGCATATATGTGTGTATAACAATAAGAACTAATAAATGTTTACGTATCTCACTTAAGTTATTATTTATAAGTTTTTTGATAGCCCATTTTATTTATATACCAATTTGAATGAGATTTTCTCATGAAACTAAAGTGTTAAGATATCCCACTTTAATTATTTATTATAGTTATAAAGCCCTATCTGAGAATATATAGAACCTGTTATATGTACGAAGGTATAGGTCTTTATTGGGTTAGGCTTTGGAATTCTTGTCGGAATAATCAGTTTTGAGCATGTTTATCTTATGCAAAGGGAGCGATAAAATCTATATAGGCGGAAAACAACCAATAGGTTTCTACCATATTATTTGCTTAAAAAACCATTAAGTTAGAAAACGATATATATATATATATATATATATATATATATATATATATATATATATATATATATATATATATATATATATATATAATAAAGAAGAATGGAAAGGAATTAGAGAAGCAAAAGCCAAATCATAATTCAATTCAATTGCTCAGAGCAAGGTATATTCCGCAAAAAAAGGCAATTTATTCAAGTTAAATTTTCCTTAAGCCAGGCTTTTCAAAGATCAAAATCTTATCATCAGAGGAAGTCGCTGGGATAGATAAGTTGGCAAAGGCCAAGATTTAAAATTTGAAAAAATAAAATAAAAGTTGTAGGGAAGAAACACAGGGCAAAATTCTGCCCGAATGCAAGCAAATGTCCGATTGCTAAAAAGTCCGGTGTCGAAAAGTCCAGCGGAGAGAATGAGATGTAGATAGGTAGGTCGTTAAAAGGCCCGAAAGGTTGTGAGAGGGGATTCAAAGTTAAATTCCAAGAAGCCACAACTTCAGGTGCGGCGAAAATAGAAAATCCAAAGGGTAAAATGTCCAATAAGTTCGCTTTTAGTACACCACTTTATATATATATATATATATATATATATATATATATATATATATATATATATATATATATATATATATATATATATATATATATATTTCTTCCCAAATACAATTCTTTTTCTACAATGCTCTGTATACTTTCGGTTTCCTTCATTCTCTCTTTTTAATCAAGTAGTTTCCAGTCACTTATCCTATGGAATTTTGTCCAACCTTTTCTTTACCTTCTTTTGCCGAATTCAATAATGAAGTTTATTTATTTTTTCTTTGACCTATTTGTTTTACTTGTTATTCTAACATTTTTTAAATTATTTTTCAATTTGTCTCGTTGGCCCTTTTCCCGTCCAATTTCTTCTGTCCCTTATGTTATTCCCTTATGTTTACATGTTAAATTTTAAATGGCAACAAGTGTTAAAACGAAATATTGATGTAAAATAAGACTATACCAGTCTACTTGATTGCATTATGTTGTTCTTTTTTCATTATATATATATATATATATATATATATATATATATATGTGTGTGTGTGTGTGTATATATATGTGTATATATATATATATATATATGCGTGTGTGTGTGTGTATATATAATGTTGGTTCAAGCTTCATTTGATTTTTTTCATTAATTTGAGACGCTAATACTAACATTGAAAAGTGACATTGTAGAACGAAAAAGGAATGCCGCATTGAAGGTCATTTCGACGTAAGCAACCATTATTCTGGAGGCAGTATAAACAAGAAAAATCAACATTTGAATTTCCTCCGGAAATTGGAACCCAAATATTACAGCCACAAGCATTATTCCCTAAAATAATCTTTGTCTAAATAATATTGGTCACCGATGGAGAGAAATTGTAAATTCATAGTTTATTTTGTGCAAATCCAACACACCAAATAGGTTTAACAAAACATGCAACACTGCATGGAAGAAAAAAATCACAATAACAAAGTATGAATATAATAACATATTGAATAAACGAAGGGAGTTGATCTCGCGATGCTAGCATAGTAATGAATTAAAAATAGCATAATAGTACATACTTCTAATATAACCTACCCTTAATTAGACTGTCGCAATATATAAAACTATCAAACTATGTTTTATACATGTGAGTGAACATATAAATATGTATAAAATATTAATAAATAATTATAATACCTATTTTTAAAGTATTTTTGATAATATATTTTAATGTATATTTTCTCTTTTCTTTCCTAACTCCTCACATTTTCTATTTTCTCCTACTGTATTATCAAGTAACTATATTGTTTCACACATGTGTATAGATGTATACACCTGTATACATGGATATATGTATACATATATGTATATTGTATTTGCATGTGCTTGTACGCTTATAAATATTCTAATAATTAATAAATAGTCAATAGTGAATAAATAATTATTTAAATGATGATAAATAAATGCATTCACACATAAATATATAAATACATAGATAATATTTCAGTTCTCTACCTTTTTTTCGTTAAAGCCTTACACTTTCGATCCACCTGGGGATTTAGACCCATCGTAAAATATAAACAGAGCCATAGTTTGTTTCTTCTCATAGCTTTTTGTGTTTTACTTGTCACCCGCATACGTCGCACAAAATAATATTTTCATCCCCTATATTTTTTTCCTTTTTCCTTTTCTGGTTTCATAACGGGGTAAAGAGTTTTCACATGTGTATGTTTATGTATCTATATGTTAACGTGAATATGTGGTTGTGTGCTCATGTGTAAAGGGATGTCATATCTGAACACTCTACCAAGCTCTGGCCATGTTTGTTCGTAACGCGGACTAGCCCTCCTTAACCTCCTACAGTCTCCTAACACATAACCCAGACAATCTTTGATCCCAACGTTTTTGTTTGTTGTATTCTCTTTAAAAGATAAATTAATAAATTGATTCAAATGGCATTTCGCCCCTTCCCCCTTCAAAATTTAATTTAATACTAGTTGAACCACGGCTCGCCTCCCACTTTTTTCTATGTTCACTATATTCACTTTTAATTAATCTGTACCCTAATTGCTACCACTTCCATCATCTAATTGTTTATCATATTTTGATTTTCTTGCTAATATCGGCCGCAACCTCTGAGTCTGCTGGCAAAAAATGTTTGTACGTAGATGATTTTTCTTCCAACAAATCATCCTGAGGAAGTCTGACAATAAAGACAAAACGTTGATGAATACATAGATATTATTTTATGTGTTCCTTTTCATTTTCCATTATATATATATATGTATATATATATATATATATATATATATATATATATATATATATATATATATGTGTGTGTGTGTGTGTGTGTGTGTGTGTGAGAATTGAAAAGGAAACAGCGAAAAACCTAAGAACTCAACGTTTCGTCGGATTATTTTATCTTTTTCATCTATTCATATATATATATATGTATATATATATATATATATATATATATTTTTTATGTACATATTATTATTAATTACATTAAACAAGTTTAAATGTATTTATAAAATGAACTTTAAACTAATATTTGTTTAAGTGCTCAATACTAGATAGAGGCTTTATAAATATGTATTATATAAACGTTTGGTGTGTCTTACGTAGCTATAGGTTCGTTTAAGCGATTTCGCTTACGCTTCCTGAGAGGCAAAAATGATTGTGATTTCTGATAATGGAGGATAAAAGAACGAATATGAGAGACCAAAACCAACAAAAAAAAATGAAAACCTAGCACAGATTTTAAAACCAAATAATCTACTCAGAAAATATCCTTTAATAACTGAAATAGAATGGCGACACTTCACTATCTCAATACACACAGTATTTGAAGATTAATAATAAAGTTCACATTGTTATGTAAAGCATTTTCAAAAAGACCCCGACAAAACAACATTGCGTGTTATCTTTGTTTTAATGAGAAATTAGTGATGATTAGATTCCCAGTGAGAGATGAATTATTGTATCAAAAGAGGGAAGTAGGAATTAGTCATAGCACCTCCAAACACATTAACTTGGATAAATATGGAACTAGCTTAGCGATAATGAATCTATAAGTAAAAATATTAAGAAATAATCATCATAATCATTCCACTAGATGGGTAATAAGTATTAACATCAATCTTTTATCAATAAATAGTAATATCAATATCGTATAAACTATAATTAGGATCAGTTAACATTACTAAGATTAACATATTCAACCGCTGAGAAATAAGTTAATAACATATAGGGAATAGAACTAATTACTAGCAATGTATTTAAAATACTATTATGACTTCCGGAAAAAAATATATTATAATGTAGATACACCGATGAATTTAAAATCTAAAGAAAAACATTGCAATAGAAGAAAGAATGAATAAATAAAGAAAACGGTTTTCCATTACTCTATGCTTTTAATAATTTATAACGGGGCTTAATCTTCGTGAATATATATTTATATGTATGTATGCGTTATGGTAAATATGTATGTAAGCGCAGGCGTATTTATTTTTATGTATATGTATGTTGTGCATTTGCGTGTCTATGTATGTTTGTATGTATACACATATTAGCGATAAATAACATTAATGTGTCTATTCGTAAAGAAAATGAACATTTTAAAAAGCGTTTTATTATTATTTCTTTTTTCAAATAGTTAAACGCGTGCCAGTGACGTCTCTTTGCGTTTTTTCCTATGTATTTGCCGTTATCATATATATATATATATATATATATATATATATATATATATATATATATATATATATATATAACTTATTTGTAGTATAGCAGGAAAATTACTAGCAGAGTGCTCGATTAATTAAGAATTAAAGTTTAACAAATTAAGAGCGTAATATTTATTTATTTATTTATTTTGGTACAGAAAAATGAGTACAACATTCGTACCGTCGGTTTCAAACACAGCAGGACTTAGCCATCCATTTGAAACCTACGTTACGAATGTTGTACTCATTTTTTTGTAACAAAATAAATAAATATATATACATATATATATATGTATATATATATTATATATATATATATATGTATATATATATTATATATATATATATATATATATATATATATGTATATATATATTATATATATATATGTATATACATATATATATATATATATATATATATATATATATATATATATATATATATATATATATATATATATATATATATATATATATATATATATATATATACCAGCAAAGGGGCAGAGAGCAGTTTGTTTTCTGAGCGTCTTATGGTCAGGTGAGTTTTTTGTGCCTCTCAGAGAAATATGGTCCTTTAATGGATTGTGTTGGAATATTTGTTTGTCTTGATTTGCAAGTCTGTTGTTCAGTAAAATCTATCAAAATAAAACATCGTTACTTGTTTTAAACTGCAGTTGTAATTTTGTTTGGGGAGAGAATCCTTATGTTACAGCACTGATTGAGACCACGCAATTGACATTGCCAGGACTACAAACACACGACCACGGCCTATGCAGTGAACGCACACATACGCACGTTCACAATTTTACTTAATAGCAAATGAATAATTCAAAGTGTAGTATCCGTTTTGATACTAGGGATCAACTTTTCTGTCAGTACAGGAGATATCCTGTTATCCTTTTAGACGTAGACAATGTTAATTTTTGGTCCCAATAAAGAATGTTTTGGGGAGAGTTTGATTTTCATCGTTTTAAAACCCGACCTTGTGTCTAATTCTGCCCTCATGCTATGGCAAATAACTAGGGGCAAACCAGGTAATTAATTACCTCAGGTAATGTCCCCCGCCCGCCCTCTGTTTCTTTTTATCCATTCTCACTCTCCAATTGCGTCCTTAAGTTGTTCCTTCTTCTTTTCATCCTCGTTCTTAACTTGTTCACTCTGTCTGCTTTCTCTTGTATCTCTATTTCTCGTCTCATCGTCTCTTTTTTTTAATTAAAATAAAAAATATTCATCTTTAATCCTTTAATTAACTGTGGAACTTCCGCGGGCTTTGCTGATCAATAATTGATCATTCGAGTCATTCTATTCTCGTCAAAAATAATTAAACTGTTTATTTATTTATTTTGCAACTTTGGGCATCTCGTATTTTAATCGATAATCCAATTTAATCTTGTAATCAGTGTATACAGAGTGTTGCAGCAAATTCCGACATATGACAAAAAATCAGGCAATAGAAACGTAAGTTTTATACGCAGAGACGCGACAGTTTATTTAGCAACAGTTAGAGTTACATACTACATTATTTCTCGATGTAACCGCCACCAACGGAGACGATAAGTTCAAGACAGGTGCAAAATGATTCACACGTTTTGCCGACCATGTACTTCTCTGTGTCAGCGAACGCCTCCACGATAGCAGCCTTCCGAGAGTCAATCCTGCTGTGGGCGCACTTGTTGGTATTGGCCTCGGTCATGCCCCAAAAGAAATAGTCAAGAGTATTGCAGTTAGGTGAGGAATAGTAAGGAACATAGTTTAGCAGCCACGAAGATGTCGTCTTGGATTTGTTTGCAGGAGCGGAGTCCTGCTGGAAGACGTAGGGGGTCCGACGGCGATCTCGGCCATCCAGAGATTCAGCAACTCCTAGTAGTTCGTTTACTTTTTGTCAAGTGATTGATTTTGCTGACACACCCTGTATAAAAGCAAAAAAGGTTAAACGTAATAGAATCTTTCTGCTTGATTGTACCTCTTATTATTTTTTCAATGTTTATAATAATTTTTTAGTGTCAAAATATTTTTTTTTATTAACGAATGTTCTTAAAGTATCCTTCGCACTTTCTGTTCTGTGTTGAATCATCTTCAGGTGAAATAGAATGAACTAAAATCTGTAGAAACAAAGAGAATTAAAAAAAAACAGCCAGGAACGCGATATGGTGAAGGCGTTAGATGTCATAACAACACATCGGTGTAGTTCCAGTAGAACGTTTACAATTTAAATTCCGGGACGACAGAATTAACATCACACAATACATTGTATTTACATTAAAAAATTTAAAATTGTGTTACTCTTTTCATATGTAATTTTATTTATTGAAGGTTGCTGGGTTTTAATACAGTTTACTTTAAGTATTTAAAAGAAACCTTTAATTAGTTCCAAAATGCAATATCGTCTCTGTGTTGTCTTAAATCAGATGGAGGTTATTATGTTTTTTAAATGCTGGTATATTAAACTAGATTTACCAGGTACGTAGTGAGTCCAAGAAAAAGGGTAGCTGTAATATATATATATATATATACAACCAACTACAAACAACTGACGATCCCTTATATATAAAAACATATATAAAAATATATTTATATTAGAGTATATTCTTAGAAGTAAACTAAAATAGTGATTGCAGTAGATTGATTGACTTACTAGACTAAAATCTTTCAACAAAATTTTTTTTCTTTTTTTTTTTTTCTTTTTCCCAGTTTTGAAGGTTAAAAGAATTTCCGAGACTATATATATATATATATATATATATATATATATATATATATATATATATATATATATATATATGTATTACATGATTAATGATTAGGATAAAATAAATCCGACAAGATAAAAAGGAAATGGAAAAACGGAAGAGCAAAAATTCAAAGTTGCATCATCTAGCGAACGGTGTTTTATGACTGACAAGACAAGTCGAAAAAGAACATTGAAAAGACTTGTATTTGGGGATATGTAGGGGAAAGATATATTTATAAATGCCGTCCCCCCCCCCCCAGCATATTGTAACAAGATCACCCGGTACGATTAGAGAAGCAATAGTCATTGTGAATAATAATTGAATTGTATTAAGACGTAGGCTAGAAAGGATGTGTGGGTAAAGGTTGCATTTGGAATGCGACTGTGGGTGTTTTGGCATATTAAGACTGAGAGAAAAGTAAAAAACTAGAAATTACTTGCTGTTAGTATTACATCGAGAAACTTCACGTTTTCCATATAATCATTAATTTTGCTGTAATTTTGCTACGTGTTCGATATTCCAGCTGCATGTACCCAATCCACGAGTTCCGATTTTGTAATCAAACTTCTGCAAGCATAACAGTTGCAAATGTCTCAACGGCACTCAAGTTTGGTTTATTTTGCGTACTTATTGTAATACGCCTGAGGTATGGCCTGCTGGTCGTATTTGTAGACTCATCCAATCTACACCACAGAAGCAAAAAGTCAATATATATCGACAGATGTATTAAATTGTTTTGAAAGCAATCTTCAGCCAGCAATAAAAACACAACTGAGAATTCTAACTTATAAATGTATTTATTCTTCAATAATATGACTATTCGTATTTACTATCTGGTCTTGGATTGGTTCATAATAATGAGACCCACTTTAACTGATCAAAAACATATCCCAAAATCTTTGGATGATGAGGTTAAATATATATGTATATAAATATTTTAATTTCATAAAAAAACATTTAAATATTATTTACAAACGTATAGGTTTAGTTCTTGCGGAATCATCAGTGTAGAGATAATGAGTCAACCAAGTCGCACAATTCGCACCCCGGAACAAGAGTCACATTTAACTCCAATCCGAGGCATCCAATAAATGGCTACGGAGGAGATGAGAAATAAATCCTATACATGTGTCAATGAGGCAGACAGCTTTAGTTGGCCGTCATAACGGTGTTAAAGAGAAATGAATTGCATTTTAACCTCATATTTACCAATGTTTGCTTATATATATATATATATATATATATATATATATATATATAATAAATATTTGTTTTTGTATTAACTATGTACGTATACGTTTCGTCCTTTTTAATCGGGACATCAGCATAGAGATATAACTATTCACTACTGGGCGCGTAATTCGAAACACCGGGCTACAAGTATTTTATAACACAAATCTCGACACCTAGAACCACTTGGCCACCGCTGGACAGTGATAATTTTAACACTTATTTCGGCGGCTTGACGTCATAAGAGCGTTCAACTTAATGAAAGGAACGATTCATTTATAGCTAGCGACGTAATGCCGTGTTAATAATACACTTACAGTGCCAATCTAGAAGTTTTCTAGGGGCTACAAATAATAAATATTTGTTTTTTGCTTACTATCTATGTACGTATACGTTTCGTCCTTTTTAATCAGGACTCATCAGCATAGAGATATAACTATTAACTACTGGTCGCGTGATTCCAAACCCTGGGCTATATATATATATATATATATATATATATATATATAAGTAAAGATTGTTAAATATAACAGAATTCTTTTGTATGATTATATTTTTGTTCAGTTTTTCTAAACATCGTTTTTTGTCAAAATAATAAAATAATAATGTCCTTATTTACTTGCCTCCTAACGAGAATTAGACGCTAAGTCGGTTTTTAATATGGGGGAAATCTAGCTCCACAAAGGGGGCGCTCTGGATGGGGACGAAAATAAAAATTGACACAGTTCAGACAAAGGACAGAAAAGATGAAGTGCAGTATATACTACACTTTCCACTTAGCCAAAAGGCCTAGGAAGCAAATTACCTAATTCAAGAAGGATCTCTCATTCACTGACAGAGGATAGAAAAATTAAGCACAGTGTCAGAACAGATACTACATTTGTTTCCTAACCAAAAGGTCTAGGAACAAATGTTCTGCCAGTTATGACTGTTTAACAACAATGTTTGTGAATTTTATTCTATGTCTACAGTTAATTGTTATTTCGCGTCCGCAGTTTAGTATGTTTTGGGGATCTTTACCATTTTAGATTGCTAACTTCTCATTCAAACATAATCAACACGGATCATCTAATAATTTATATGTACTCGATTATTAGCGAGCATCTGTGTTCTTTAAGCTCTCAATAATGGTTCCCTAGTGATGTTTTCTATTGTCTTTTTTTATAATCGATTATGTTTTTTCTGGTTATTGTTCCTGGTTTTAAATTGTAGAGTATATTTTTTACTGAGCCTGTTTGTTGTTCGTGTTATCGTGGGCAAATAGTGTGGCTTGGTATATTATGCCTTTAGTTAAGCAGTTTGTAGTGAACAAATTACACGAATACTAAAGTTATAGTTTTTATCTTCATTACTTACTTTCTTATGTCTTACGAAAAAGAAAAGAAATACAAACAAAATGCGTAGAAAACTGTTAAATATAGAAACTATAATAATACGATTTAGAAAGACCATAATAAAATCCGAATGTTGCATAACGTATATATATATATATATTTACATATATATATATATATATATATATATATATATATATATATATGCATGTATATATATAACAGTCTGACTACAGATAGACTGTTTCGCTGTGTCACAGCTCCTCAGTTTTGTTAGACACCAAACTAAATTATTCATGATGATCAACTGTCGGCCATTAGACGAGTGTTGTTACAGTGAACTTAAAACTGCGATCAAACAAGCGCAGAAATACTAATCATCCAGGGTGGATGACATCAGAACTGAACAGCTCAAAGTCGGCCAGAACAAGCTCTGGTCCACTATGACCAGTTGTTTCAGCCTTTAACAGGTATAAACTTTTCATGAAAGAAATGCCAACCCATAGATTTGTGCATCCGAAATCAAATCACTCACTCTCCATAATTAAACACATACCCAAATCAATAGAAAGCAGTATAAACAACAACTCGGACAAAGCAACGTTCACTAACTATAAATACATTTATAATACCGACCTAAAAGATAGTGGATACACAAACGCTAATATATATATGACAATATCGACACTAGTACAAATAGGCCAAACATTCGAGGTAGAAAAATCATTTGGTTTACACCTACAGTTAACTTAATGTTAAAAACTAAGATAGGCAATACATTTGTACAACTAATAAACGAACACTTTCTATCAGTTAATATACCAAATAACATATTTAACACAAATACTTTAAAATAAAGCTATAGCTGCACGGACAGCATTGGCAGAATTATATAGAGGCATAGAAATAAGGCATTGAAAAACAATGGTGATAGCATAGATATTAATTATGATCAAGAAAGAAATAACTGTAACTGTCAAAAACCGGATGAGTGCTACTTGTAGAACAATTGTCTTACTTCATCAGTGATATATCGCGTAGAGATATATGAAGTAGAACACCCAGAAGTAAAAAGATTCTACATATGAAGCATGTCACTGACGGTTTAAAAATATATTACGGACACAGATTATCATCCAAGCATGAAAGATATTGTACAGACACTACATTATCCGTGAGTTTCTGTAAATTAATTAAAGAAGAAATAAAACAGTTAAGGAATGAGAAATAATTAAGAGATACAGAACCTGTAAATTTCTTAGCTAACCTTGATTTTTATGCCTAAATGAGAAGTTTGAAATAATAAGATTAAAGACAACGACAAATTATTAAATGTGAACAAGAGGCAATGTTTAACTGTTAACATTTCGAAAGACATATACTTAGTAGGTTCTAAACAATAAGTATCGGTTGCAAAAAATAACAATAACAGCTCAGCTCCCTCGATATTTTTTTGTTACTTTATTTTTTTGTTTACTTTATTTTATTTTACACATATATATATATGTGTTTATATATTTGTATATGTATGTTTATAAAATAAAATAAAAATGAAAACGGTTGAAAGAGTAAATGATATGTATATATATATATATGTATATATATATATATATATATATATATATATATATATATATATATATATATATATATATGTGTGTGTATATACATGTCTGTGTATATATGTAGATATATAAGTAGAGCTTATTACCCAAGATCAATAGCATGGAAGCGGGTTTTATTAAATTATCATGAAGCGGTATGGTGAAACAACTTTTTGAATGAAATAAAAATAAACAGAAGAATCTTGGCCAAAATGCCAAGATCAAAGTGTAGTATCTGTTCCGATGGATACTACACCCCATAGACTTGTACCGTCTTGGCCTTCGGGTATTGATTCCGCCGGTCTGTGGATTGTCCTGTGCAGTTCTAGGAGGTCCACTCTCCCAGGCTCTTCCTCCCCTCTTTGGGGAGGAGTAAGTTTATTGCTTACTGCCTGAGGCGCCGCTACCGGGGAATGTCGACGGGGCTGCCCAGGCAGTTTTTGTAGGCCAGAGTGCTCACCTTCTCGGGTGCTGGCTTTTCAAATACCACTTTCCCGAACTTGTGTCACATCTTACCTTGTGGGAGGAAGATAAATAAAAAAATCAATAAAGTAAAAAAAACAACAGAAGAATCTAGATATGAGTATAGGCACTAATAAAATGTTGAGTAAAATGTTGATAAATGATTAACCAATTCAATGTGTTTCTCTCGTACCTACTATTCTCCAAAAGTCAAAAAGAATTTCTAAGCTGTCTCATATTTTTTCAATTTTTACGTTACCTGAGGGAAATAGCAGTTAAAAAACAGGCATGCACATATGTAGTAAATAAGCATTGTATAACAAGCCGCGCGTGTGTGGTCCCCCTCTGTATGTGACTTGATGTGGCGAGTGTAAAATGCAATAAATTTGGGCAATTTGGAGCATTTTTAGCCCCCTTTGACCCCTTGGGGGCGCGAACCAGAATTGTTCTGAGGTCAAGGATGCTCATTTTATATCCAGAACAATTGCCTCTACATTTTGGCAAGTCTCAGAAAAATTGAATGGATGGATCAAACGTTATGGGAGAAAAGGCTCATTTTTTGCCATTTTGGGGGCTTTTGACCCCCTGGGGGCGCGAACCAGATTTTTTACAAGGTCAGCGATACTTATTTTCTATTAGGAACAATTGCCTCCACATTTTGGCCACGTTTCAGAGCAACTGAATGGATGGATAAAAAGTTATGGGGCAAAAAATGTCATTTTTTGCCATTTCGGGGCCTTTTGACCTCCTGGGGGGGCTAACCAGATTTTTTTTCAAAAATCGGAGAATGTCACTTTCTAACCTGACCAAAGTTACAACTTCATGCAAAACTTCAGAGAAATTCAATGGATGGTTGCGGAGAAAAATCCGGACGGACGGACGGACGGACGGACATGCCTCAAAACATAGGTCCCTCGATTTTTACAAATAAAAGAATTTATATCAAAATACAACTCCACATGTTAGTCAGCAGTATTGTAAAAACACCGGAGTTTCATTGGATTAATATCTAGGAAACATCAATACAATAACTATATATATAGCCTGAAGATTCTCCCCCCGGCGATAGAACGCGGGAGCCTCTGTGTAGCTTAATTGCCATAAATATATTTTCATAGCTTACTATATATATATATATATATATATATATATATATATATATATATATATATATATATATAAATGTTGAATTATATAACGATAATTGAATTATCGTTTAATAATAATAATCTATCGTGATAGTGTAAAGCTCAATATATTTAATAGAGCAATTCATTTTAGATGTAAAAGATGAGAATAAAGAATTGTAAATATACAATATTTATTAAAAAATCAAAAGTTCAGAGCAAGGAGCCTCATATCCTTAATCCATGGATTTTCAAAGATAAATTCTTCTCATCAGAGGATGGGGAAGCCGACAATGTAGTTGTAAATATTATCGGCAACACTTAACTTTGAAAATGTTATATAAAGTAAAACAAAGTAGAAATAAAGAACAAAAATAAGGGCCAAAGGTGAAGAGTCTTATGTTGAGGTGGGAGCGTAAAATCAGGGTAGATGGTGTCTAAAGACACGTCAGGACAAAATAAAATAAAAATAAAAATAAAAATAAAAGCATCTGAACCGTTGATGTTTTAATAAATATCTTTACAATTTTTTTATTCTTTTACATATATATATATATATATATATATATATATATATATATATATATATATATATGATGGACTCTCCCGTCGATTTCGAGTGCCCCGCCAGGGCCTTCCCGCGCGTGAATTTGTAATTGCAAGGGTTGCGCAATCCCAAACAACCGCTCTCCTGAGTCGGCATTGCTTGATTCCAATGGCAAGTAGTAATACAAGACGACTGGAAACAATGCCGAGATAAGCAGAGAGCACATATATATATATATATATATATATATATATATATATATATATATATATATATATATATATATATATATATATATTAGTTTATCCTCTATAAAAATAACTAATTGATCGTGTTCCTAAAACCTGACTTTTCACAAATCGGATAACAAACACATTCTGCAGATTACCGCATTTAATGAACATCGTTGCGTTAAATTCGAGACAGTCAACACGCGACTAACTTATGTTTCCTCAAACTGTATGAATTATCAAACTAAAACAAATTTTGTTCTTGCTATACGTAAAATGGTAGAGTAGAATAAACTCCCAATATTTGTAAAGCCAATTCTCTAGGTGAGGGAGAACTGTGAAATAATGCGTGCGACCAGGTAGGTCCCTGATACATGTCATACAGTACACTTGTAAATACATTATTTACTGATGTAGAGAGGTGAGTTTTTTTTCTTCACAATACATTAACCACTATAATCTGAGGCATATCTGATTATTCGTCTGATAATCAGACTTTTAAGCGTCGGTTTGAACGGAAAAGGCAATCAGAAATTATGTTGACTTACATTTAGCGGGTAAGAGATCACTCGAGCTGAGATATTTTGGTATATTCATTCCTCAACGAATACATTTTGCTACCTAACATAATATATATATATATATATATATATATATATATATATATATATATATATATATATATTATTATTATTATTATTATTATTATTATTTCACGTATCCACATGAGGGAGATATAATTGTCAGGACCGGCGGGACAGTTATAAAAGTGGGGGGGGGGCGGTTAAACACATGCATATATAACTTCATTATTGATGACCATAAAGTGGGGGGGGCCAAGTCAAAAAGTGAGTGTGTGTGTGTGGGGGGGGGCTTGAGCCCCCCTGCCCCCTCCGGTGCCGCCGTTCATGATTGTTATGTATCAATTTTCAGTATTTACTTCAACAGTAATAGTGCTCGATGCGTGAGTAGAGCTACGTAGTAATGGTGAAACGCGAAAGCAACTGATAGCTATTTTGCCATAAATATATTTTCATAACTTACTTACTTACTATATATATATATATATATATATATATATATATATATATATATATATATATATATATATACTGGTTGGTTGCATTCCAATAACCAAAAGAAATAAATAAATCAGTCCAAAATCCTGATTTTTCATATTAATTTTAGTTTTTATATTTATTTATTTATTTATTTTAAATTATAATTTTATTTCAGCGAATGCCTATAGTTTTTCTTTCAGTCTTACGCGCGTTTCGCAACCCGGTAAGAAAAAGTATTTTTTATCTACCGGCTGATCATCAAAACAGACCATTAATCATGAAAACAGATATATTATTGAAACACAAAACTAAACTAAACGAAAGGTGAGAAGAACAGTAAGTCAAAAAACACAAAAAAACTCACTTTTAAAGGTTACAATCATAGAAATCTGATACTACTTAATGCGATTCTAAGGTGGCCATCTCCATCTGTCTCTCTCTCTCTCTCTATCTTTTTTCTCCTCACTATATATATATATAAAGAGAGAATGAATGAATGTATTTCGGATGATTTCCGGATAAGTAATGAATAAACGACTGTAGAAAGAAAAGTACCTATCTAGCGACCAAAATTAAAGTAACCATGTTGCCTATTTGTAACAAACGGATATAAGTAGTGTAAGCCTAGATATGTATGTTTCTGAAAGAAAATACCGAGTCGACATAGTATGTAATCTATGAAATCGATTGTAATTTCACTTTTCAAAAGTAAATACCAGAACCCGATAAATTATGTAATCGACTGGATAGTCAGAACTAATATCAATGTGGCATATGCATTTCTATTTAGGTCTAGTATGGAAAATATCACAAATTTAATATATATATATATATATATATATATATATATATATATATATATATATATATATATATATATACATACATATTTATGTATAGAATATGAATATCGAAATACGTACTAAAAATATTAATATCTATGAAACACTCTGCTATTTTCTCCTGCTTTCTCATTAGTTTATTCGTTCTTTCTTACTTCAACTTTTCAATCCGGTCTTCCTCGCTGGGTCCTTGTACTCATCCTTTTTTTCCTGGCGTCTTCTGTGAATTTCCACCGCTTGACAATCTCGTCTCCCACCCTTAAAAAGACATTGGCGAGGAAGCAACAAAAGACGCCAAGTCTCCATGAAAAGAAATCCACAATGAAAGATGGTGGCGGTCGCTTGTTACCATGTCGACGCGTGCCTCACATTGGACAGGACAATGGCCAATGGCGAGGTTTTCGTCTAAGCGGCGTGGTAAATGATTCGTTCCTCTCGATCCGACGTTGTCATTCGATAGTCGTTCACGTCAACGGCTACAGCTATGACAGCAGTCGCAGTCATAGTGGCATTTAATAAATATAATATAATATAATATTGTATATATATAAATATATATATAAATATTTATAAATATATATATATATATATATATATATATATATATATATATATATTAAGTCTATAATATTCGACAATTAATGAATAAGTGATGAAAAAATCATTACTGCAGATATAATAATTTGTATTGTTTTGTTTTTCTTTTAAATGATATATCTATTTAACACTAAAACACCGTATACAAGATTCTTTGATATTTTGTTGGTTTGTCCACGTGCCCAATGGATGAGGCAATTTGTTTTTGTGATATTATCAATTAATACAAAAGAGAAAACCTGTGCAGCGGATGATATCATAATTGTATTGTAATTAATTATAACAGAGAGATGAGTATAATCGTATACACTTGGTGACGTCACAAAATAATTACGTCATCCATCAACCCAGAGAGAGAGAGAGAGAGAGAGAATTTTTCTCAAATTTTATAAAGACGAACTGTGATCCAACGAATAACAGGTCAGCTACTAGATGGACCGTTTACACACACAGGGGTCTATATATATATAAATATATATATATATATATATATATATATATATATATATATATATATATATATGTGTGTGTGTGTGTGTGTGTGTGTGTGTGTGTGTGTGTGTGTGAAATAGAGAGAGAGAGAAAAGGGAGAGATTATTTCTGTTCCGCCGTATTATTTACTCCTCTCCAGGAGTTAGGCACAAGGCCAGTTTTATCCTACTCCCACAAGTAAGATGTGACCCAAGGTCGGGTCGGAAAGTGGGGGTTTAAAAGCCAGCGCCCGAGAGGTGAGCACTCTGACCATCAAAAATTGCCTGGGCAGCCCCGTCGGCATTCCCCGGTAGGGGTGCCTCATGCAGTAAGCAATAAACTTACTCCTCCCCAATAAGGGGAGGCGAAGCCTGGGAGGGTGGACCTCCTAGAACTGCACAGGACAGACCCATAGACCGGCGTAAATCAAGCCTAGAAAGCCAAGACAATACCAGTCCATGGGGTGTAGTATCCATCGGAACAGATACTACACTTTGATCTTAGCCAAACCGTCTAACATACATAAAATGACAGTATTTATATGCGATATCCCTCCTCGACTGCCAGCGAGTTTACGTGACCTAGTGTTATTGGCGCCGAGACGGGTTCACGGTTTCGAATCACGTTAGGTTTAGCTACGCTGATTAGTTGCAGACGACGCAACACGTGTTCGTGGATAAATAAACTGTATAAATATATACGCTCCCATATGCTGGGGATCGCACTGGTAAATCCTTTTCTGTAAAATGATATTTTAATACGTTCAATTATCAATATCGCAAAAACATACATGAAATGATAACGTTTATATGCGATATTCTTCTTCAAATGCAAAAGGGTTTTTGTGACCTAGTGGTAAGTGCACCATATTTCAGTCACCAGAGTCTCGGTTTCGAATCCCGCTAGGTCTAGTTACGCTGATGAGCTGTAGACGGTGACACACGTGTCCATATATATATATATATATATATATATATATATATATATATATATATATATATATATATATATATATATATATATATATACGTACACTCTTCAAACAACGTATAAATTAACTAACGCTTTACAAAATCGCTGTAGAAAAACTATGATGGTATAAATATATATCGCTCATAGAAATTATTTTCACTCTTGTAAACTATATATATATTGTTGAAGCTTTGTAAAAAATTATCGTGTCTGTATATAATATATACAGCTTGTCTACATTTATTATTAAAATAACTGGACCATAAACAAATCAAAAGTGAACAATTAATCGTTTTCAAATTTAAACCAGTTATTTCATACCCTGTAGAATATACACCTCTTAATTTAAGCAGTTTTAAGTGCGACAATACCACATTGCGTCAGTATTTGTTATATATATATATATATATATATATAAAATAACCGACAAATCGTGTCTGGATATTTTTGTATGAATCGCTTCCATTTTCCGGATTAAAGTCCTAATCTCGGATGAGAATTGGCTGATGAATCTGCCGTAATTTTCTTTTAAGTCCAAAGTACTTTTTGACCCATCTGGGTCCATCTTCAGTGGGAATAATGTCAATCCGGTAAAGACCTGGAGTGAGTTTATAGTTAATTTTGGCGAGAAAATTTAAATACGAAACTATATTTATTTACCTGATTGACATTATTCCCACTGAAGATGGACCCTAATGGGTCAAAAAGTACTTTGGACTTAAAAGAAAATTACGGCAGATTCATCAGCCAATTCTCATCCGAGATTAGGACTTTAATCCGGAAAATGGAAGCGATTCATACAAAAATATCCAGACACGAGTTGTCGGTTATTTTTAATAATACGTGCCTTAGAGAAAAGATGCTGCCTCGATACATACACACACACACACACACACACACACACACACACATATATATATATATATATATATATATATATATATATATATAATTTCCTTACTTGGACACTAGTTGATAATCATGATTTTACATGAACTACTAAGTGAAAGGATTTCCAAAAGTCAGTATGCATTGTGATGTCCGACATCACAAAGTTACAATACATTCTCTTCACCCTTTCCTTTTCTTACTCCTCTTTATCTCTCCTCTCTTTCTCTCTATATCTCCCCCCCTCTTTTCACTTCTCTCTCTAATAACCTATTCTCTCTGTTTACTATTTACGTCACCACATTCCACGCAGCCTTTCTCTGATCATTCGTCTTTTATTTACGTCATTCACCATTTAAAGCATGCATGTACAAGTGAAGTGAGACAATCAAGCGATATTCTACCCTGGTTAGTTCGATCTCTTGCTTGGAAAGCACGTTACATGACGCTAAAAAAAGGAAACACTTACTTGTTCTTTCCGTTGGAGAATTCTCCTCGCAGTTCGTAAAGCATCTTTCCTTCAACTTAAAGCTTAAAAAATACAGAAGGATTTTTTTGTCGCTCACTTTATTTGATGTTACACCGGTTTTCACACACTCTTCCAAGTACAGTAGCGGTGTTGAAGTTTCTCTTTATCAGAACCAGAGCGGAAGACACGTCTTTGCTATTTAATCCTAAAAATCGCTATTATGTGTTTTCATTTGCTAGCTATTCAAGTGTTCTTGTTTTGTATTTATTGAACTGTTTTCTTCTCTGTATAGTTAACTAACCTAGAAATCACTTTTGTTTATTATTCGAATCTTAAAATATTGTGTTCGCATTTCCATCAAGACATTCTTCCCCAAATTCCCAAACTTTATCAAACACATTTTTCGTCACGATTAATATAAGCACTACTTACTCTGTTGGAATTTATTAAAGCCCCCCTCACTGATTGTCTGTTGCCATGTCCCTTAAGGGCCTCACGGATTGGCTGTCAGGCATTGCAACACCTTCTCCCTTAGGTGGCACGTGTACCAGCCTTTAAAAACCCTTGCACACGGCATCCCGGCCTCTTTTTCGACGACCATCTCTCAAATTCACCAATGCCTAACTGAACTTTTTAAAACTCTATAAATATTCTATGACTCCATCTATCTCTTTCTTACTAAAATTGCTATGAAACTACATTCTTGTGTTTTGTGTTCCTTCTCTCAGACTTCCGGTAACAATGTGCAGATAAAATCATCAAAGGAGAGATTCCTTTGATGATTTTATCTGCACATTCTTACCCAATTCTCACGTGGGAGAATTGAACTTTATTTTCAGGATTATTTTAATCCCAACAACTCCACTGGTTACAATATAACAACATCCTCATAGTTTTAGCATTACAGAGATTATTAGAGATATCTAGATTTTACGAAAAATGGACTGTCTGAAAGCATTATAGCGATAAAAATATTAGTAGGTTAAACAATTCTGAAAACGGATAAATTTCATTTTTCTCGAGGATATATTAAAACCTGAACAATGGAAATAGTCTAATAATGAAACACAGAAATAACAACCTTATTGAATGACAAGATGTTCACTTTGGAAATATCACAAGAACTTCATAGAGATGATCCAACTATAAAGAGAGATTCGTGAAAATGTATACAATATAAGATTGAAAAGCAAAGATAAATACTTTCAGTATTTTCTGCCCCAGGAGGAATGTAAAGTAAGCAAGTTACAGTTAAGTGGCAAACGTTTCAGCAGTGCTCAGATCTTTGAACTGGCTGGAATTGGTAGAATTCAAGAAGTATGAAAGGTGAAAAATAAGTCGCAAATTGGAGTCCGTTCAGAGATCTCCGAGGAAAACTCTGCTCAGTGAAGCAAGTATTTTACAGTGTAGATTTTGGCCAATAGATATATGCAAAATTGATTTTTCTAAATTTCCAAAGACAAACCTGAAGCTCAGTCGATGAACCTTTTAGATATTCCAAAAGCTGAAGTTAATAAAATGAACATACTCGCTTGGTTTATCGAATGCAGTAAATAGGTCGTAGTATAATAAAGGATGGAGTTGTGCAAACTATAGCGATTAAGTTCACAAAAATCGGAGATATGTTAATTTTCGCGAAGGTTTTGACACGCTTTTTTATCTCCTTTGCATAAAACTTAATTTAACTGAATACAGCTTACATTTGGATAAATTACGCTGAAGAGCCGTTTTCCAAAATTCATGATCCGTTAATTAGTTTAGAAGTGAATCTTGTACGTACCAATTAAACACATAAACGTGCCTAACTTCATATATATATATATATATATATATATATATGTGTGTGTGTGTGTGTGTGTGTGTGTGTGTGTGTGTGTATATCTAGGCAGCATCTTCTCTTGCAGGCAAATATTGTTGAATATAAGAGACAACTCATGTCTAGATATCCTTTGGTAGATCCTTTCAATAGTCCGAATCAGGATCTTAGTTTCGGAGGGGAATTGGCTGATGAATTTGCCAATTCCCCTCCGAAACTAAGATCCTGATTCGGACTATTGAAAGGATCTACCAAAGTATATCTAGACATGAGTTGTCTCTTATATTCTACAATATATATATATATATATATATATATATATATATATATATATATATGACAGATGGAGCAGCCACCGCATAACAACGGCAGCCATCGATCAGAAGGCCTATCTTCGAGTTTCGCTTTCTTTAGTGCTCTTTAGTGGGACACATCTTAATCCAAGACTCGAAAACCGGGTAACCTGCATGTGAGGCAACAACTAAACACAGTAAAGTCGATAGACATAGAATTCGAAAGCTACGTTTAATGGCCGATTGTTGATGAAACCTACCGTCTACTGTTAAAGCCCATGCCATCCCATTGACAATACGATTTAGATAATAACTGCCGTGTCATGCAACAACTAGTAGCACACAGAACACAGAATACGGATGTTGGGAAATTATATTTATCACCACAATCACACAAACGCTACAGCCTGCATTGTTTGTCTGATTGTGAAAATAAATATAATCCATTTACATCCTGAATAGCATCATATATATATATATATATATATATATATATATATATATATATATATATATATATATATATATATATATATATGGTAAGGATTGTCTCCTTCCATACTGATGATTTCAGGTTCGGCATGAAGCACATTTGTATAGTGGTTAATTTGTAAATAGTATTTTTGAATATTTTTCAAAGATTTTGCTCGATTGAGCACTGTAAATAATAGATAGCAAGCCATTATTTATAGCTTAATGCAATACTCAAGGCTCCACTCGTTGAGTTCTGTTGACGGCTTGCTTATATGGCCGCCGAATTTGCGATTTAGAAGTTGATTCACTCTGCCATTTCTACGGCAATTTAATATTAATAATAATAATAATAATAATAATAAGAAGAAGAAGAAGAAGAAGAAGAAGAAGAAGAAGAAGAAGAAGAAGAAGAAGAAGAAGAAAGAAAGAAAGAAAGACCTGAGTGTCATGATGGGCAGGTGCTCCCTTGTTAGCCAACATGGGGGACCCGGTCCGCATCCTGCGAATGTTGGCCCTTCTCATTTCAGAAACAAGACAACGGACAAGAACCAGGTAAGTAACCTCTCTGATTCCAGGAATGACAAGGACACAGACCAGAGACAAGAAAACCAGCGCGAAAACAGCAAACTGGAAAGATATAGAAAGAAATGGACCACGAAAGAGAACAGACTGGTGATGGAGTGCTACTATAAAAGCCGCTACCCTACAGAAAGAGGCTACCGAAAACGAATGAAACATCTCTGGGACATTGCTAGTGACTACCATACAACGGAACAAAGGATAGCAGATCAAGCAAGACAGATCCTCAAGCGAGGATGGTTCTCGGAGATGGAACTGACGGAAATCAGACAGAAGGCTAATGGCGAAACGGAGCAAGAAACACCACCAAAGGAGAGACCACAGGAAGAGGGCGGGCAAAACATACACACTGAAACTGAAGAGATTGAAGACTACGGAATCACAGAACCAGGGTAGATAGAAGACTGCGGAACCACAGAACCTGCTGAGATAGAACTCGACGAAAAAGAAGCAAGTGAAGTGGAGAACATTAGACGATACATGTCAGAAAACAAAACTAAACTCCCATCTCTCAGGAATGAAGTAGCGAAGAAGTTACAAGCAGAAACAAAAAGAGTAAACAGACTCCTCACACACATCCCAACAGAAACTATTACAGACCTAAACAACCTGATATATGCAGGGGCAACATCGGTAAGTATGAAACTAAGAAACGAAGAGAATGGACAAAAGAGAGGACCGACAAAACCTGGATGGGAAATCAGACTGGAAATCCAGATCACCAAACTTCGGAAAGAAGCTAAAACCGTGAAGGAAGGAGGACATGAAACGATTAAGAAGCAAAAATCAGAAACGCAAGGAAAAACTAAATGAGAAACATGAAGAAATAAAACAAAAGATAGCAGCAATAGAAGGAAGACTGAGACGATACAGGTACAAATCAGAACAGAGCAAACAGAACAGGACCTTTGAAAACAATGAAAGCCAGTTTTACAAAAACGTAAATGGAGAAAAAACAACAACAGAGCAACCGAACCCAACAGAAACAAAACAATTCTGGAGCAAGATATGGGAAGCACCAAAAAAAGCACAACAAGAATGCCCAATGGTTGAAAAACATGAAAGATGAACTGCAGGAAATCGAAGAAGGAACCGAAACAGAAATCAACAAAGAAACGATCAAGAAACCCCTAAGTAAAATGGCAAACTGGAGAGCATCAGGCCACGATGGAATACATGCATACTGGTTTTAAAAATTCACGACCCTGCATGAAAGAATAGCGCAGAAACTGAGTGGATGTATCCGCAAAACAGACGTACCAGAATGGATGACGGAAGGAAGAACAACACTAATACAAAAAGACCCCCAAAAAGGAACGACCCCCAGCAACTACAGACCGATAACATGTCTACCAATAATGTGGAAAATTCTCACAGCACAACTGAGAGAACAAATCTACCAATCCCTGGACAAACGTGGACTGCTCCCCGAGAAACAAAAAGGATGCCGGAAAGGACAAAGAGGGGCACATGATCTACTATACATTGATCAAAAGACCCTGAAGGGGGTGAAGAGCAGACAAAAGAACATAACGATGGCATGGATTGACTACAATAAAGCCTACGACAGAATCCCCCAAACATGGATAATTGAATGCTTAAAATATACAAGATACCAGACAGGATTATTAATCTCATCCAAAAAGCAATGGAAACATGGAGACTAAAACTGACAGCCGGAGGACAATACCTGTCTGAGATTAAAATACAGAGAGGCATTTTTCAAGGAGACTCTCTATCACCACTACTGTTTATAATAGCCATGATGCCACTCAACTACATACTCAGAAAGTGTGATGCCGGATACAGGTTTACGGATACAGAACAAAGAATAAACCACCTGATGTACATGGATGACCTTAGACTGTTTGCAAAAAACAAAAAAGAACTGGAAAAGCTGATAAACACAACCAGGATATTCAGCCAGAATATCCAAATGGAGTTTGGAATAGAAAAATGTGCAATGCTAGAGATAAAAAAGGAAAACTGGAGACGACAGAAGGTATAGAACTCCCCAACCAAGAGGAGATGAGGGCGCTAGGAGAACAAGAAGTTATAAATACCTGGGAGTTCTGGTAGCAGACACAATCAAAGATACAGAAATGAAAGAGAAGGTTGGAAAAGAATATCTACGAAGAACAAGGAAACTCTTAGAAGGGATAAGCACATGGGCTGTATCACTAATAAGATACTCTGGACCATTCATAGGCTGGACCAAAGAAGAACTCAGGCACCTTGACCAAAGGACTAGAAAACTAATGACTATGCACAATGTATTGCACCCAAAAGACGATACGGACAGACTCTACATGAAAAGACATGAAGGAGGTAGAGGACTGGTAAGTATAGAAGACTGTGTGGAAGACACCAAAAAAGAACTGGAGAAATATGTAACCCAGAACACGGAAAGACTGATCACCACAGCAAGAGACATCAGCCCAACAAACAACTCCTGAAGCACTGAACCCAGAAACAAAAAGACAAGAAAGGAAAAGTGGGAAGAAAAACAACTACATGGACGCTTTATAAGACTCACAAGCGATGAAGCCAATGAAAACAGCTGGGCATGGCTAAGAAAAGGACACGTGAACAGAGAAACAGAATCTCTGCTGACGGCCGCACAGAACAATGCGATTAGGACAAACTTTATTAAAGCAAAGATAGATAAAACCCAGGAAAACAGCAAATGCCGATTGTGTAGACAAAGAGACGAAACGATAAATCATATAATAAGTGAATGCAGCAAGCTAGCACAAAGGGAATACAAGAACAGACATAACAGCGTGGGGAAAGAAGTACACTGGGAAATGTGCAAACAACTGAATTTCGAATATGCAAAAAAACGATACAAACACCAACCAGAAACTGTACTAGAAAACGAAAAACACAAAATCATATGGGATATGAATGTACAAACAGACAAACCATAACAGCAAGGGACCGGATATGATAATAATCAACAAGAAAGAAAAATCCTGCAAAATCGTGGACTTTGCCGTTCCAGCGGACCACAGAGTGAAGATCAAAGAGACGGAAAAAAGAAGCAAATATACTGAACTTGCCAGAGAATTGAAAGGAATATGGAACATGAAGAAAGTCAGTATAACACCAATAATCATAGGAGCACTAGGAACAGTCCCCAAAAACATGGAGAAAAGACTAGGAGAAATAGGAATCAAAGGGATAACTGAGACCATACAAAGGACAGTAATGATCAAAACAGCTACAATCCTGAGAAATGTCCTCGAATGCGGAAACCAACCCACATAAGCAACGAATGGAGAACAAACACATGGAAGCACAAGACAACAGAACCGGGGAAATTACAACCGCACGAGAGAGGCGCAAGCATAGGCTGACGCCACGAAAATTATGGACAGAGGGTCGAGGAGGGAAAGCGCAAACCAGACCTCCACTGGAAGAGCGCGGACAGCTCTGGTACCTTGGGGAGGCTTGTTGCCACTCGGGCCCCAGAGGGGGCCAATGGCCCTTATCAGCGGGAAATCGTTGGTAGGTGGCTGTTGCGATTACCGCAAGCTCATCAGCGGTGATGAACGAAAAGAGGTGGAGCATACTGGAAGTATGAGGAGACTTGTTGTCACTCAGACTCCAGGGAATACCACAGGTTGTCGGCAGTGGGCGATCACTGACGATGACCAGTGTGATAACTCCTAGTGAGTAAATAATAATAATAATAATAATAATAATAATAATAATAATAATAATAATAATAATAATTATTATTATTATTATTATTATTATTATTATTATTATTATTATTATTATTATTAATATTATTATTATAAGAAGGGGGAGGGAATTAGAGTCAATTCAAGACAAATTATGCCTGATAGAAACCCAACTACCAGCGTTCAATCCAATCCCCTAGACCCAAAAACAGGCTAGCCAAAAAGTAAGCCCTACTCTATTAAAATTACTGATTTGAAGAGAAACAAGGAAGATAGAATTGATTTTAGTGCATCTATGACGTGGAAAGGATGTGTTTATTCTTTTTTTTATTTAAAAAAAGCATAGACGTTAAATTTCATAATATGTGATGTGTCTATGAAGTAGAATAAATTCTCTTTTTTCATTATCTTCTTTTGTATTATTATTCCAATATCGATGGTATGCACAAAAGAAATGCGGTGTCAAAATAGCTAACCTGGATTTAAATTCAGTAAGTATGATTGTGATAATCGGAAATAAACGTTTTTTGGGTCTATTTTTGGGTAAACAACTGATGATCCCTTAAATAATGTTAGAAGCAAACTGATATAATAACTGTAAAAGTTAAATTGACTTACATGAGTGATTTCCCACTCAACGACTTGGGACTTAAGGTTGTTTTTTTCTTTTTTTTAATATAGTTTTAGTGGTTGAGAAACTTCCAAGACTATATATATATATATATTGAAGGAAAGTTTAAAGTTTCAGAACTAAAAAAATCAAGACTTTCCTGGGTGAGATTTATCTATATATAAGAGGTTGATTTTGGAATAGTATGTAATACGGACCCTATATAAAGCATCATTGAGAGCAAGTAAGATTTGTAATTATAAAAAACTATGTTTAAATCATACTATTGTAAATGATGATGATGATGATGATGATGATGATGATGATGATGATGATGATGATGATGATGATGATGATGATGATGATGATGATGATGATGATGATGATGATGATGATGATGATGATGATGATGATGACAAAAACAACAGGGAAGAAACCGGAAAACTCATATTACTTTCAATTGTGTATGTCTTATATAGGATATTTCTTAATCGAAATTTTAAGATGCTCATACACTACTACAGACGGTGTCAGCATATTTTAGATTAAATAATTTTAAGAAATATATGTAATCCTTACTTTAAAAGTAAATAAAATAAATGACTGTATTCCCACGTTAATCTAATGTAAATGGAATTACTATTACGTATATATATATATATATATATATAAATGTGTGTGTATATATGTGTGTGTGTGGATGGTAGAGGTGATGTTACTCTAAACGATACACAATTTATAAAAAGCAAAAATAGATATTATCCGTTACTATCTAATATATATATATATATATATATATATATATATATATATATATACAATTATTTATATATATATAGAGATATATAAAATAAATTAAATGAAATGTGAAACTAAAAGTATACTTTTAGTAGATAGAACCTATAGTGAAATGGTTTAAGCTCAATATACGAGATAGAGCAATTATAAAGATAGATGAAAGAAGAGGGATAAACATGTACGAATGACAAATGTATTTCAACTTCGATTGTTAAATGCAAAGTGTACTCGGTAAAAATAAAAATATGTTCATTATTCTTTCCTTGAGCCAAGGCTTTTCAAAGATTAAAATCTTATCATCAGAGGAATTACATAGATAGATAAGTTGGCAGTGGAAAAGCCAAAATTCAAAATTTGAAAAAATATTAAGTAATGGAGAGTAAGAAACTGCGTTCAAAAAGATATGGGCTCTGTCCAGTTGGTAAATGTCCGTTGATGAGATGTTCAGTGAAAGTAAATTTACAGTGAAGGCAGCATTGAACAAATTCAAGACTGAAGTAAATCCAAAAGAGAGATGTTTAGTTCAATCGTAGGTGGAACGCACTTATTCTGAAGTAATTTTGAGAATTCGGGCTATTTTAAAATACTCTCGTGGACCGAGGATAGAGTTGAAGTTAAACTGTGTACATTAAACGCAGGCAGTTGGAGATTCTAAGAAAAGCGAAACCTTTTAGTTGAAAACGATGCCTAATGAAGAAGAGGGGGGTAAAGATGAGACATAAAGGAAATGGGGTGATAGGGTTAGTTGAATGAGCTATGGCTGACGCTGGGAAGGGAGAGGAGGATGGGGATTGTTTGGTTATCACTTATTGCCAGTAAGCAATAAAACCGGTGCGAGTTGGGGTGAGGCTATTATAAGTTAAAAATTCGTACATGTTTATCCCTATTCTTTCATCTATCTTTATATTTTTATATATATATATATATATATATATATATAAACACTTGATATTAAAAAAATATTTATAGTTAAAAGCCCCTTTAAAGACGTAATAGCCTTAAAAGTAGAGCGCTGTTTGAAATTGTAAAGTATCTTGGCATTTCTGCGATGGCCAAGTTCCACTCGAGCATTTCACACTGTATACGACAAGACATTTCCCCCGCCTTCCGGGTAAGTATATCTTAATTTCAATTTCTCGTGGCCATGTAGTCCTAGACGTTTGTCTCGTGATTCTAGACTGCATCTACGAACTGCATATGAACCCATGCGCCACTGCTACAGTCATTAGGGTTGGAAAGCCCGAAACGACATCGTCTGTAGGTGAAAAAACAATTTGATATTATATATATATAAATATATATATTTATATATATACTTCTTTGTAAAATGGTAGGAAAAATCCCAGCAGAGTGCTCGATTAATTAAGAATTAAAGTTAAAAATTAAGAGCATAATATTTATTTATTCTGGTACAGAAAAATTAGTACAACATTCGTACCGTCGGTTTCAAGCACGGAAGATCTTACCCATCCGGCTCTCTTCAGCTTCTGTTGTTATCTGTATTGGAAATGTGAGGTCACATGACACTCTCGTTGGGACGCGTTATTTGCTCAGTGTGTTGTGTGTGTTTGTTTAAATTTAAATTTAGTGTAATAAGACCGTTGAGATTTAAAACACGAGGGAATTCAAGATTAAAGGGAATAAAAAATCAAAAATATATGAAAATATATATAAAAAATATATATAAAAAATATATATAAAAACATTTCAATACTAAGAATAAAAGAATAAAAAAAGAGAGAGAGAATAAAAAAGAAGAAAAAAATATAAAAAATGTAGAGAATAAAAAAAGAGAGAGAAAGAAAGAAAAAAAAAGAAAGAATTAAAACATAATGAATAAAAATAAATTAAAAATAAATTTAAAGATTAAAAAAATAATAATAATAAAAAAATAAATTAAAAATTAAAAATTAAAAATTAAAAACAAAAATAATGAAAGGGTTTCTCTGAAATTCCCGTGAGCCAAATTATGAATTTGTATCATTAGCCGTTATATTTTTGAAGGTATGCGTTCTAAAAGGAAAAACCGTTAACGTGTTAAAAATCTTTTACCCAGATTGGAGTGATTTTAATGAAGAAATTCGGATCTAAGGGAGGTAACTTAGTTGGAAATATGAAATGTTTGAGTTTGTTAAAATGGATTTGTAGATTAATCTAGTGGCTGATAAATAAATTAAATATTTTTGCATTTTTGTATTTTTGTGAAAGTCGAAGTTTTTGCTCTTGGAATTTATGTGGATATAGTTTGTTTAAATGGATTTGTAGAGTAATCTAGTGACTGATAAATAAATTAAATAAATTAAATATTTTGTATTTTTGTGAGGGTCGAAGTTTTTGCTCTTGAAATTTATGTGGATATAGGTTGATGAGGTGTTTGCTCGTTTTTATTGTGTTTATATTAGTAGGGGGGTAGTTAGACATTATGTAAATCGGTCAGACCAGTTTATAAGTAATGCTTGTCTCTTGTGGATACACCCCCTAAACATTTCCAATACAGATAACAACAGAAGCTGAAGAGAGCCGGATGGGTAAGACCTTCCGTGCTTGAAACCGACGGTACGAATGTTGTACTAATTTTTCTGTACCAGAATAAATAAATATTTATATATATATATATATATATATATATATATATATATATATATATATATACAATTATTTCATAAGCATTTTAAAAAAGATTCACAACGCAAAACCTTGTAGTAAAAAACAACCCCTCTCCGACCCCAAAAACACTAGAAAGAACCAATGTAGTTTATAAATTTGAATGCCCTTTAGGAGGATGTACCTCCCAAAATAATAATTGCTACATTGGTTTTACAACAACCACTCTATCCCGCCGCCTCACTATGCACCTCGCAAACACTAGTTCAATATACAAACACCTACAAACGCACAACTGCCCTACATCTGAGTTGAGACAGATATTAGTAATGAACACAAAAATAATACATTCCGAAACTAATTTTAAAAAATTAAAAATACTTGAAGCCGTATACATAAAAACGCAGCAACCTAAAATCAATAACATTTCATACGAGACAAGTAAAACTATTTTAAAATGCTTAGTCTAGTTCAGTGATATCAACCGGTGTTGCCTAATTCAATTAAAAAAATAGGGACATCTTATTAAAATTACTTACTGCCTATCTCCCCCATTTTCCTTCTCCATAATTATTAGACGAGACAAAATTAAATCAGCCATTATTTTAAATTAAAAAAATAATAAGAATAATAAATAAAATTAATAAATAAACGAAGAACTGTTTTCAATTGTCACATTTTAAAATGTAGACTTCCGTATTTTACGCTAACGGTTTGCCGGCGTATTTTTTAAGAAATTCCATTCTTTCACTCGCTTTTTATTCATTTTTTGCCATAAAAGACCTGAAGATGATTCCGGAGAGAATCGAAAACGTTAGTCAAACACATGGATCCTTCATCAATTCATTCCATCTACACGTCAAAAAGATCATTCGACGAATGGAAAAAATAAAAAAAGGAATCACTAAACAGAAGATTTCTGTCGTCTTTAATAAAACATGCCTTAATGAAAAAATGCTGCCTAAATACACACAATTCATATATATATATATATATATATATATATATATATATATAAACAAGTAAAAGATGAGAATAAAGATTGTATAAAATACAATATCTATTACGCCATCAGTTGTTCAAAATAAGCGGTTTTCAAATAAAATAAATTTTATTATACTTCCTTAAGCCATGTAATATAAACAAACATCTCGCTGCAAAACTCTTCTCTTAGAATGTCCCCTTTTAATTTCAGGCATCTAATCCTAATAGCCCCTTACGTCTCAGTGGCAGCATGTCTTGTCTGGGGTGAACTCAAGTTTTAAAAAAAGTATGTGTGTATGTCTCATTGAGAGGAGGAAGCAAGAGAGAGAGAGGGAGAGAGAGAGAGTTTATGAAGAATATATGAGCATGTATTATGACAATTAATTTAAAATCATGGCATGGTTCACATCGTTCTAATTAAACCTAAAATGTATCACAGTTTTGGCTATTGTTGCATGGTTATTAATATTAGTCTATTTTCCGGATTATTTTCTTTTCATTCCGAGCATTGCTTCTTGGAAGAATTAATTTTTCGTTCAAGCTTTTCATCACCAGTTGCCATTGACGATAACACCAAAACCTATTGCTTTCCCCATAGGGAGTGGTGTGTTATCAGCTATGACGATGACGTCACGGAAGACGGGAACAATAGTGAGAATAATTGGGGTGAATGCACGTGGCGCAATAATTATAACTTTGATATGGAAAAAAATTTCAATATAAACATTACATCTTCTTGTTATTTATTTGAGCATCGTGTGAACAGGCTGGAATGCGCAATTCCGTTGATAGCATTCTGACAGACTCTGCCTATGAAATCGGCAAGCCGAGTTCGTATCTCCTTGGATATTTGGCAGTAAACCACGCGCTAGAGTGGTATAGTAAAATATGGACTTAAAATATACATTGGAGTATGCGGGGATAAGAGACGCATCCTTCAGAAAACATAAATGTGCGTGAAATAAAAAGGGAAGAAGTGAAACAATAACGACCGAAAATAAAAATCAACGGGGGCCAATGTAAACTGACATACAACCGGTTTGGATGATCGATATTATGATTATTCACTCACTAAAAGTTTTCACGCAAGTTATTATCAGTGATTGCTCACTTGCGATAATCAGTAGTGTTTCCTGGAGTCTGAGTGACAACAAGTCTCCTCAGATGTCCAGCAGTATTTTGCTAACCATTGCAAATAATGTGACGTCATTGCGACCGCCGCTTTCAATTGGTGTCTTGCTGGCAACGACCGTTGGTCTTCTCTAGTCTTCTCTAGAATTTGGGTGATATTAAGCTTCCCCAAGGTCCCAGTACTCTCTGCACCCTTATAGTATAGGTCTGGTTGGTGCCCTCTCTTCTCGGTTTTTCTTTCTTCTTTGATCCTATACAACCGATGTGTGTGGTGCGAGCCGAGTCTTGTGCGATAGGATTTTTTTTATTCGTGTAATGTAATATAATAATAATGATAATAATAATAATAATTATTATTATTAGTAGTAGTAGTAGTAGTAGTAGTAGTAGTAGTAGCATTACTATTATTATTATTATTATTAATATACTTCAGTGTAAGTTCTCACACAAGTAATTACCAGTGATTGGTCAGTCGTAACAACAAATGGTTCTCCCTGGGATATGAGTAACAACAAGTTTCCCCATATTTGAAGTACTTCATACTTCCTTGTACTCAATATGCCTTTCCGGTCGTTTTGTTCTATTGCGCTCTCTCTCTCTCTCTCTGTCTCTCTCTCTCTCTCTCTCTCTTCTAGATCTTTCATAGACACCCCGCGGTCCTTTTCTGTGGTACCAACTGATGACTGAGAGGCGTAAGCGTTAAAGTTAGAGTAGTTTTCTTATTGTCAACCCAGCGAGTATACAATGGTCTATTTTATTTCATCTTACCTGTCATTTGTCAGAATCACATGGCTTTGTTGGTTGGTTTCACTACTCTATATAGCATGTTTTCATCATTGCTGTTGTTTCTATGAGTTGGGTCTACATTTTAGAAAAGTTATATGTTTCAGGTTGAAATTAAAACCAACCAAAATTATTTGTTTGGACTTAAATGAAGATAGAATATTAACAGACAATTTATGACGACAATTTAAAAACGCCACATTTTATATATATATATATATATATATATATATATATATATATATATATATATATAATTAACTTGTTACAAATATCCAGGGGGTATAAATCCGAAGGAAGTTGAAATCGGGTTTATGAGAGTGCTCAATGAAAATTCAGAGCAAAATATATTTTTTTTGTTGGTGATTTTATTCCATTAATTGCGACAAAATATATTCTGTTTCATTAACGCTCGCAAAAAGCTATAATGGAATCAAATGGCAAAGATTTTAAATTTAAATTTAACCTCAACCGGAAATTTTAGGATGCATTAGAGGGAGGGGGGACAGGGATGGAGCTCTGCCTATAACGGGGACATGAGAAGGGAGGGGGAGAGGGGGAGACCCCAACAAGTCATGTTTCAAAAAGTAGCGTTGGAGGTTCTCTCGTGTCTGGGCCATCGTGACCTCAATTCCAGCCAGGGCAGGGGGGGGGGGCAGGGGGAGGTTAAATTTAAAATGAGAATAGAATTATAATCATAGAGTTATAACTGTCATTTTTGTTGTGATAGGTAATTATCGTGTAGATAAAAATGTTTGATAATTTTAATAATTTTAATGTAGGTATTAATTGCTACTTTTGTATTCTATTTTAATATAGTTATTTATGGCTTGCTCCGTAATTGTAGTGAATTTTGTTGTGATAATATTTTTTAATTGTGATTATATTATACTAAAATCAATACTAGTGGAATCATTATATAAAAGAAGTTTAATGGTGTTACCATTTTTAGTATTAATAGAATCGATTACAATAACAATAATAATAACAATGCCAATCGTACCTACGATAGTCGCAGTGATAATAGCATTAATAAAAATAAAAATAAAAATAACAAGATAATAATAACAATAACGATAATAATAATAATAATAATAATAATAATAATAATAATTATCACCCTTATTACCATCCTGCTAATCATAAAAAAGCACAACATGAAAATACTAAACACCTCATTAGCAGTATGTATATTATAAAGTGAAAAACGTCCATTTCTTTGGGATCATTTATTGTTATTGCAAAATACGGATTGCAAATGAGTCATTGTATACGATCGATTGAACACGCGTTGCCATTTTTACCATAGCTGAAGTGCCGAATTTTTTTATTCATATTTCATCCAATAGTTTTAGTACATAAATGTTCAAAATAAATTCGATAGAAGTAGAATCGGTATCGCCTATTCCATAGTTGGTGATTTTATCCATTAGGCAAGTCAGGATATGTAATGAGGAAGAGAGATGGTTGATATCTAGTAAGTATGAATTAAAATACACTTTGACTATTGATGCACTGTTTTCAGGTTTTGTTTATTCTGCCAATCGTTTTATAATAACCATGCCAATATTGTGCAGCACCAACTGTGAGGGTTGCTCAGTAGACCGTACCGAATTCAACCACTTAACAGGAATTGCTTGCTGCGTGGTCAGCAAGCGGTAATTTCGTTGTGGAAATTACATTTTCTCCGCCCTGGGCCAGAAAACTAAGGACTCGCCTGACCGCCAACCAGGACTGGTGGCCCAGCACTGAACCAGAAGTTAACGTTTGATTTGGTTGGTAATTGAGCGCAGGCTACAGCCAATATGTCGGTAGGCAAGTGGTGGGGATCACGGCAGGTTAAGGTGTTGACATAGCCCAAGCAGGAATCGCTGTTCAGTGAGCGAATCTAATGGGTTGTGAAGCGTTTCCGGGAAGGAAAGTATTTTCGTAAATATTGCGCTTACGTTTTCATTCATGATTTATCGAAGATATTCTTTAAATGACAGAATGGTTATATATCTATATTCATAACACATACAACACACACACACACACACATATATATATATATATATATGTACTATAAAAGTATTAATTTATTTCGATTGGCTTTCGGTATAACTTTGATTATCCGACTCTTATACACACACACATACACACACACGCACACACACACACACACATATATATATATATGTATGTATATATATATATATATACTAGAGATGAATGATGAGAATAAAAAACTGTAAAAGTACAATATTTATTAGAACATCAGAAGTTCAAAGCAACTAACAATTTTAATTGCCATAACCCACCACTATGCCCACTCAATAATAACTGCATACTTAAAGATGTGGTCTATGCATGCACTGTAACCAAATTATCCCAACAAACCTATATTCTCAGCAATATCAATGAATCTCTATCACTCTAACCAATACCACTATCTAACACCAGAAACCTGTACCCAAACAATCGCCACAACACCACAACACCCACCGACAGAGATAACTTAATTACTAATAGAACAACTAAACTTGCTATATACACCTACATAGGCTCTACCTCCCAATCAATAAAGAGCTGCATCTCCTCCCACATGTATTCATTTAACATCAACACCAATAACAAAAGCTCTCTAAGAAACATAGTCAGATATTTTAAATCAAATAATATCCTATTCTCTCTAAAATGGTCGATTCTAAAAAATCAAGATCTTACACCCCAGATGCAAAACATTGCCATATTTGCACTTTTGAAGGACTAATGATAATCACCACTGCAAGAGAGAAGAATATTGTTAACTCAAGAAAGGCGATAATTTCATACTGTCGCCATAAAAGAACATTTAAATACGCCCAATTTATAACCCCAATAGACACCCCCACAGAGCCATAACTTCCGACCCATTCTGATACTATAGGCCTCTCGTGATATATAGTCCAAAACATATCTGATGCCCCCATATAATCATAAAACACGAGATTTATAGAATTTTCTATTCCAAATCACCCTTACCCTATCTTAAACTATTACATAATTCCATTAAACCCCATTGATTGATATTAATTTGGATCGTCTATCTGCCTAAGTGTGTGTTATCACCTACAAACCTTTACTTGGATATACGCTTGATAGGGGAGCATATTTGTACACATATATATACATACGTGGATATTGTCCGGTACCTGTGTGTGTGTGTATGTGAGTGGGGATATGTATGTGTATTTGTATGTAGGTGTATATATGAATACGTATATGTATATATATATGTATATATTTGTATGTATATATATGTGTATATGTATATATATATATATGTGTATGTGTGTGTATGTATGTATGTGTACGTATGTGTATATGGATGTATGTATGTTTTGTATGTGTGTATCTGTGTATACGTGCGAATGTATATGTATATATATATACGTACCTGCCTGTGTCAGAGAATATCCGAAATGACACCCCCCATATGTATTTATCTGCGTGCATGCGTGTGTGATTTATATAGCAATGTTCCTCTATCAATCACTCCAAAAGCATTTAACTATCTTTTACATCTTGGATACATAAATCCACGAGTCATACGACCATAATCTGACTTTTTTATTCCGCAGAAAACTATAAACAAGAATATACAGACCTCAAATACTATCTATCTTTTTAAATGAATTTAAAAAAAAATCTTTTTAAAAAATAAATTCTTTTTAAAAGAACATTTTAAAAAAATAATTATTTCCCTAAAATGATTTTTTTGAATATATTTTTCTAGTTAATTTTTAAATAATAATTCTAGCCCTTGACCTCTAAAACGTGAACCGCAAGACAAACACTAATTTTCTTAAAATGCCCTTCATATCTTTCTAATCTACCCCACCCCCTATATAAACTTATCTACCTCGGTAAAATATAAATAATTCACTTCCACCAACCATAAATACCGTACAACTTGACTCTGACCACCTAAGCTTCCATCATCCATACCCTAACCTTTCTTCCTTTAGCTACTTAAAAAGAAAATGTAAGAAGATATGTTATAACAGTAGTATATATGCGTATATTTTACATACGTATATATAAGTATGTATATGTGTGTATATGTGGGTCTATATATATATATATATGTATATATATTTGTAAGTATGTATACATGTTGCCATTTTTAGCATTACATAAGCAATACTTTCAATCTACACTGTCTTGAAAAATATCGGCTCTAAACCCATTTTTGTAACCTATCGAAACACTTATCAACCAAGGAGCTAGAGGTGTTCGTAATGCACACTTTGATATACATCGAACTCTGACTGACTAACTTCATTCTAAACCCTGTGTAACGGAAAATTCTACTATCGGACTACTGCACAGACAGGGTGAATCGGACTCACAAACAGCCGTCAAAAAATCAGCTTCTCAACAACAACATTTGGACTCCTGAACAATTTGAGTATTCTTTTTCAAACATTCATTTCCAATATAACAGCTGTTTTATGTTTTACGCGTTTTTTGACGGCGTCTACCCTGACTCTACGTTCTCATCTCAACACAAACTCTTTGTTTTTTATTTTGTGTATAATTTGTTTCAAGGTTAAATTTTGCCGATAATATTAACAATTACATTGTCGGTTATTTTCTATCCTCTGATAAAAAGAGTTTATCTTTGAAAATCCCTGGATCAAGGATATGAAGCTGCTTGCTTTGAACTATTGCTCTATTCAATATATTGAGCTTTATATTATCACGATAGACTTTTATTAAACGATAATTCAATTATCTTTAATTTAATTCAACACTTATATATATATATAAATTATGAAAGTTCATTTTATGAAGCATCTTTTGAAAGTTAATATAAATATAGAGGCAAAAATGCCTTCAAAAAACCATGTGAAAATGATGCCTAAATACGCACAATCCATATATATATATATATATATATATATATATATATATATATTACAATAAAAATTGTGAAAAGAACAAAATTTATTGAATCATCAAGTAGTTTAAACAAGTAATATATAATTGAACAATTTATTTCCTTTCCTTAACCCATGGATTTTCAAAAATGCAAGCACTTATCATGAGATGAGAACATAGGGATAAAACAGTAAAATCATATTACTGTTAGCACACATTTGAAAATTAAAAAAATATGCAAAAATACAAAAATATACAATTTTTTTAGCAAAGAGAATAAACTTCGGTGGGAAAATATAACATGTCCATAGTACATCTAAAGGATCATGAATGTCCAACAAATATAGCAGAAAGTCTTCCAGGAATTCTCATGATGAAAATGTTCCGTTAAAAAATGAAGGGATTCAAATATGCTAAAGATCATTGGCATCAAAATACATGAGTCACTAGATGGAGTACAAGTATATAAATCTAATACAAAAGTAAAAAATGTCGTAAATCCGTTGCGAGCAAGATATCTTCCTGAGGCAGATAAAAAAATGTGAAATTCAAACAAAAGGTTAGGTTAATAGACTAATACATAGTTTATACATTACAAGAGCTTACAAAATACTAATTTAAGAAATGTTCCAAATTTCTTTCATAATCGAAATACTAATTGAAGATTTGTAAAAGGTAATAACATCATTTTTGCAAGTGTCTTTTAATATTAGTTTTAATTATTTACCTACATAAGTATGCAAATAGGAATTGTTTTCATTGATTTACTTTTAAAAGGAAAGGGACAAATAAATTAAATTTAGACAGCAATTTTGATGTTATACACGTTTTGTTTGTACGGTTTAATCTGATAAAATGAAAAAGTCACAAAATAATCCTTTCGAAAGTATCTTGAATTTATTTGCAATAAAAACTATTTTTTTAATTGGCTAGGAAATTCTATGAATGAACATGTTTTATATAAAAAAATGAATATTTATCAAATTATATATATATATATAATATTTGTTATTTTTTATTATCTATGTACGTATACGTTTCGTCCTTAATAATCGGGACTCATCAGCAGAGAGATATGACTATTCACTACCGGTCATGCGATTCGAAACCCCGGATTACGAGTATTTTGCAACTCAAATTCGACGACTTAACCACACGGCCAATTTTAAATAGCTAATAAACTGTGATTATTTTAACACTTCATCGGCGGCTTAGCGTCTGAAAGCGTTCTACTTTTTTTAATGAAAGGAACGATGCACTTAAAGCTAGTGACGTCATACTGTGTTAATACTACACTTACAGTGTTCTACTTTTTCGAGGAGCGACAAATAATAATAAATATTTGTTATTGTTTATTATCTATGTTCGTATACGTTTCGTCCTTAATAATCGGGACTCATTAGCATAGAGATATGACTATTCACTACCGGTCATGCGATTCAAAACCCCGGATTACGAGTATTTTGCGGCCAATTTTAAATAGCGAATAAACTGTGATAATTTTAACACTTTATCAGCGGCTTAATGTCTGAGAGCGTTTTATAAATCGAAAGTACTGGCAACAAAGGAAAGAAAAGTTGAACAAGAAATCAACGGAACTTACAGACACCGAAATACTAAATCGCCTATTCGAAAAAGTTAAAAAATATAAAAAGTTTTATAAAACAAAATCATTCTGTGTTATTTAATAATTTTTGCCTATATATATATATATATATATATATATATATATATATATATATATATATATATATATATATATATATATGTAAATTTGGGAAAGTTCATTTTTTAAGCATCTTAAGAATTTTAAACATAAACAAAGAGGCAAAATGCCTTCATAAAAACCATGTGTTAGGTGCAAATATTTTTTTATTAAAATCAAAATAAAAAATAAAACATTTTTTTAATTTTAATTTTTCTCAAGGCCAGTGAAGAAAAAAATGTTTTCATGTTTTATTTTGATTTTAATAAAAAAACTATCTGCATCTAACACATGGTTTTCATGATGGCATTTAGCCACTTTCTTTATGTTTTATTTTTATATATATATATATATATATATATATATATATATATATATATATAGGTGAGAAAAGTTATTTTACATTCCAAAATCAAAGACTTTTTTATTTCTCTTACAACACATTTTTCAAAACAAATACATTAGAGTGCGAAATATTTTACGAATCGTTTCGGTTAAAGTAATAAATATACTAGACATTTTGTATATTTGCTGCATGAGTGCACGGGTAACCGATATTTTAAGATATATTGGCTTGAACAAAAATTGTAAAAGGCCACAACCAAGAATTAGATGGACACAACGTATAAGGCCATTTTATATTTAATACCGGCATACAATACTTACATAAGTTGGGCAAGAAACGATTTTCGGTTGTTGGCCTTTTACTTTAAATACTAATAAATCAGATAAAACTCAATTTTATTAACCGAAAATAAAACTATTAGAATAAGACCACAGGTTGTCCAGTGAGCGGACGCTACTTCAACCATTCAACAGATCCAGTCTCGGCTATGTATGTACAGTGGCCATTTTTTTCACACAATATTTAAAGAAAGAAAACACTTTCATGGCATTTTTGACTATCCATTGGGATCTCTCACTGCTGCTGCTGTTTTACGGCTGATGAAGGCTATCACTGTACAGCCGTTTCATCGATAACAGTTTTACATATGCAAATGTACATGTCTCTTTCCAAAAGTATTTTTTTATTAAACGATAACTATAGAAATTGATAAAGAATATATCTGCATATTTAAATGCTCACGCTTTCATGGAAATTGTAAAAAGAAATTAAATGATTTCATTTTCATAATTTTACGTTTGAATGCCTACTTTGTTATTATAAAATCAAACCCCGGATGTTAATGAAACAAACAATTTGAATATTGATGATGTTTTTTCTATGTAAGATATTTTGCTTTTTGCTCGATGTTATGAAGAAATTCTCAATAGATTTTCCCATTCATATTTTTACATTATTTTCATCTTACAGAATTAATAATATATAGAAAATAAGAGTTCTCTATCGATTCATGGATATCCCTGACTTGAAATCAGAGAGAGTAAAAGGGTAAATTGTTCGTTCTGTTTATCTTGATATAATTTTTGTCTCATTCATTATGGTTATGCTTTCACTTCCAACGGTATGACTTGGTGCTCACTTCCTATGTTGGTATTACGTTTTAAATCTATAAAAGGCGACATGATTAAAGTCAATATACTTAAATTAAATGTACTTCAATAGTCACAACATTTTTTGATTTGGTATGAAACTTTGTTTGGTAAAAGAAATCATTTGCTCTTAACGATTATTCACGATTGGATAAACGCTTGTTAAGCAACGGTAAAGAGAATTAGCGTTGACTGACTGGCACGTTCTAAGTAGCGAAACACGTGTAGGGAAATATAGCTTTACAATATAAATAAATAATAGAATAAAATATTTTTTCGTTGTGATGAATCCTCTCTGGAAGAAAAAGAAAAATATCTTGGTAAACTCTCCAAATATACGTATATATATATATATATATATATATATATATATATATATATATATATATATATATATATATATATATATATATATATATATATAGAGAGAGAGAGAGAGAGAGAGAGAGAGAGAGAGAGAGAGAGAGAGAGAGAAAGAGGGGAGGAGATTGTGTAAAGAAAAGTAAGTCGGATTCTCGAAAGTATATAAAAGTAGCATTGCATCTAACAAATGCATATTTGATTCTGAATAACGAGTTCTTTCTTTGTATTCTCGCAGCATGTTCTTTACATTAAAAATATAAATTCGTTTCAGTTTCGTTTTGTTCGAAAATACTTATTACATTATTTATGAAATGTTATTAACCTAATTATTGCTTGAAATTACTTTGATGTTACAACAAGAGGTACAATAATTGGTTTGCCAAAACATATTATGTATGTTGCCTTTGAAATACATGGTTTTTTTTTTAAATAAAATCGGTAACACTTATTCATAGAAATAGAAAACATCCCCTTTACAAACAAATTTAATGTGGTATTACATCACGTAAGATGAAGATGAGTAACTACTATTCGCTTTTAAGCAAATTACAGTGATTAAACAGCGTTTTTCTTTTTCGCTATTCTTATGTTAATAGTTGTTTTTTTAACTTAAACCGAACAATTAGTCAATGTTAATTAGTTTAATGTATTAAATATAATACAACCTAAATAAACTGAAATTACATTAAATAACGATAGTTTTATTTCTCAGCTAGTGACTGTTACTTTGCGATTTGTTTTAATGCTTGCATTTTTAAATAATACAAGATATACAATTTGAAACAATAGCAACATGATTACTGAAATGATGGAGATCTTACAAAGAGCAAGGTTACTTTTGATGTCGTAAATAAAACGTTGATATTTAGTTAAGTTCTCCCTCTCTACTCCGTTTAAGCCAGCAGCATTACGGACATGACTTGAACTAGGGTTGCTACTTTTGTCCCATATCACTATGTCAGGTTAACTACACCGAGTTCTATGTATGTAGCTGTAAGGACACTGTTTGTCTGAATGTGTGTCCGAGTAAACAGTCTAATCGAATTTATTCAGCATCTCCGTAACAAAGTAAATTCGAAAGAATTATATCTATAATCATTATATGAGCAAAGGGTTTTACAAATTAAAAAATACTAGAACAAACATGACCCGTTGGGACACATATTGAGCTCGGGTAATATTTTTTGAATCAGTGAACAGTGATATGCAAATCCAGTTAACAAAAAAATAAAAAACAAAATACAAAATGAGTATTTTTTGCTTGCTATATACTCCCCTTTCTCCGCTTCTCTCTCTCTCTCTTTCTCTCTTTCTCTCTTTCTCTCTTTCTCTCTCTTTCTCTCCCTCTATGTTTCTCTTTGTAGTTATGGATCAACTATTACTACTACTATAGTAATATTTATTTATAATGGACTATTTCAATCAAGTATTTTATAGTTAGTTTATTACCTTTACTTAATGAACGGAAAATGAGTTACGGAAGCAAGAGTCATAAATACCATATACAATACCATACAATGAAATTGTATTTAAGCATAACACTATACACATATTGAGGAATATTTTAACATATATTTCGTGTGATTAACCTATGTGTGTAAAAAGCTAGATATTTTAGAGGTTTTGATTCTTAAGTTATATATTGCCGGTGTTATTTTAATTATAATACTCGTGAAAAATGTATATTTTAAGTCGACAAATATTAAATAGTTTAAATTGCAAGAATCTGTCTTGAATTATCCACATAATGACAGAATAAAAAATATTTATACTTTTTCACTTCTCTATTTTTGTTAATAATAACTTTTATTATTACAAGTTCTTTTTGTATGTGATACATGCATTTAAGACGTAGTCTTTGTTGGGATATATTGTTCGACGCGAACTAAAACGGACCTTATATGTTTCTGATTGAAAATACCAAAATTGGAAGGCTTGGTCAGTCTTATATATAATGGCTGAAGCAGAAACTAAGAAATATATACGAAAAAAAAATGAAATCAAATATTGAAGGGGTTTGTTTATTGCTAATCGCCCGAGGGGCCCCTAACGGAGAATGCCGACGGGGCTGCCCAAAAATGTTTTGTAGGCCAGAGTACTTTTCTTCTTGGGCGCTTGTTTTCCAATCCCACTTTCCGACCTTGTGTCACATCTTACCACTGTAGGAGGTAGATAAATACCAAATATTGAAAGGTTGGGCTTTTAGCTAAGATCAGAGTGTAGTATCTGTTCCGATAGATACTACACTCTGTAGACCGGTATTGTCTTGGTTTTCGGGCCTTGATTCCGCTGGTCTGAGGGTGTGTCCTGTGCAGTTCTAGGAGGTGCACCCTTCCAGGCTTTGTTTTCTCACCCTTTGGCAGAGGGTTAGTTTATTGCTAGTCGCCTGAGGCTCCCCTACCAGGGAATGCCGACGGGGCTGTCCAGACATTTTTTGTAGGCCAGAGTGTTTTTCCTCTAGGGCACTGGCTTTTTAAATTCAATTTCCTGACCTTGTGTCAAACTTTACCGCTGTGGGAGGTAGATAAATACAGACAAAAAATATTGAAAAGTCAAATGCACCAACGCAACAATTGAATAATAGTAGATTAAGAAGTTTGAAGACAAAACCCCGATACATAAATTAAGGGCAATAGAAGTAGCATTTGCCTACACTGGAGAGTTTATTTTATTTCATGAAAGATTTTATCAGGATAAGAACAGAAATGATTATGGGATAGACAACGTCGCATGTAAAGAACTGCATCCAATATTAATAAGTGAAATACCAAAACGCGATGAAAATTGGCGGGAAAGTTTTATTCAAGGTAACAAATCGCATTTTTGTACGCAATTCTTCAAACGGAACGAATTCCTGATGAGTTTAAACAGGCAATACACAATATTAAGAAATTAAAGTATTTTAAAGATCAGCGTGCATATGGTATGCATTTTGAAAGGGTGCCGAGAAAGTGGTAAACCACTGAGATGGCGTGGTAAGGTTAATCAGGCAGCTAAACAAAGTAGTTAGAGACTGGAGATTTTGGAGACAGTCAGCAAATTATGGATTCGACAGTAGGCGGAGAAAACATTTGATGATGATGATGATGATAATGATGATGATGATGATGATGATGATGATGATCGTTTCTCGTTTCACCCAATTCTCAATTTTTATTATGTTTACTAGCAAAAATATGCTCCCTCCGGTCGCATATTTTTGCTAGGCTGCCGCGTCAGAAAATAACGCTGACGTGTAAACTGGTGTAGCCTCAGTCATATTTCTTGGGTGGTTATACGTTGATATTCTTTATTTATGACCAAAAATAGTTGTAGATGTAAATAATGAAAAAAGAAATTTCGACCCCACCCCGATTTGTGTATTAACCTTCTCCATAAATAGAAATATTTTAAATAATTTTTAAATCAATATTTATTTTAATTAAACAATTTGATTCAGTAAAATTGTTAAAATCAACAATTTCAAGAACTGAATACAGCAAACAGTATTTTTTGGATCGGAAGAAAGGTGTACATAAAATAAAACAATAAAAAAATATGTATTCTTTTACTGTAGGATCTGTGCTGACTTTGACGATGACCCAAACACTAACCCTAACACCCACTTTGACTCTGACCCTAACCCTAACAATGGAGTCATAGTTAGCGCGGGTCCTAAAGTGTAAAAGTACAAAAAAATCAAATATAGTGAACATGGTTACGTATGTAAATGGTCTCGGAAAGAAAGTTTACCTAATTAAATTTGTTAGAATGTGTGTTTGTGGTTTTTTTTTAGTAGTAATTTTTAAATCGATTTTTATTTAAATTAAACAATTTGATTCAATAAAATTGTTAAAATCAACAATTAAAAAAAAAACTAAATACCGCGAACAGTATTTTTCGAATCGGAAGAAAAGTGTTTATAAAATGAAACAATGTAAAGATCCGTACTCTAGTATGTGTGTGTGTGCGTGCGCGCGTGCGTGTGTGTGTGTGTTTTAATGACCTGTTTTAATTAAACAATATGTTTCTAAAATCAGTTATATTATTTTTTTGTTGACAGAAAAGAAAAAAAATCACATCTTTTTTTTTATAAATAAAACATGGAATAATAAGAACAGTTTGTGAATTAAAGCTTAACAGCGTAAGTTAAAGTAACACGGTAATACCAGCGTTTGTTTACATTTTAAATTACGCGCTTGTATTGCGTCCAAACTGAGTTGACGAAGGGAGATTGTTTCAATGGATTTACGTTCCGCACGCTGTTTAATCAATTGGACGTAGATAAAATAACTACGTAACTCATTAATTTTTAAATCAATTATTATTTTAATTAAACAATTTGATTCATTAATTATAATTTATAAGTAAGATTAGTAGCGAGCAAAATTGCGTAAATACATGATGAAATCTGAATGAAACGATCCTGAGTGTATATTTGAGAATACTAATTTATTAGAAGTTCAAAAGCAATTGATTATGTAAATTGAGAAATGCCCATAGTGTTTATGCCGTTTTTTTTTCATAGTATATAATGACGCTAGCGGACTTAGTAAATAGTTATACAACTTTGATGGAGTTTCGGCTTCAGACAGAGAGAGAGACAGACAGACAGACAGATACATAAACTCCATTATTTATCTTGCGCTAAGTTCTAGGAGAGTAGAAAGTGAACCTTGGATTTACTTTCGTCAGTCTTGTAACTCACGCTTTCCTTAGTTTGTCCTTTAGTCCTCACATTACATGAGCGATGTTTCTAACAAAAGGGGGAGGAATTACTGTCTATCAAAACAATCCCAATACTATTCGTGAATTGAAAACGACATCATAGCCCAAATCAAAGCTATTGCCCCATTGGCACGTAGTCTCCAGATGTGCTTATCATTAAACAGCGATAAAACAAAGAGGGTTGGACATTAATGACTAAAACTTGGTGGACATTTCAGGCAGTTATTGACGTTTCTTCGTACCAAATATTGTTTTATTGCAGAATGGGGTATAAAGTGTATTAACGATTACATGGGATGTATTTTTAAGGGTTATCTTATATGTCTAGTATGAAAATATTAGATGGCTTAGACTAGTTTATGAACTTAATGAATTATACGTTAAGTTCGTAAACTACTCTAAGCCATCTAATATTTTCCTACTATTATTATCTATATTTGTGTATGTTATATGATTATATTATGATTAATTATTTATTATAACGATTATTATTTAATTATCTTCCATTTCTTTTTTAACAACAACAAGCAAGATGAGAAGAACTGTTCGAAAAATGTAAAAAAATAGATAGATCCCGATCTATCTAACACTTATCGTTGTCTGGTTTTTGATCTTGAATTATTATTCTGTTTTAGCTCCTTAGATCAAGTGGCGTCATGCCTTGTCTAGAGCGATTTCCACTTTAAAAAAAGTTTCCACTTACCGAGGCGTGTATTAACGATTATTCACCGGAAATTGTCGGATATTGTTGGAAGTCCATTTTCAGGATTGTCTGTTGATGAACTACCTCAGACGCCGATGTTGATTTCTAAAAATAGTTTATTAAAACAAGAAGAACAGTCACAATAGATAAAGAGAGACGGATTAATTACGTGCGCGCTAGAGACAGGAAGAAAGACAGAGAGATTGATAGACAGATAGCTTGTCTCATTACCTAGCTTTATTGTGCGTGTCTTCTCTCGACTCGGACAGCGCTTTCGACACGTTCTCTCTGCTTGAAGCCTCACCAGGAAGAAGGAGAATTTATGACTCCCGGAAATCACGTGAGTTTAATGATTTCCGTTTTACTAAGGTTACCTCTGACCTCTAGGTGTCACTTACACTTTTCGATTACAAATAACGGCTTTCGTCATGTAACACTTGTTTCCCTATGAAGATGTTGAACAATAAATATTCACAACTATTCGAAAATGTTTTCTCTATATCATTACGGCAATGTGTTTTTATGTGTGTCTGCGTCGACAATCAAACAGACGTGCATGTTTCTTGGGATGAATTAATTGAAGAGTTGATATCTTAACAATCGGTAGAGTCAAACCGCCTACACTAAGCTGGATGTAAAATTGCATTGCCAGGAAGGATTAACAAGAATATTAAGGTTGCACTCAAAGATTAAGGTTATGAGATGATCCGAACGGCAAGAGAAATACATTTATTCTGTAGTTTCGTTCGAAGACTTTTGGAAAGATGTCAATCAAGATGTATCGAGTTGTTATTAGCATTATCCGTCCGCCATCTTAAATTTATCCGCATCGCTCGGAAAGAATATGATTAGAGTAAAGGATTAGGAATTGTAGGTGTTTTATTTTCTTCTGTGTTCATAAACCTTGGACGTGGTTATATGTGCCTAGTATCGGCATCTTATACTTATACCCCAACCGGTAGTTGATTTGTTTAGGGGACATCACTTACACATCAGTTCATGTTGATATAAACCGTGGCCAAATGGAGCTTCTCTCTCCAGCAGCGTGACATCAGAATCACACATGTTCTCGTCAAATATCTGATAAACATCGAGAGATACATAAAAAAGTATAACTCATATAAGAAGTAGCCGTCCGTTTACGGCAGGGGCGGGCAACCTCCGGCCCGCGGGCCACATCCGGCCCGCGAAGGCTTAGCGTCCGGCCCGCCACCCTGCTAGGCTTTATTATTGCAATCCGGCCCGCGGACCTTCCAGTAAAACTCATATCATTTTGTGACATAGACGTAAAAGTAGGTTTCGATTAAGATTTACAGTGGGATAAAAATGTATAAACATCAGCAAGCGATGATGCATGTATATTTCATTTTTCTTTAACTATTAATTTCAAATCCTTGACCTGAGATAAACATAGAAAAAGAAAAAGAGAGAGGCAAAGAGGAAACGAGAGACGAGGAAAAGGCATGAGACATAGAACTTGTGTGAGGTGTGTCAAAACGAATGCTGGATCAACTTGCTACTTCCCCCGTCATTATTTTTTATGATTACAAACTGACTCTTCGTTGGCGCCTTTTATAACATCACATACAGAAGTCTCTTGAGAAAAAATATCAGATTGTTAGAGTGTTCATTGCAATTTCTGTACAATTTATTCATGTAAACAAAATATAGTAATTCTGAGATTTCGTTTTTTCACTCCGGCCCGCGATCTCCTTCCAAATGTCTCATCTGGCCCTCACTCTGGTTTACAGTAAAGTAATCTCTGCCTGTATATAAGATAAAGTGTGCGTATCTGTTCATTTGTGTGGGCTAAACCCCGAACGTAATAAACCGATCATCATGAATTTGGGAACATAGTTGTATGAGTCAGTTAGATGGGCTCTGTTTAGTTTAATGCACTGGAGATAAAATAGATACTTGAAGGCCTTAGTGAAAATTCAGATACCTCTGATGTTTATTCATTTTTTTCCTTAATCATAATCATAAGACATCAATTAATAAATATTTTGTAAATTTCAGTTTCTTTGGAGTGTTTTCAAGGGTTTTTAGGGAATATAATAGCAGCATAACCATCTAATTTGAAAATTCAAATATTTCAGATTGGCATTAAATTTAATCTATAGTAAATAGACATCAATTAATAAATATTTTGTAAATTTCAGTTTCTTTGGAGTATTTTCAACGGTGCTTAGGGAATACAATAGCAGTATAACCATCTAATTTGTAAATGCAAATATTTCAGATTTGCATTAAATTTTATCTATAATAAATAGACATCAATTAATAAATATTTTGTAAATTTCAGTTTCTTTGGAGTATTTTCAACGGTGCTTAGGGAATACAATAGCAGTATAACCATCTAATTTGTAAATGCAAATATTTCAGATTTGCATTAAATTTAATCTATAGTAAATAGACATCAATTAATAAATATTTTGTAAATTTCAGTTTCTTTGGAGTATTTTCAAGGGTTTTTAGGGAATATAATAGCAGCATAACCATCTAATTTGAAAATTCAAATATTTCAGATTTGCATTAAATTTAATCTATAGTAAATAGACATCAATTAATAAATATTTTGTAAATTTCAGTTTCTTTGGAAGATTTTCAAGGGTGCTTAGGGAATATAATAGCAGTATAACCATCTAATTTGAAAATAAAATATTTCAGATTTACATTAAATTTAATCTATAGTAAATAGACATCAATTAATAAATATTTTGTAAATTTCAGTTTCTTTGGAGTATTTTCAAGGGTTTTTAGGGAATATAATAGCAGCATAACCATCTAATTTGAAAATTCAAATATTTCAGATTTACATTAAATTGAATCTATAGTAAATAGAAAGATTTCCTAAATGTCACTTTCTTCTTTAGACCTCTTTAAGCTTCAGCCTAAAATTTAATACAGTTTCTAGAATCAAAATCATCTAATGGACACTGATCAAAATTGCATAAGCATCATTATGTCTTGATTTTAATCTTCGTTAGGGTCGTCAAAGGGGTGTAAAACTGTTCTATTTAGGAATAAATTTTAACTGTCCTGTGACGATTTTCTTCTATTATATACATAAAGAAAGAAGTTAGATATGTATATATGTTTATATATTTGTATGTACAGGATTCACTCATAAACTAATTAACTGATCATTATGATTTTTTGAAAAGAGCTGCTAGACGTAAGTGGTTGTAATGTGACCTATTTTTGTTTAATTAAGTTTCATTCAAAGTGGTTAAAACGGGGATAGAAGTCCTTCGTGTTAATTCAGTTACCTCTGATTTTTGTGAAATTTCAACAAACAAGTATTAAACATCACTTTATTCATGTCCCCAATTTCAGTTTCTCTAGAGTATTTAAAAAGGCCTTTAGAGGGGATATTATAGGCACAACCTATCAATTGAAAATAAAGTATTTCAGATTTGCATTCAGTTTTATCCATATACATTAGGCACCAATTAAGCGATTTTAATTTCTTCTTGAGAACCGTTAAACGCTAAAGCTTTAAATGTAAGACATAAACTAGATGCAAAATCATGTGATGGGTTTTGATCATACCTTGAGGAAGAATTCTAGGCATAGGGTTTAGTATCATTATACCTTGATTTTAATCATTGTAAGGGAGCATACATGTAAAGGTGCAAAATTGTGCTGTAATTTAATTTACACGTCCTGGGACTAGTATTCCCCACGTATATATATATATATATATATATATATATATATATATATATATATATATATATATATATATATTTATATGTATTAGTATCATTAGAAGAAGAATATATATATATATATATATATATATATATTAGAGAATGGTAGTTTGCTTGAAGCATTGCTGGGTATAGTAGTAGTAAGTTTTTGAAAGGCTGTGGGCAATGCAATTCCGGGTAAGATGCAAGTTGAAAGGAAAGGAACAAAAACAATAAAAATAAATAGGAAAAATAAATAGTAAGTCTTATATCGTATTCGATTTATTTTTATTGTTTTTGTTCCTTTCCTTTCAACTTGCATCTTACCCGGAATTGCATTGCCCACAGCCTTTCAAAAACTTACTACTAATATATATATATATATATATATATATAATATTCTTCTAATGCTACTGTTTCAAATATATGTACGTGTGTGTTATTTCTTTAAGCAAATCATCTTGACGGAACCGTTGATGAATACATAATAATATTTTTTATTTTCCTTTTTTTGTTTTCCATATATATATATATATATATATATATATTCAATATTTTTAATGTAATTGTATAACATTTAAATGTTATAAATGGAAGATTCACGTCGTTTCATACAACTTTTTAATATAATATATATATATATATATATATATATATATATATATGAATATATAATGTTAGTAAGAGATATATCAACATAGAAAGAACCGTCTCTAGAACGCTAAAACACGTAGTTACTATTGTCAAAGTCAATAAGAAACGTATGCATAATATTACATTTATATTTTCTACGGCTGACCACAAAATGCCACGGAATAATCTTACCTTGATCGAAACTACTATTATGTCTCCATCATTTGGCAGAAAACTCGAGACCAATTTTCGTTTTCGCCAATTCTTTATTTAATTTCTCGAGGAAATCACTTGCACTTACGAGAATTGCCTAAACACGCACCGCCTAACCAATTTCCGGACGTTTTTATATCATTATTTTTCACGCTATCTGCACCTGGCTTCTGTTAGCATTCATTTTGAACCTCGCCTTCGTGTCGATATGCAGATCTGCACGTGTGTGTATAAATGGGTGCGTCTATTCGAATTTCCTTGCGAATTAGCGTGACGACAACAACGTGATCACGAACCCACCCAACACCGGTTGCAACCCTTCGCCATGTCTTAAGTGGTGTCCCTCTTGCCAAAAACTGGCAATAACATCTCTCTGCTGTTGATTACAAGATTCGACAATAATCGAATTTCGAAGGTACAATTGATAACGACCTTTTGGGCGGAGAAGTTGGGATGTATCATCTCGGGCCAGAACCCTTTTTTGATTAACCTCGAATTTATTGCTAAACTCTATTCGGCCAGCTCGACAGCTGAGCTTAATATCAACGTCTGCTTCATCGGGCGTTGACCGTCAACTGCAGCAAGGAGAGTACCTGTCATAAAATCTACCACACAGTAACCAGAGAGACAATGCCATTATTTCAATGCAATCCTCCACAAATATAAAAGCCACATGAAATACTGCTGCAACATCACGGGAGGTGCCGAACAGAATACTCTTTTCATGTCTGGACAGAGTATGAAATCAACGACGAAATCTCCTCTCTCTACATCCTTTTTTTATTGCAGAAGAGACATTGCTAGTCTCTCTCTACTCAACCGTTACTTCTATAGAAGGCGCTCGACTCACATCCAATCTTTGTTTACTCCTTTATAACATTAACAATAAGAGCTCACATTGCAACCTCAACGCAAAATGCATTTCCTTTCTCCCTCCATATGCCTAGCGTCACGTGGTATTTCCATGGTGAGACCTTCTTTACAGTGCTTCCCTACTGATAATAAATTGTCCGTTTTTGAATCCGATGCGAACAAATTTTTATCTTAAACCAACTCAAAAGTAATCAAAATCAGTTAATACCATTTGATCGATGTAACTACTCCCATAGTGTTCCTCATATAGCGTTTGGCATTTATAAGTGTTTACCCGATTGTAAAGTAGAATCTCATTTTAATTATCTTCCATTTCTTTTTTTAACAACAACAACAACAACCCAGATGAGAAGAACTGTTCGAACAATGTAAAAATATAAACAAAAACATTGCTTAATCTCATCTTTAATTATTAATGGAGATTTGGTATCTGTTTGTCTGAAGCCGACACCATACTATCTTTTCGTACTCAGTTTGCTGTACTGTTTCAGACTAATCTACTATCTTTCATGGTTCATTTGAAGGTGTAGTATAGTATATGTTTTGTTGTCATGAGACGACCCTCCCAAGCATTACATCCTCATTCAGAGGCAGTATAGTATATGTTCGTTCCTCATGATACCATCGTCCCAGGCATTACTTCCGGGGTTGGGTTAGTGTAGTGTCTGTTCTGTGGCCATGAGACCATTTTCACAGGCATTACCTGTTCTTTTATTAGAGGTTACGGTTAGTGTCTTATTTTTTCTGTGGTCATGAGGGCATCCTCCCAGACATTACCTCGTCTTTTTTGGTGGGGGGGAGTTGGCGGGTTGTGTAGTATATCTTCGTTCGTCATAGTTACTAGAAAAAAATATGCAATCAGCATGAACATATTTTTGCTAGTAATAATAATAGTTACCAGACAATTGAATTGATATTGAATTAATTGAGTGGCATTGATACCAAACCTACAGACCAGAGGGCATCAAGTGAGAATTGATCTCGCTGCATTTATAACGATTTGAAAGAAGACATCTTTTGCCTAAGATCAAAGTATAGTATCTGTTCCGATGGATACTGCACCCCATAGACTGGTATTGTCTTGGCCTTCGGGGCTTGATTTACGCCTTTCTATGGGTCTGTCCTGTGCAGTTCTAGGAGGTCCATCCTCCTAGGCTTTGCCTCCCCTCTTTGGGGAGGAGTAAGTTTATTGCTTACTGCCTGAGGCGCCCCTACCGGGGAATGCCGACGGAGCTGCCCAGGCAATTTTTGAACCCCACTTTCCCGACCCGACCTTGGGTCACATCTTACTTGTGGGAGTAAGATAAAAACTGGCCTTGTGCCTAACTCCTGGAGCGGAGTAAATTAATACTCTAATAAAAAAGTAGTTATATTATTATTATTGAGAATATTTCTCTATACGTATATATGTATCTATGTTGATCATTTATAGGCTCAAAAACTACTCGTTAAAATTGCATCAATTTTGGCAGAACGATGTTACTATTGCTACTAATATTAGTACTTCTACTACTATTAACAGTAATAATATTAATAAACATTTACGCAGTGTTACATTTTAGTTTACTTGTTATCGGTCGGCGTCATATGGATATGTGAGTGGGTTTACGCATTTCGGGGGTTTTCTTAATATTTCATCTGTTTTCTATAAGTTCTGAGCTTTGTATCATGTTAACCCTCACTTTGGTTACAATGTTCCTAGTGCGCTTACTATTACTGGTGTTACAGTAGTTTTTCATTGTCTATATTCCCATCAGTTTTCCATGATCTTCCTTGATCTTCCATCTGCCACATGTTTTGACGGCGAAACCTACTAGTTGGCATGTATTTTTCCTTCTCGTTTATTATTATTATTATTTTTATTATTATTATTATTATTATTATTATTATTATTATTATTATTATTACTTGGATGATTTTCTCCGTTTGTATTTCTATTTTTCATAGTAATTTATATCTTTAACTTGCCAACGCTTGTTCCGGTTTATTCTTGTATGTATGTCCAAAATGCATTTGTCTGTATAGTTTCCAGTTAACTACATTCCCAACTCAGACATGTCTGTGCTTGCATTTATTTTTAAGCTAATTTGCTGCATTCAATTTTTATGTGGCCTGCTGTTTCGTCTCTTTGTCGGCAGAGTCTACATTTACGTTTTTTTCTATTCTTGTGCTTATTCAGTTTTTTTCAGATCACGTAATGTTGTGCTAATATCAGTAGTGATTTCGTGTCTCTATTCTAATGCTTTTCGTAGCCATGCCCATGTTTTTCCGAGCGTCATTTATTCATTTGTTCAGTATTATAAGACTTAACAAATCATATAACTGTTTCTCTTCGTATTTTGCTTTTCTTGTTTGTTTCCAGTATCGCCGCCCTGCGTATTGTTCATTTTGGCGTTTCATTTTTTTGCGATAATCAGTCTTTCGTTATATATTTCCTTAGTTATTTTATCGCATAATCCGGGAAGTCTTCTATTCTTACCAGTCCTCTTCCTCTTTTTCTTCGTTTTACATTAAGTCGGTCAGTATCATCTTCCGAGTTCTGTGTATTGTCATTAGTTCCTTAGTGTTTTGGTCAGGTACCTTAATTCTGTTTTTCTATCTAATGAAGAATCCAGCGTATCTTACTAGGGGTAGTACTTATTCGGTTTATTAGGTTTCAACTACATAACTTTGTTTCAACGAGCTTTCTTGTTCTTCTAAAGTATTCAATTCTAATGTTCTTTTTCACCTCTTTGATTACATCCGCTTCCTGAATTCCCAGATATTTATAGTTTTCATGTCCGTAAAGTGCCTTCATCACCTCTGCTATTTCGAGTTTTGCATTCTTCATTTCATGCTGTACATACTTTTTCATTCCGAATTCTATTCGCATTTTTGGGGTTCAAATTTTTATTGTATTTATTAGTGTTTCAAATTCTTTTTGTTCTTTCCAAATAACTTAAGATCGTCCATACACATGCCGTGGTTCATGTTCTTTTTGTGTTTAAAGATGAATATCCGTATTTCACCTCGTAAAAAGCTTCTCGAAAACTAACACATCTGTGCAAACATTAAAAGAAAAAATTAAAAGAAAAAAAAGGAGTCGAATATGTTGTACGAATTCGTCTCTAAATTCAAATGAAATAAAATAGAATAACATATATATTTTTCCAGCCAATGAAAAGAGCTAAAAGATATTTTCACAAAGAGCATAAAAAGAATCCGTTCAAAAATTGGCGCCAATTTACTGGTTGCCAATTCTCCACTATAAAAAGAAAGAAGAGCAGTTTCCCCATTCCTCTGCAATCCAGTATTCACTCACATGTCACCACAGAAAAATATGACGATGTTTATCAGTTTGAACAGAACACACACTCCATACGTTAAATAAGCACTACTGAAAACAACTCGTGGAAGAAATATACACGCTAGCTAAAGTGTGGACATTCAAGCATATCAGCGGAAGCTTAACACTTCCTGAATTTATTTAAACAAAACGTTTCGGACTCAACTAGATAAATAAATCAAATAAATCCTTTTTTTTATATATATTTCATGAAATTTAATAAATCCTTATATCATTATACGATTATTATAAAAGTAAAAATGTATTCAATAAATATCAACTAATAACAGTTAATAAATAAAATATTCTTTTTCACAACTAATATGAAAATATCAGTAAGTTTCGTCGGATATTCTGCTGACATGACAGGTCGATAATAATGGCGATGGAGAGGCGCTCATAAATACAAGTCAATTCACGAAGGTTCCCAGTTTGGCATATCATTAACCGACCAAGGCTGTTGATGAAGTCTCGCGTAGGGAGGACCTATCGCTCCACTCGTCTTCACGGCGATCGGTTGGAACGCAAGTTTGTCGAGAAGTCCGGCGTATTTTGATTGACTGCGGTCCTCTGCTGACGCTGCAACATGTCCAGAGTTTGTCGCCGATTTTGTTACTGACAAGAGCACAAAAAATGTCGACACGAGTCACACACTATCCATGACTTCACACCTTTACCAGACCTTGGACTAGAATCGGAGTCACGCAAAATGGCTAAGTTTTCGCAAAACTTTTCCAAGCCGACCAAACCCTATTCTGCTCTTCCACATTTTTTGCGTATTTTATCCCTCATTCTTACGATAAAAGTATTTTTCGGATGGCTATATTTTCAGCAGGATGAAAAATATGGTTTTAATTATTCAAAAGAAACAGGGATTTTTGTAAATCTGTTTGTTCTGGTTCAAAAACGTCGTTGATTTTCTGTTATAAATTAGTTTATTAACTTTAAAATGTGTTGATTGAGTTCCGTTGTTAAAACAAAGAAAACTATTCTATTATTTATACAAAACCTTTAATATCGAGAAAATATATAATACCCGCAGCTTAATAGAGTGCATATTTTGATAGCTTGACCAATAGTGATTGCAACAACTTCCGTTGAAGACTCGTGTCTCAACTCGAGACTTGTGAGATCACAAGCATAATTCTCACAAATGAGTTTCCAATACAAGGCCCGACTATCTAAAACAAACAAAAATACTATTTCAATTATTAAAACAGTTACACATGTAAATTGGGTGATCAGAGCCAAGCTGTGATACCTGAGGCGCTCTCGATAGTGGAGAGTCAAGTAAGGTTTGTGTATTTTGTCCTGCGTCTTTTATTTTTTAACCAGTTGTTTCTCTAGTGGGTATAATATTTGCAAAGGGTTTATGGTTGTTATGTTATGTTTTTTAGATGTTGGAAATTCATTATTATAACTGCTTATATTCGTCGGTCGCTCCTAATAAACTGTATCTTAACCTTAACCTTTCGACTTCACATTGAAAATCGAGAAGATCGGTTAAGCTGCTGCTTAATCTTCGTTTCTAAGTTAGAAATATCTACGGTAGGGCTTTACCCGCACTACTAGGTTGGGAGCGATTCCCGGTCCCGCTCCTAAAAAAAGAAGCCGCTCCTTTCTCCGCTTCATCTGCACCTTAAAATAACCTGTTAAAAGCTAACAAATTCCCAGCATTATTTTCAAATCATTCTACCTTCTTAAAATTAAAGAATTAGCCCTTCGCTCCTTGGCTGCAGCCAAAATACAGAGTCGCGCCCCAATAGCTCGCTCATTTCTGTACAGCCCTGGTGTATAGCTGAATTTAGAAAAGGTAAATGTATCACTTCAAGTAATTACGAGTATGTGTTAATGCATCAAATTTATAAATTGTCTGTAAAATCTGAAGAAAACGCATTCATTAATATTAGAAATGTATGTAAGTTATTTAATTAAATTGTATCTTCGCAGTTTCCGATGTAAACATTTTCACGAATTGAACCGACTAAAAAATTAAATTGAAATATATCGATTTTCATTTCATGTCATTCCAATGTATTTTACTTAGAACGTTGATCTTCGTAAAATTGCATAATTATCTTTTTCAATAAAATGTTAATATATCTATATCCTGTGTTTACTTGTCGGACACGCAGCAAAAGTATTTTTACTGATTACAATAGATGTTAATGATTTATTTTATCTAAATGAATAAATGCGAAAGATTTTCCCTCTAACCTAACTATACCAGCATCAAAAAAGGTTGTGCTGAATTCATTCTATGATCCCATATTAGACTTGGAATATTGTATATATAGTAGACTGCGAATACAATAAACACATTTACTTCTTCTTAATTCGCATATTTATTTTATAAACAGCTATTAATTAATTGATATTCTGTAATATCCAGTTGTAAATTTGCATTGTTGTATACGCAATATTTTCGTCGTCAATAGTGAAACGTATGAGATCGCTGAGATGTTGAGAACAGATACGTCTGATATCGCCGGGATGCTGAGAACAGATATTACACTTTGATCTAAGTCAAAAAGCCAAGGAACCATAAAATAATGTGTTGATGACTAGGTATTTCTAAATGAATAAAAAAGAGTTAATCTATTATAATATTATCTTAATTATGAGGGTGAGTAGCATCCGTTTTGTTGTCATAAGACCGTCCTTTTTTAAGGAGTTAGGTTATTTTTCCAGGTATGATACCCTATTTCAAGGGAAGTGCAGTATCTGTTCTGTTGTCATAATATCATCTCAAGTATTAGCTCCTCCTTTTTGGTGGTGGAGGCGTTCGTAATAATATTACTCTCTCAGTCGTTACCTGCTCATTTGGCGGTCAATGTAGTATATGTTCGTTTACCATGATATTATCCTCTCAGGCTAGCAAAAGATTTGCGACCGGAGGGAACATATATTTGCTAGTTACTAATAAATCTAAAAATATTTAATTATTCATATTTCAGATTTTTATTTAAAGAATCTTTATATATAGCAGCATATTGACTTTGAATGGTCTTGAAGAAGAAATGGAAGGAAAAAAGAAGAAATATAAAACAAAGATTGGGGGAAAGAGAATGTGAAGAAGAAGAAGAAGAAGAAGAAGAAGAAGAAGAAGAAGAAGAAGAAGAAGAAGAAGAAAAAGAAGAAGAAGAAAAACGATAATAAAAAAGGGAAGAGGTGAAAGATCAGGGGGAGAAAGAGGAGAAATATGAGAAGGGGACCCAAAAAAAACGAGAATGGCGGAAGAGGGGAGGTAGAACAAGAACAAGAACAAGAACAAGAACACACCAGTAAAAGTGGGGTAAAAAGCAGTAGGAAAAAATGAGAAAGATAAAGAAAAGAATAAAACGAGGAGACAGAGGATAATTGAGGGAGATTAAGGAATAGAATGATATCGAGAGAAGAAGAATGAAGATAGGAGAGACGAGGAAGCAGGGGAAGAAGAAGAAAAGAAAGTGGAGGGGTGAAAGAAGCTGAGGAGAAGGGGTAGAGTGAAGTAGAAGAAGCTTATATTTGACCCCAAACATGCCAATGATTAAACTGGTTACCTTCCTAAAAATAATGCGTTGACCACACACTCTCTAAATGTTTGGCGCATACGTGCGTAAAACATGAAATATTTGCCGCTACATATATAAGTTTTGTTAAGAAGGAACGTTCATAGATATTTGTTTGTATTGAAAAGTAATACGAAATCACTATCAGGGTTTTGATCACTCCTGGAGTAGGAACCCTTTCCTGGTTTCCGCCCGCCTTATTGGTGATTGCCATTCAGGCGGTTTTGCCATAGTCGCCACGCTAGCCACTGCGAGTTGGCGACGTTATTTGCCTATAGCTAGGTGTCCACATACAACACCTGGTATTCCCAAAAGGTGATCCATTTAGTAATGGGCAGGATCAACGTCGTTTAACTTCAGTGATTTAACGGGAACCGGTGTGTTACCGTGATTATACGATATAAAAGAAATTAATGAAAGAAAAAAACGAAATATAAAGAAAAATAATCGAACTAAAGGAAAAAATAAGTAAGAAAATAAAACAAACATGAAAGAAATGAAAACAAAAAGAAAAATCAAAAAGTAAAGTGAAATAAAGGAAGAAAACAAAGATGTAAAAAAGAGAAATTGAATGTAAGACCTGGAGAAAAGAAAGAAAAGAGAATAAATGAAGAAAACGAACGATAGAAGAAGAAAAAAACGGAAAAACGTAAGAAGAAGAAGAAGAAGAAGAAGAAGAAGAAGAAGAAGAAGAAGAAAAAGAAGACGATGACGAAGCAAAAAAGGAAGGACGAGGAAAAGAAAGAATTGTAAAGACGGAAAATTTTAAAAAATAAAATTAGTAAGAGGAAAAAACAGAATAAAGAGTGAAAATAATAAGTATGGAAATAAACAATAAAAGAATGATATAAATAAAAGTGAGGAGAAAAAGGTTAAAAAGGAAAAAAATAAGAAGAAGAAGAAGAAGAAGAAGAAGAAAGAGAAGTCGAAGAAGACGCAGAAGTAGAGAACAAAGCAGAAATAAGAAGTAAAATAAAAATGCTCCTGCTCATCATAGTCATAATGTCACTCAACAACATCCTCAGGAAATGTGATGTTGGATAGAAGTTTACTAATACAGAAAGAATAAACCATATCATGTATATGGACGACCTGAAACTATTTGCGAGAAGCAAAATGGAACTGAAAATGCTGATAAACACAACCAGAATCTTCAGCTGGGACATTCAAATGGAATTCGGAATAGAAAAATGTTCACTCTAGAGATGAGAAAGGGGAATATTGGGCGAGGCGGAGGGTATGGAACTACCGAACCACGTTGAGATGAGTTCAGTAGGCAAACATGATACCTACAAATATTTGGGAGTTCTGGAAGCCGATACGATCAATCTACAGAAATCAAAGGGGAGATTAGAAAAGAATACCCGATAAGAAACAGAACACCCCTAGAAACTAAATTTATATAACAGGGGCCTAGTAACATGAACAAACACCTGGGCAGTATCACTAGTAAGATATTCTGGAGCATTCATAGACTGTACCAAAATAGAACTGAGGTATCTTGACTAGAAGACCAAGAAATTAATGACCATGCACAACACCCGAAGGACGATACTGACTGACTCTACGTGAAAAGGAAAGGCGAGAGAAGAGGACTGATAGGTATAGAAGACTATGTGGATGATACAAAAAAAAAATTAGAAAATGCATAACCCAGTAAGGCTAATCATCGCCGCAGGAAACATCGTAACAATGAATAATACAGGTAACACATTAACAAGAGACAAGACGAGAAAAGAAAAGTAGGGGGAAGAAACAGGTAAACGGACGATTCATAACCATGACAAAAGAAGAGACTCACGAAAACAAATGACCGTGGCTACGAAGAGGACACCTAAACAGGGAAACGGAATCACTACTAACACCCATACCAATCAATGCGATTAGAACTAACTATATCAAAGCTAAGATAGACCAAACACAGGAAAACAGAAAATGTAGACTATGTAGACAAAAAGACGATACGGCAAATCACATAATAAATGAATGCAGCAAATTTGTCCAAAAAGAATATGAGAACAAACACGACAAGTAGAAGAAGGCAATACACAGGGAACTATGCAAACAGATGCATTTTGAACACTCAGACAAATAGTTCAGACCCAAACCGGAATCAATACTGGAAAACGAAAATCACAAAATTATCTGGGACATGGAGGTACAAACAGATAAACTCAGCTAAGAAATAAGACCGGATGTCGTAACACTCAACAAGAAAGAAAAATTCTGCCAGATCGTAGATTTTGCCGTCCCAACAGACAACAGGGTGAAGATCAAGGCTACATAAAACTAAGCAAGTACACAGAACTTGCCAAAGAACTGTAAGAGATATGTAACATGAAGAAAGTCAATGTAATACCAATAATCGTAGGAGCACTAGGTACGGTCCAGAAAAACCTGGAAGAAGAATGGGAGAAATTGGAATTAAAAGGAAAACTGAGAATATATAACGGGCAGCAATAATGAAAACAGCTGAAATCTTGAGGAAAATACTCGAATGCAGAAACCAACCTACATAAACTGCGAATGCTAAACAGTGATATGGAAGTTGCAATAGCATTTTTTTTAAACATAGAAAAAACACCACCACATTAACCCAACAAAAATGAAACCGTAAGAATTTTTATTTAACCCCCCCCCCCCCCAAAAAAAAGGTTGAACCAGCATCGGCTGATACTGTATTAAATAGTCGTGAAAGGTCAAGGGGGATGGAAAGAGCGAAGAGAGAGAGAGGATGAACCAGACACCCCCTGGAATAATGCGAAGAGTATTGAGACCTTGGGGATGCTTATTCCAACACAAATCCCAGGGAAAACGAATGGTCGTTTTCAGCGAACAATCAGCAGTAAGCGGCTGTTTTTTTTGTTTTTTTTAACATTGTTCAACCCAGACAAGGCAGGCCGCCACTGTAGACGTAAGGAACTACTGAGAAGAAAGAAAAGGGAGAAGGTTGGGGGGTCAACCGAAATTGGGTCTGTTTACATTAGTTTTAAATTTCTGCATGTCAGTACCGTCGGGGAAACAAGGGGTAGGGAGGGAGTTCCAGAGGTCAGCAGCACGAGGAAAGAAGCTATTTGAGTAGAAAGCTCTCCGGCATCTGGGGACCTCCACAGTGAATGCATGGGATTTAGTCGATTGTCGAGTTGGTCTAGTGAACTTACGTCGAGGGAGCACCAGAGCAGCTAATTCATCGGAGCACAATCCATTGACGTATTTATAAAACAAGCACAAGGATGCTACATTGCGACGATGGGGCAGGGACTGGAGCTTGGTTGACAGTGAGGGACCTATTAAGTTGGCGACTCATTTTTGAACCTTGTCAAGGAGGGAGATACTAGTAGATGATGCACCATTGAAAGAGGTAGAGAGATCTGCAAAATTGGGGAGTCTTGTTGTCACTTGGAATCCAGAAAACACCACCGGTTATTATCAATGATAAATCAAGGTGTTGTGAGTTGTGTCAGATTTCCTAGTGAGTGAATACAAATAATGAACGTGCAAAATCATCCACTAAAGTCTCCACCATATCTTTATTGATTTCAGATGAGGAAACTTGATGACTGACTTTTGTAGCATGGGTAGACAGTTAATATAGCATAAATTATCGGAAAAGGATCAAAGCCATGTAAAATAATAAAAAATCAAAAGGATTAAAACGTAATTTGTTTAGGAATTTTAATAATACAAATTCGTGTTAGGATGTTGTTTATGATGTCAATTAAATGCAGAATTAAGTTTTCCGATCGGATATAAACAACTGATTTTCGCAAAATATTATCAAATGAGATTAATACGAAAAACAGGTTTGATATAATTCAGTCGCAGGCGATATGATAAAGATAGACAGAACATTAACGACAATGAACAAGAGAGAATCCGAAGCAAGGTAAACTGCTTTGCTCGATGCAAAGACGAATTATGCTAAAGCAAGGTAGATACAGACAACAGTCCGCTCGACGGCTAAGAGCATATATACACACCATTCGTAAATAATTGAGTAAAATAAAATCATGGTCTGAATATTCACATGAATAAAACAAAAAAAGCGTTTACTTTTTACAACCAAAAGCTAGTACGTGTTTTTCATTCTTATGGAGCCTTGCGTACACAGACATCAAGAGACACTTCAATAAAAATAATAATATCAGCAACAGACAAGTAGTATTAATAGTGTGTCAAAAACACTGAAAAGCTTTAGTATTTTGTCACCACACGTATGAGGACGGATGCGTACCCTTATAAGCACCGCGTCCCGTAACTGTTGGGCCTTTCCCCGTTAGAATGAAAAACGAAGACTGTAGTCCGCTGGAAGAAAAAGTTGGTGGCATATAAACGTGACTAGACAAGAACAGAGATAACAAACAACGTGGGTAGATAACGAAAGGATATTTATATGGACAACAAAAGAGAAGAAACCAAGAGAATGTTGCTTGCAAAAGAAGTGCCTTTGCGGACTCACTGAAAATGCCAGTTGTCTTGTAACAAAATTCCTTCTGGGGACAAGGCTTTGAAGAATAGTCTAGAACATCAAGATGGCTTCTTTCGCTCAAATGGGCACTGCATACACGCTCGACTTAATTAGCCCGCATGGTGTGAAAAGACAGTGGCTACTGTCTTATCGGTTATAGGGCCCCACGGCAACGGGTGGGATAGCCGACTGCTGTAAAGACCGGAGGGCCTATTCATTATGGCCTCGTGCGTATTATATATTCTAAAAAAGCATGTGCCCGCTCGCACCTGCCGCAGCAGAGGAGAAACGATATTGACGGCATATATATATATATATATATATATATATATATATATATATATATATATATATATATATATATATATATATTAGTAGTAATTTTTGAAAGGCTGTGGGCAATGCAAGTTCCGGGTAAGATGAAAGTTGTAAGGAACAAAAACAATAACAATAAATCGAATAGGCAATATGACTTACTATTTATTTTTCCTTTTTTTCTAAAATCTTACATAACAGCAAGAGTGTTTTTAGCTGTTCGTGTGATATCCGGGTGATTAAAAATCACTATTTGATATTTCGGGAAAAGACTTCCCTTTGTCAAAAATAATTAAACCAGAAGAAAATTTTTTTTTCTTCGACTGAGAGAAAGCAAACTACCATTCTCTACTAATATATATATATATATATATATATATATATATATATATATATATATATATATATATATATATATATATATATATATATATATATATATTGAACGGTTTATAAAACCACCATTTCGGTAATACTCAGTGTAGTATCTGCCACCGAGGAGATATTTTCCAGAGAATATCAAATTAACATGTGGTACCCAGCCGCATTAATACTAGGATAGATTACATTGAGGACCCAGCATTCTCAAATTGTCCCCCATCTTATACTTGTGGAACTAAAGGATGAGGAAACACCTTTTACCATCAGTTGGAAATTAATAGAAAGACGAAAACCATATTCCCCAATATCAGGCCGCTGTGCACTTTGCGATGCTGAAAAAATATAACATCTTGCGAACCATCAATGACCCTAACATTATATGCCTAAACAAAAAAGGGGAGATATATAAGGACTGTATCCACAGAAGAAAGGCACTTCTGATAAATTGGGCAGAACAAAATACATAAGTCATAACCGCAGAGTACCCAGAATACGGACTTTTAGGATTTCGGATTTCACAATGATGAATTCGCCTTCCGAATTTCGGATTGAACTGTATGGTATCCCGACTGTGGCCCTAAACTCTATTTCCATTATTGCATGTTTTAATTATGGATGTTTTTATATTTATGTATATAACTGTTTTTAAATTTTTAATTTGTAAATTTTTTAAATTTTTTTAAAATTAAAAAAAAATTTTTTTTTAATTTTTAAAATTTTTAATTCTAATTTTTATTTTTTAAAATTTTTAATTCTAATTTAAAATTTCAAATGTGGAGTACCCCATATCCCCATTTTTCCTTCTCTTGCCTTTTATCTTTTATTTTTATTTTTACACAATTTTGTTATCATTTATTTTATCTAACAGTGTATTTATTTCATCTTTATTTATATTTATTTTTCTTCATTATTTTTCTTTATTTTTCTTCATTTTTCTTTATATTTCTCTTTATTTTTCTTTATTTTTCTTTATTTTTCTTTATTTTTCTTTATTATTTTTCTTTATTATTTTTCTTCATTTTTCATTTTTCATTTTTCATTTTTCTTTATTTTTCTTTATTTTTCTTCATTATTATTCTTTTTCATCTTTCTTTATTCCCCCCCCCCTTTTATTATTAGTACCTTAATTTTTTTATGATTAGTACCATTACGACTTCATAAATTTATAAATGGTGTGACTACAATTTATTTAACTATAAGTGTTATTTTTTATATTTATTATTTAATATTTAATATTTTCAGAAATAATTTATTACATTAGCATATTATTTCAATATAATTTTTAATTTTATAATTTTATAATTTATATATTTTTTAACTTAATATAATTTTATTTTTATTTTTATTTTTATTTTTATTTTTAACGTTATCTCCATTTACTTTCGATAAGATATATAGCGTCTCTATTAGTTAAATTTAAATACTTTCCATAACGGCCACGTAATTCCACGCACGTGACAATTTAAACATGCCATCTGTCCAACTGTTAACGTTATTCCCATTTAATTTCTTGCTTTTTCGATGTACAGCGTTGCTGTTGTTTTGATCCATAACTGACTACGAATATTCCACGCACGTGACAATTTTAAATCTGAAAGTGTTCCATCTTTCCAACGGACAATATTTTGAAATTCCTGCCGGTTGTTCTCACTCATTAAGCTATACGACTCCGCTGATGAAGGTCCGATTTTCTCGGATCTGAAACCTTGGTCCGGATGTTGTTGTAACACTTTATTTAATATTAATAAATATCATGCTCTTATTAATTATTTAGTTAATTTTACTTTTGCATTAATAATTGAGCACTCTGCTGGGAAACTCTCCCAATTAAGAAATACGGTATATATATATATATATATATATATATATATATATATATATATATATATATATATATATATATATATATATATATATTAGTAGTAAGTTCCGGGTAAGATGCAAGTTGTAAGGAACAAAAACAATAACAATAAATCGAATACGAAATATGACTTACTATTTATTTTTCCTTTTTTTCTAAAATCTTACATAACAGCATGAGTGTTTTTAGCTGTTCGTGTGATATCCGGGTGATTAAAAATCACTATTTGATATTTCGGGAAAAGACTTCCCTTTGTCAAAAATAATTAAACCAGAAGAAAATGTTTTTTTCTCCGACTGAGAGAAAGCAAACTACCATTCTCTACTAATATATAATACTCAGTGTAGTATGTGCCACCGAGGAGATATTTTCCAGAGAATATCAAATTCACATGTGGTACCCAGCCGCATTAATACTAGGATAGATTACATAGAGGACCCAGCATTCTCAAATTGTCCCCCATCTTATACTCGCTAAGCTCAACATCGTTTAACATATGTGATCTAACGAAAACCGGTTTATCAACGATATTATGTCGTATATATAGATTTATAACATCATATTGTTATAATACAATATATTATATCTCTGAAATCAAATTTCAACATGTAAACTTTAGACAAACAAGAATCTCACGTTTTTCATTCTGAAATTGGATTTCAATGATTTTATATATAGTATTATATGTGGTGTTATAAATCGTTTAACATATATAATTAAACTTAATCTAATACTAGAAAAAAACAACCCGTTCTAGCTGTAATCTTATTTTCAGAAAAGCAAATATGCACTTTTTATTTCACATTTAGGTAACCTGGAGAAAAACAATAAAAAGATGATTGTCATGGTGTTATTTGATATATTCTAATGTTGAGAAAATGTCATGTGTGTGAACATATTCACATTTATTTCAGTAATTAGGAAAAAATCAAATATGTTATTTCCGATATTCAAAATCGAGGAATTTGATTTTGAATTGGCATAAGAATTAAAATAAATTCTCATTAAAAACTGGTTATATAATGAAATGAATAAACAAAAAAGCGAAACGTCAATTGGACATATTAAATCATTATATTATCCGGAGTATTTTGAAATGGTTACTTTGTGTCATTTGCTTTTATTATAAAAGATAGAAAAATAAAAAGTAAAAATTTAATAAAAAACTTTCAAAAATATTCACCTATTATTTTTTTGTAATTTAGAAATATAAGGGGAGTAAGTGGCTTTTCCTTTTTCTATTTAATCGTACATGTAATGGTCATCACAACTACAATGAAACAAATATTAATTAAATAAACATGTAGTTTAAAAAAAAGATGTATCAATTTAATTATTAAAAGAAAAAGTGTATTAATCATTTCGTTCAATGCAAGGTTTATTGTTTTATGAATCTATTCCAGAGTAATCTTATTTATCCGTACGTAGGTGTAAACTTAACAGGAAGTTTTCATCAGAATTTTAAAAAGATCTAATCCAAGGTTTTCTATTCAAAATGTTATCATTGTTTTCATTAAATCGCTTTGATTAATATTGGTAATATTAATAACAATATTAATATCAACGAAACCATTGGGTATATATTTACATCATATAGGAATAAAATAACAAATGACTCATATACTAAATATTAAATTATTAGAAACTGTTCATACGATGAATATGCAAATAAAACATAGGAATAAGTGCGTTAAGGTATTTGCCGATTACTATATATAGAATATTTCCAAATATTTTGTCGTATCATTGAAATTAATTAGTTTAGTGTGTTTTGATATAAATATAGTTCGGATAAATTGTAAAATGTTTCGCATTTACTCGTTTAGATAGAAGAAATATTTAGCTTCAAAACAGTCATTTCGATCTGTTTAGTATAGCTATTCCGAAAGATCTCGTCTTATACGAATCCATATTTAACTATATAAAACCCGTTCTATATTATCTATATTTCTTATATGGATAGATAAATATGTTAATTGGGTAGATTATAAACTTTTAAACATATTAATTAAAAATTCAAATATTATAATGAACTCTTGAAATTAAGACTTAACAATATAAAACCCGTTCTATATAATCAGAAATTTCTTGAATTGTTTTGGTTGTTTAACTTAAACTTTTCCTTAAGTATAGATAGATAAATATATAGAGACAGATAGAGGGATTGATACATACATACATACATACATACATACATACATACATACATACACATATTCATACATACATACATACGCACATTCATATATACATACATGCGTACATATATATATATATATATATATATATATATATATATATATATATACATACATGCATACATAAGTATATACATACATACGCACATTCATACATACATACGTACATACATACATACATACGCACATTCATATATAAATACATACGTACATATATATACATACATGCATACATATGTATATACATACATACGTACATTCATACATACGGACATACATACATACATACATACATACATACATACATACATACATACATACATAATAAGAGAACATGGACTGATATAGTGAATTGTCATTTAAGTTTAGTTTTAAGCAGTGGTCCCCCGTTGATCTAATACAAAGTACTGCATAATTAGTAAGACAAAACTCTCAGCTCGGAATTACAATCTCGCTTGAGGTCAGTGCCAAATTGGCGACAAAGGACGTCAAGGCATTTACCAAACAAACCACGTATTTGCGTCTCGCAATTCACACATGTTTAGCAAAAGATGCTCACAGTCAACAATCTTTATCTTCGACTCAATCTTTTCTTTTTCGAGGTTTTCCTCTTCTATTTTTTCTTTCTTTTCGATTCTTATTTTATTTTCCTACTTGAAATGTATGAGCTGTCTTCATTTTCACTTCACTGGTCGTTGCGTTTTTTTATTTTCTTTATTTTAGCGTTTTACTGTTGTAATTATCTTTTTTAACTTTATATGCTTTCTATTTTTTTTTTGTTAATTTGTCACGTTTTTTTTTCTCCACCGCAGTTCTAATAAAAAAAAAATATAACTATACCATGTTATCAACAAAAATACCTCTATGAGAATAAAACTGTGTTTATTACTGTGTATTCTGTATAACAGAAACTGTAAATAATATCACATGACGCGTTTTAAAAGGGTGTCTGCAACCTTAATAGTAGCAGAATAAAACAAGTTTGAGTAAAATTTCATGCATATTACTTAATTAATAAAACTGTTTATCATTGTTACTTGATTAGTCTTTTGGTTAAAAACAAAATGGCTGAAATGTTGTCATCAGGTCTTTTCATGTAATATAGCAGATAATTTTACATTATGTGTTTCAGAAGAGTGTCGGTAATTTAAATATCTTTAGAATAAAACAAGTTGATGAGAATTGCATGCATACTACTAAGTAACTACAACGGTTAATCATTGGTACTTAACATGTATTTGGGATAAAAACAAAATGGCTGACGTTTTTTCATCTTGTTGTAAAGATGATAAGTATGTGTTTTACTACAATGTCGGCAATTTCAGTAGCTGCAGAATTAAAAAAAAATTTGATGAAAATTGAACGCATATTAATAACTACAAATGTTTATCATTGATATTTAATTGGTATGTTATGTTAAAAGGAAAATGGCTGACATGTTATTATTTGGTTTATTCATGGTGTAGTATGACACAGTGGGGATCTCTTTACCTATACATACATTTATTTAGACTCCTCGAGTGAGTATAAAAGTTTACTTTCTAGTCTCAGTCGTGTGTATATTATGCAAATAAACATATTCTATTGATGACACAATGTTTACTTATTATTGTGATAGTACTAAACGAATAAATTACAACAATGTCGGCGATGAAAACTAATAGAAATAACCGTGCAGTAGTTATGTCTTGACGCTCTAAGATTGACACTATCTTGAGGCTGGACTCTAAAAAAAATGGTGGCCTCTTCTTGTTGCTGAAAGTAAACTTTTCCTGTTACTGTTGTTTTAATTAATTAGCACAGCTAACTTTTTACTGACAATTCGTATCCTTAGTCGTAGTCGTGAGCAGTGTATGAAAAGAGAGAGGAAACCTAATTTTAATATCCCATTTTATACGTTCGATCGACCCGCTCCCAGTCGAATTCTCACTAAAAAAGAAGGTTTTCTTAACATCGTCAATGGCGTGTTTTGTCACGTGATTATTTATTCCGTGTCCCTGTTCAAACGCTTGTCAACCCTTACCTATTTATCTCGACAGATATACACTTGCTACAGTTTATTTTGAACGCTGCAGTTAACCCCGGTATAAAACAATATTAGCTGTTTTCATTTTTCTTTATTATTCTGTTTTAACTACTATGTTGTCGATTTTCTTAGCATTTTCTATATTAGTTTATGAGGTTTGCCTTTGACATTTTAAGATTCTAGTTCTTATTAAACAAATTATTTTACTATGTTTTCAACAAAAATATTTGTATAATAATTTACTTTTTTTTATACAAGAAAAACTTATAACGATGTAATATTATTTGTTTCGACAGAGAGTCCTTCATGTTAATAGAAGCATAATAAAGTAAATTTGATGAAAATTGCACTATGTATTAACAATAAATTTGAATCATTGGTATTTTAACTGTCTCAAATTATGCATCTTTCTGCTCTTTTTATTCACAGCCGAGAAAGCCATTATTATTTCGACCTTCTCATATCTAGATAAACATATTTTTTATAGATGGGTAAAATAAAATTCAATACATCTGTTTGTGTTTTATTTTCTCGTCATTCTCTCACTGTATCTGTCCCTATTTACCTCCATCTTTTTTACAAGATCAAATTTAAACACAAGTTTTAATGTGGGAAAATCAAGATTTAAAACAGGCTCACTGAATTTCGGCAAATATAAAAAAGATTCCTCTTTGTATATAAATTTATCTTGAAATGATCGAGTGAAGAACAGATATTACACGTTTATCCTTGCCCCAAAACATGGCAGTACACTTACACTCTGTGTATAGCTTTTCACTTTGCTTCTATGTCAATCTATTTAGGGTGTTCTTTCCCGTTACCCTATTCTTTCTTATGCACCCCTCTCTCTCTCTCTCATTCTCAAATAATACTGCTAGAATCTATTTAGAAGATAGAATAAATAAAATAAAATAGAAATAGATTTAGTATTATTTACATATTTACGCTTAGTTTCCATTACAAAAACGAAATCGTTAGATTTTCTAATATCAGTGAAAATATGTCAACACGGTGAGTAACATGGGCACATTTTTGGTAAACTTTACCATTTAGAGAAGGGACGCACACTAAAACTTGAATCCTCCTTAAAAACTTTAAAGATAAGTTTAATACAAAAAAATGTTAATAGAGAAAAGAATTGCCCTACATCAAATAAAAGGGTCGGTGAGTGCGCCTTAACATCAATAAAAACACTAAACCTTGGAACTTATCACTTAAAATTATGGAATATATAGTTTAGACTACATGGTGAGTAATGGAACCGTACCATATCCCACAAAGAAGAAAATAACATTAACATGTTAAACTGATGCCATATATATTGCTTATACCCGTCCTGGGACAGGTATTTTAATAGTTTATGTATAAGGAAAACAGATGTTTGGACGCATAAAAGATTAACGCACAGGGTCTCTTATAAAGATGCGTGAACGCAGCTAAAATGCTATTTTAAATAAGCGTGACAGACCGAAGAACATGCTATTTCAGGCAAGTGTGACAGAGTGACGAAAATGCCATTTAAAATATAAGCGTAACACAAAGGTAAGCTGAACGGCAGTCGGAAATAGCCACTCATAAGGGTACATTGACAGTTGTGAGACTATTTTTCAAACTTCAGCGTGACAGACACACCGTCATCGGCTAGAGATGCTTGTTCGTATCTAAACAAAATATATTATCGTTACATATAGTTCTTCCAATCCCACATGTAAATCTCATACCAATCTAAATTACACCTGATAATTCGTGCCTCAATTGTCCAGGTGTTTAATAATTATGCCACAAACCTTTGGGTGTGCCTTTACTCTTTGTTTCTATTGATAATTGCGTCCTAGCTTGAATCTTATTTATCTGATGAGCAATTCGATATGTGCCCCACAAAATTAATTGCTTCTGTTTATTATGGTAATGTTTATTTTGCCTTGTCTAAATGTTGCATACCTTTAATTTCTCGAACCTTCTCTTGTTCGTCGTATGGGGGCGCCGTCTCGATGTCGTCTAGTGGTTGAGTCTCCTCTTTGTTTCTGTACTGCCGTGAACATCGCCGTCCGCTGGGTCTGTAACAAGAACCTTCATACCACGATTCACGAGGCAACAATCTTTTCAAATGTTGATTTGTTTATTTCAGGCGTCAGTCTACCGTCGATCTTGGAGATGTTTTACGAACGTTAAGTGATAGACCAAATTACTACTCTATTGTAGTTAATTTCTAGCTTACGTCCTTAGCCATTCGAGGAGGGGGGGAAGAAGGAATCTCATCTCTATGTCATGAAATTAAGTTATAACGTACGTTGCATTCAGAAATTGGGGGGGGGGGGTTATATCATAGTCTTAAAGGCCTATATGAATAATTCTTAACAAACCTCCTTGTACAAGAATTAAATACGTACTCTTTCAAATTAAAATAGTATGCTACTATCGTTTGCCGGGGATATCTGGGTATCGGCCCTTTGGATGGGGCAATCTTTGAAAGGGGGCGAAATGTTCGTGTCGTTATCGCCAGTGAGCAATCATCGTTTGGACGAAAGTCACGACCGCAGCAGTGTGACTTAGAAGGACTCATAGTCCTGGCACCGTACCAAACTTGCTGGCTGTTTTGTCGGGACCATAGGCTGGAAACGGAAAGTTTTGTAATGATCGAACAAGACCTTTTTACTTTTCAGATAAGAATATAATTTATTTATGTCGAATAAAAAATTAACATTTTTTTAAACCCGAAGAATAGTTGAGTGAATTGACCACCACACGTATTGTCCCGTTCAAGTTGAAAAGTCGACTGTTTATTTCACTTCAGACTGAGGGAGAGAAAAGGGAGAGGGAGAGGGGAAGAGAGATAGAGAGATAGAGATAGAGAAGGCACACTATACAACACATTGTTCGTAGTTTCGATAAATGTTTTGTTATGATTTAAGAACCTGTTCTGACTTCCCAACACATCAGGTGCTCTGATCTCTTGAACTCATCACATGCATCTGTCATTGAATTTGTTTGACACCGACGGTCAGTCCTCCAAAACACTACCGAGGCACAGGCGCACCCACACGCTCAAAGCGCATAGAATTACTGTATCCGTCTCTAAGTTTGGTAAAAGGATTGCTAAATGCAACGGGGAGTGCTAGCGCTTCAGAAAGGGTTCATGCGTTGTGCCCCAATAGTATATCATGTTAAGTAATTTTCTAAATGAGAAAAACTTCATTCTCAATCTATAAGATTTTAGATGTTGGAGTGACCCTCCGGTTTCTTGGAATAAAAATTATTTGTTGAATATTATTCTTACGTACATGATGATTCGAAATTCTTCTTACCCATACTAAAAAGTAACAATGGGAAAACAATTAGCAAAGCACAGCTCCATAAAATATCACCCAGATCGTTATTTTGGGCTATGGTGTTCATACAGACATTTTCGTTCTGTTAAAGTGTTCATGAAAGTGAATAAACTGAATCCATTACATATCGTAGTATCCGTTATAAAAAAAAACACCCAGTTCTGGGGTCACTGTATCTCACGTAACATCAAATACCTACTAGGCACGAACAGAACGGTCATACTAACATTCAGGACAATTTTGGGGTAAGCGAAAATATCGTTCTACTTTTCTCTATTTTGTATACGTGGATGTGGCAGATATTTCCGAATCTAGTGTATCTTTCTTGTGCATACAGTTGTCGAGAATTGGGTAAAAGATCCACATTTACTCGAATAGAAGAATATCTATGATCAGGGAAAACGACACTGAATACGAAGACACAACGGTTCAGTAAATCAACGGATCTTGTTGTTTAGAAACGGGTCAGCGTTTTTTTTTTTACTAATGGGTCACTGCTTATTACGGTCCGAGACCTGCTCAAGGACAACGGTTAAAAAGATATTCAGTTTGACAGTGAACGCTACCACTAACAGATTCGAAAGAATAGGTGGAATTGGCTTAAGAGGAATTGATATTTTTTATGGAAATTGCTCTAGACACAGCATGAAGCCACTAAATGTAAGGAGCTAAAAATACTATTCGAGATGACAGAAAAAAGAAACTAACCAAAGATTAGTGATAGATGGATAGATTCCGACTCAGAAAACAGCAATTCTTCCCCGTTTGCGAGAAACATCGTTCATGGAATATGAGGACTAAAGGATAAAATAAGGGAAGCGAGAGTTACGAGGTTGCTGAAAGTAAACTCAAGTTCAACTTCCTACTCGTATTCAAGAGGTTATTCAAGAGGACGGCTCAACACGTACTTGTTCATATTAAACGTGAAGACGACCATGTTATAGTCGATTAGGAAGCATTCTCGCGTTATTCAGATCATCTTAGTTTATTAATTTGCTACCTAAATATAGGTATAACCTGAAAATATATGGTCGCTTCGGTCGTATATTAAAGGTCAAGGTGAAACATACTTTAAATCTAAATAAAGTAAAGTGATCGGCCATAGTCGAAGGCGACATGAAAGCTCCCTTTTTATAAACCATAGCAACAATGTGTAGGGTAGCACGCCACTCCTTCCTCGGATTACTCCACTTACCCTTGATAATTACACTATAATGCAAAGTGTTTATCAAGAGAACATCAGATATAATTTTTAAGTTTTTTGTATGACTCCGCGAATGATTAAACCCCGGTCTATCAGTCGATTAGCGAACACTTTTGCCACTATGCCATCTAAATAATAAATAAACATCAATAAATGAATTGAATTGGATGAGAATACATTTAAATATTTTTTTTTTTTAATTAAAAATGAAAACAAAACAAAAACATCTTAAAAACAAAATATTCTATTGGTCTAGATTTTTAGTTTAATATAATGGTAGGTTTGGTATGGCAGTTTTGTTTTACGGCATATCAACCCTTTTTGGGTTATTTAATGCCGAATCTGGTCTTTTTTTCTTCTCTTTTTTTGTTTCTTTCCCCTTTTAATATCTGTTTCTATTTAATTTATGGGACCCTAACAGGTACTACCACTCCGGGTCAGGGTGGACCTGGGAGCAATGGTAATTAAGAGGAGGCTCCACATTCCCCAAAGTCCGTAAGCCGGATCTCACCATCGGATGTAGTTTAAGGTCATATCCAGGACCGGGAGTAGGGTAGGAAAAATAAAAATAAAAAAGGGGAGGGAGAAAGGGAGAGGGGCTGTTGTTTTTGTTTTTGGTTTTGTAGAACATAATTAAGTTTTACAAAAAAAAAACAAAAAAAAAAAACGTCAATGTAGGTGAATTTCGTCTCAGGGAGCCACAGGGCAGCCTGATCTGGTATCACCAGGTTTAATATAATGAATGTAAACAATATAAATACATGTGAAAAAGTAAACGATAACTAACTTAACGGAGAAAACATTTTTGTTTTACCAGTATAGAATAATGAAAAACGAAAACGAAAAGTATAGTAGGAAATTGTTTAATTTCAATTTTATTTTCATTCATGAATACAATTTATCTATTTATGTTTGTTATCAATTTACGTTTTCTTATTATTTATTGATAAAGAATGCTATTAAATTAGTCTTAATTGTGTGTAAAAGTAAACTTTAAGAAATCGGTTTCGCGTTTCCTCACTACTGTTTATTAAATAGTAAAAACGTAACATAAAATAGATCAAGTTAAAAACACGACGGATATAATTCTTAGGTTATATCTCTCAAACCATGATTTACGTAAAATACACTTTGAAATCACTATAGCAATTTCGTAATTAGGTTTGGCCAAAAAGAACGGTGAAAACAAAATGAGCGGAACATTTTACTATTTGAAATTTTTTTTTAAATATTCTAAAAATTTATTAGCATTTTTTTTTTCTTAAATTAAGTTTCAAAATAGATGTTTCTTTGCATTGTCTTGAGTCAGTCTTCAATTGACGGTGAAACATTTCAGAGATTTATGCGCCATAATGCTTGCTTACTAGTCAATCATGAAAGGCGAGTGTTTTTTTTTATTCAGAAGAGTTTTGATCGTAATACGAGACTTTCCAGGCCGTTGTTTGACCTGTAGTGACCACATTGGCTCTTTTTTCAGCAGGTCCATCGTGTCGGTATACATACCCAGCAAGTGCTAAAGGTCGGTGTTGAACTACTTGCAGATAAGAGTAGAAGGAAACCATACAGAATGTCGTTTGTTACATGGTCTCACCTGAGACAACGCCTAGCATTTTGGTATATGATCCACTATTTTATTTTTATTTAAAACAAAAACCTAAATTAACGGATTATATCTCTCATATACGGACAAAATGTCTGCAGTTTCTACTTCAAAATGTAAAATAGAGTACTTTTGCCACATCTGAGCAGGTTCCGCTCAGAACACTATTTTCTGGCTTGGCAGAGTACAAAATTCAATTCTCTTCTTTGCATCTTCACAGAAGAAATATTGGTAGTATTTCCATACTATCTCGTTATTTAAATGGTAGGTGCTCCACTGAGCTCCAATATCTACCCTCACCCTGCAAAACCTTCACATCAAAAACTCACATAACTCCAACAACTGTAAAGAATGTCATTGTGTTCTTATGTGAAACTGGAGCTAAACAGAAATCCTTTAGCAGAGTTTATTATTCAGGAACTATCTGACAGTGGAATACAATACCACGGGGCTACTTCCTAGCTGACTACAATATATATGTATTCAAATCAAATGTTAACAAGTTCTTGTTGAGCCGTTTTCTCAAATAATCAAATGTTGACTAGTTTCAAACATCATCTCTACTCCTCAAGGCATTTGTCTCACCGTTCATCTGACAAACCTATTAGTTCTTATCATTGATTGTCGTTCAGGCTTCGATCAGCAGAAAGTCATTAGTACAAGAAATATTCAATATCGTTTGATAGAAAATGTTTTATTTAATTTTCGTTCAATAAATTATTTCTTTAATTCAAAAAAATGACTTCTTTCTGCTTTAAATAGGGAACTTCATTTACGATTAAAACTTCTCTAAGACGATTCAAAATGTAAATAAGTTGAACTTTAATATCACATTCTTTAAAATATGAGCTAACGAATGATACAAAACGAATGATAAAAACGAGACAAATAGTTTGTCTCGTTTACGAGATTTAAATCTCAAAATACGAGACCACCTATCGATTTTGTGTTTAAAGCGATTTTTTGAGTATTTCGTCATTGGATTCTATTTTTAAAAAACTTGTCTTTCCCTGTCCTTCCAATATTTTCATGGTAATTGCTCGACTTAATTTCAAGCTAAAAAAAAATCCTCCTCGGCAAAAACTGTCGTAGCTACCAATACTGAAAATATCTTTCCTTTCCTCCTCTGTATACCCAAAATCAAACGGAACTTCCATGAACAGAGTTTCTTTCTAATCATTTCCCACATGTCTAACACGTTATCGCGGGAATGTTTCCCTACAAACTACAACACGGTCGTTTTCAAGTCCAATGTCAACAAATGTCTGTCTAGTGGTCTTGTGAATTAATCAGAGTCTTAATCTTTTCATAGTACTGTTCTATCATCTAATTGAACATCTCAGTATCCCTTATCCTCGAGTGGCTGTTGGCCTTAGTAAATGGCGAACAATAAGTATAAAAAGTGTAAAATCCATTTGCTTGGATCAAATAATAAGAACAAATGCATTTTCTGATTATGGTTGCGTAGTCGTTGCGTGTCTTTGAAATTTACAGTAAATATTTTTTTTAATATAAAATAGAATTCTTTGTGTAATTATTTCATATTCCGAACATTTGATTCAAATCGGATTTTTTTCAGACATTTCCTCAAATTCCCATTTTCGGACATATCTACCATAGTAGTTTTCTATTCATGTTGTTTTAGGCTAAAAGTTAAACAATCATCGATAGAACAATTCGGACATGTTATTTTATTTGTTTTGGTCGAAATGCTTGCGATTTTTAATTATTAAAGTCCAAAAATACTTGTACTTGTTTTTCTTACATAAAACATAAAAAAATGGCTAAAGTGATGATGATTCTCGATTCGATTTGAATAGCGAATAGATAATAAACAATTCAATACAAGTGGCATGCGCACATGTGTTTAACTTACAGTTGCGCGGTTTATTTTGTAAACATGTAAATTTGAGAAGTTTCTGTTACTGAGAACTGTATTAAAATCAATTAATCATATCATGAGGGTGCTAAAAAGCCGATACTTACATCCATTAGTATATATATATATATATATATATATATATATATATATATATATATATATATATATATATATATATATATATATATATATATATATATGATTGCGGACGCATTTCCTGACTGGATAACTTTTTCGGTTTTTCAGTTCTTTCAATTTTTTCGCTTTTGGACTATCACTCAATGCCTGGATCTATATTCAGTCAACCTCTTGGACATCATTCATTGACTATGTTTTAATTTGTATGACGTGCATGGATTTAACAAATAAGTATGTTTTTGGGTTGATATATTTGATGTGTTATGTACTTTTATGTATTTTTGTATATATTTTTATATATTTTCAAAGTGTAATTTTATCACCTGAAGTAACGTCACTGCGGTAATGGTCCTCTGAGGAGAAGAATTATCTTTGAAAACTCATGAGTTAAGGACTTTGAGTTACTTTACCTGAATTTTGAATTATAATAAAATTTGATTCGCATCTTATTTTATTATTTCATTTTATATTATGCTATACATATATATATATATATATATATATATATATATATGTGTGTGGGGGGGGTGTCCGTGTAGTGTCATCCACAGAGAGCTGTTTCACTAGACGTAGCGAGTGTATTAACGCCGAGTTTTGAAACCTGAAGTGTCGATCTCATGCGAATGCAAACTAATAGTCGAACTTCATGCCTCAACAAACATCTCCACTATAGTTTTCTTTCATCATTATTTTAAGACTAAAATTTAATTTCAATGGTTGGTTGTTTTTATATGTATTTAAATTGAACCATGAAATGTCTATGGAATATCTAAATCTATAAGGCTTAAAATAAAATCTGTTTAGAATATCAAAGTATTAGCTTAGTACGATAAAAATTAATAAAGTCATGTTTTAATTATTGTAAGTGTAAACATTATTGAAATCTAATCTTTAAATACTCAATGATCGATATGTGTATATTGAATAGAATGAATAAAACTGATCAAATTGATACGACTAGCCAAAATACCTGTCTTCGGCACGTTCATCAAATTATGAAGCTATCGATCTCCGAGGAGTGTATCTTGGTGTGGCTGCATCGATAGAGATATATCGAGTGATATATTGTCCTGGTACGCGAAACAAGATTATGGAGTGTGATAGTCACACACGTTTAAAGCAGCAGTTGGTCATTGTCTTGAACCAACGTTGACTTTAATTCCTCAAATGCGCTTGGTCTGCTGCCTGGCTTAACGAGTAATAATCGGTCGCATTAAGGTTAGTTATTAATTCTCTGCAGAGAATTATCTTAGCATCGGTAAAGAGAATCATAGTAGCTAGGAATTAATGACTTGATAGAAAATGTTAACATTTATATTACACACAATCTAAATCTATTAGGGAGTTGAAGTAAATAAAACTATACTAACTACCTTAGAAACGCAATAATTACTTGTGTCCCTATGACCACAATTGTACACTGTACAAACACTAGAAAAATATTAATAAAAACAGGATATTTTTTACAAAAATTGGCTCCAAATTCAAGTAAAATAAATAGAAGCGAATATATATTTTTCAGTCAATGAAAAGAACTAAAAATATCTTCACCAAAAGCATAACAAATATCTGTTAAAAATAATCACTAAACAACTGAGAGCTAATTCTAAAGCAATAAAAGAGAGAAACACAGATTATCAACAGTCCAGTATCAACAAATCGTCACCGTAACAACATACCTAAAACAACTTGTGGGAGAAAATACACACACACTGAACTGTTCATGATCACATGTTTGCTGAGTTTATTTCAATCAAAACATTTCTGGATTCACTCTATCATTGGATCAACGTTTACATCTTCTATACCTTCTGATTTGTAAATAAAATGTATATAATTTATTTGTATGAAATACATTGTCAGTTTATTTATTAAAATATTTTAAGACGTCAGAGACTACAGTCGTCGTAACGTTGTGAACGTTACAATCAAGATAAGAATTTTAGTTCGAATAATCGAAATGATGCCAATGTTTAATTATTATACTATTTCTTTTAAATATTTATCAATATTATCTACAGACACCAGTGTTGCATGCGTATGCATGTGTTGGAGATGCTGATCATTGCCGGTCGAAGGATTTGAACCTTTTTACTAAGTAATCATTGACTTCGCTGCCTGATATCCAACCCCTAGGCCACCAGTTATTAACACAGGAAATAAGAGAATTAAAACTCTATATAATATCAAATAAAGCGGACATATACAGCAAGTTTAGTCAGATAGTGTTCAACTCTCGAGGAGGAACATCGCTTTACGCATAGTGTGACTGCTTGTTTAGAAATTCTCCTATTTGGTCAGCTTTGTTCTTAAGGGGACGATATATATATATATATATGTGTGTGTATATATATATATATATATATATATATATATATATATATATATATATATATATATATATATATAGGACGACATCATGCAATATTCTTTATCGCGTAGGAAGTGGCAAATACTAAGAAAACAGCTATGTTTCTATCGCCAGTAAAAACAATAACAAAAACTACGTAACATTATGGGGATAAAAAATTGTACATATTTCCGCAGGGTATTTTTGGTCTTGTGATAGAACGCCAGACTGCAAACAGTAATAACGCAGGTTATGATCCTTGCCCAGGTTAGCCATGCTGATGACGGCTGATAGCAAGAAACACGTGCCCATTAATTCCTTCTATATGTACGTAAATATTAATTTATATATATATATATATATATATATATATATATATATATATATATATATATATATATATGTATATGTATATATATAGTAGACGTATCCTTGACTTGTTGGGTAACAACAACAGCAGCCATTGAGCATTCCATTTTTTTTATTCGATAATTTATTAACTGTGATATTTTGGTTAAGACATTATTCTTCCATAACTAAAAATAATAAATCTGTTTTACTTCTATATTATTATTAATACAAAACGCTCAACCTCGTGATAGATGCTTGTCAATGCTTTGCATTAACCATTAGACGAAGCCACTTCTTCGAGAATGTGTAAAAAGTCTTTTTTTCTTTTGTTGTCAAGCATGACAATTGTTGCCATTATTCAGTGCCCTTGTTCGTCGTGACAATATGGAATCCCTCATGGTGTCTATCAATGTATGCTGCTGTCGAAATGTCAGATGAAGAGCGAGATATTCGAATTACCGCTGGGATTAAGGTGAAACGAAACGTACGCGCGTACGCATCGAGACACGGACTTTTTTACACATTGGGGTCTGCATTGACACGCTCACGTGTCGCGTGACAATCCGATTGTTTGATAGATGTGCATGCATGAACTGAATAAAACAGAAAACAAAAGGACAACTCTTATTGTAAATTGTTTTCTCGTTTTTTTTTCTATGGTGTGCCAATGAATGTCACTCAAGCACATACACGCAGTAAATGCCATGAAAACAATTGCATGCCATAATACGTTTTAAATCTTCCAATTCTTTTGGCATAGTACCTATGCCTATACTTATACACTGATACGACATAATCGGGTTAGACCACCGGAGATAAGTGATGGGTGATCGTTTTCTAAACAATAATAATGCATCAAGTTATCTGCTTCCGATGATTGATATGGTGTCGCTTGTTGACCAGATAGAATGATTGCCAAACATATCTTAATACTACAAATTACATAGACATATTGAAGTGGATAGTTTATTCGAGTTACACAGTCGTGGATTTTGCCCGAGCGGAGTACACATGCGATTAGGAATCGCTTGTGAATTTTATATTCCCTTAAAACCATCTCTTTTGGAACCGGATGAACCTGCCAAAGGAGCTTGCCGCATCAAGACAGAAATACTCGTACACTGTTAAGTTCCTAGGCTAATGTCGATAATAAACAAGTAATTTAATTTTAATTTTTACTTACTACATAATAACGTTATAGATGTAAGTCATTATTTATGTGTGTTTGTAAAAACTTCAGTCACGCTAAACAAAACAAGGTAACTATTTAAACTTTTGATTTTTTTTGTAAACCTTTTTTACGCTGCTTTTCTGTAGTTTATCTAACTTTGGAAAAGGCTTAACTTGGGAGACTTTTATCATCTGAAACTTTTTAAACTAAAGAATAACCACTTATCAAAGCTAAAATTCCACTCGAGGATAAGGGTTAATGAGTGTCGAGTAGACAGTGAGAAAACACCCTGATAATCGGCAATTGTGGTGGAAATTTGGCAGCGTTTGATTATTTAGGAAGACGGCTTCACAAGAATTTGATTATATTAGACTTAAAAATGACAATATTGTAGTCAGCTGGGAAGCAGCCCCGAGGTATGGAGTTCCACAGAGCGGATCGTTCTAGGAAAAAAACAACTTTTCTCATGAAAGTTTCGTTTAGTTTTAGGCACAGAGATGGAAAACGGGAAATGTTTGACAGTGGTTATAGTTAGACGAGTTTTTGTTGTACATGTTTTAAAGGGGCGTAGATGGAAGCTCAGCCGGGCACCTGCCATAAAAATAACGATAGCTAAGAGAAAAACTAGCAACCTTTCTTGGTACTGATATCGATCCTGACCCAGTTTTCGTGAGGTTCGACTCGCAAGCGTTCGGCTGTCCTACGCAAACCCCGAGTGTTGACAAGACGGATGGTACCAGACGACAATTTTGATACGGTGCTGCGTCCTGTGATTGTAAGTTATATTTTCAAGAAATTCTCTAAAAGAAACAACAAAAAAAAAAACAAGCAAAACATAGCGAAGTTACTATTATCAAATAATTTTATTTTATTTTGATACGTTGCTGCGTCCCATAATTTTTAGTTATAGTTGCAAGAAATTTTTTAAACAACAAAACAAATAAAACAAGCAAAACAGAGCGAAATTACTGTTATCAAATAAATATTTTAACCCTAACCCTAAACCCTAACCCTAACAATAACCCTAACCCCTAACCCTAAACCCTAAACCCTAACCTTAAACCCTAACCTAACCATAACCCTAAACCCTAACCCTAACAACAAAAAAAACAAAACAAGCAAAACATTATTATCATAGGACGCAGCACCGTATCAAAATTGTCGTCTGGTACAAATCGGCTCGTAAACTCTCGGGCGTTTGCGTAGGACAACCGAACGCTTCCGAGTCGAACCTCACGAAAACTGGGTCAGGATCGATATCAGTACTCCTTTCTTCTGTGAGAAGGACATAGTAGGGAGGAGGAGAAGAGGACCTCGCCCACTACATTGCGAAGTCGGTTTTGTACTTTACTTCATAAAAAGAAATGCGTGATGTAAAAATATTTTATTTAAAAACTACAAAAATAAATATAACAGTTTACAAGTGCAAAATTTTAAAATAGAAATTAAAAAATATTACGACATTGAAAATAAAATTCTTACACATAATATTAGAAGTCATGAATTTAACTGAGAACAAGATATCGGAAGATTCGGAATTCAGAAGTCATGAATTTAATGCAAATTAAAATCTCGGATGATAATAAAATTGCATTCCGACAGAAAAAGTCGGTTAAAAGGTAAACTAAACAACAGTACATTTTCTGAAAAATTTTAAACGTAAAAGGAATTTTATTTATTAATTCGTTGGAAGACAAGCACAATAAATTTTAAAACGTAACTAAAATTGGAATAATTATTAAAAATAATTCCTCACAAATAAAACATACAGCAGCTGTTTATATAAGAAAGTAAGGAGGTAGATGGAAGGCTAGTTAGTCAGTTAGTTGTTTGGGCGAGAGGGCAGCAAATACAAGCTTACGGGGTTTAAGCAACTATCGACTAGACATACGTACACACACCTACACATACAAATAGCAGGTTAGATGTTTCGTTAGTGATTTTTTTATCGCAAAAACTAATGAGAAGTTACAAATGAAAAGTAAAGTATATAATATGTTTTTTAATTACGTGCCCTCGTGTGTGTTCTACTGTAAACTATCTCGAAGAAGCTGCTACGACAGCTTGATAAACAATGAAAACAACTGAATCTGCGAAAATTACCTCTTGATTCAAGGCGTGTTCATCCCTCACCTCTTTTCGGAAAGAAAGATAATGCTATAAACTCCTACCCATAACGTTGCACTATAGCATCAAGCTATTGGATATATATAATTTCAAAAAGTAAAAATGTGTTTTCTTTTATAGTATGTGTTCAACAATCTATGTATCGCTTTGTTTCATTTTACTATAGTCGAAGTTCTTAGAAATCAAGGGTCCTCTCCTGGGGCTTACACTTGATCTCTATATGAGATACATATATATTTGCATATTCCATTAAAGTTCTTCTTTACCTGCAAACGTTGATTTAGTAAAGAATTTAAGAGCATTAATTATTTCGTCTCCCCAATTAATCAGTTAACTATGTTATAGTAGATATTTCTTGTAGTCTTTTGGTCTTACCGGATTCCAGGACATGAATATCTCTAGAAGAAGGTGCACTATTCCGTTCATGAGCCAGTGCATAGCCGTATCGAAGGGATCTTATGTAGGCTTCGAATACTATTTTATTGTTAATATTTTGTCAGGGTTTACTTGTAGGGTGAAGTATCCTCATGTCAGGTTGTCCTGACAAACCCTTGTACGAAGAGACCGAAGACACACGAGGATGATGTCTAGTAGGTAATTCAAACTCACATACCCTGTGGCTCCCTGAGACGAAATTCACCTACATTGACGTTTTCTTTTTTTCTTTTTTTTTTTTTTTTTTTTTTTGTAAAACTTAATTATGTTCTACAAAACCAAAACCAAAAACAACAGCCCCTCTCCCTTTCTCCCTCCCCTTTTTTATTTTTATTTTTCCTATCCTACTCCCGGTCCTGGATATGACCTTAAACTACATCCGATGGTGAGATCCGGCTTACGGACTTTGGGGAATGTGGAGCCTCCTCTTAATTACCATTGCTCCCAGGTCCACCCTGACCCGGAGTGGTAGTACCTGTCAGGGTCCCAACTATGGGTTAAATAGAAACAGATATTAAAAGGGGAAGGAAACAAAAAAGAGAAGAAAACAAGACCAGATTCGGCATTAAATAACCCAAAAAGGGTTGATATGCCGTAAAACAAAACTACCAAACCAAAAACCCTGATTAAACATTTGAAGATATAAAGAACTTGAAGCATAAAAACTTTCACTATAATGACTAGATTCGGCATTAAATAACCCAAAAATGGTTGATATGCCGTAAAACAAAACTACCAAACCAAATCAAACTCACATATTTATCTGTTTATGTTATGATATGGCCTAAGTGGTTACAAATAGTAACCGCTTGATATAAAAAATTCCACATGTGAACACTTATATAAGAGGCTCTACGTAGTCAAATGTTTACAAAGCCCTAGCCAAAATCTTATTCTTCCTTTGTTTATATGAAACATAACGACGCACACACACACACACATACACACTCTCTCTCTCTCTCTCTCTCTCTCTTCCGTCCTGCTGGTCCCCCTCCTCCTCTCACTCACTCTCTCTTTCTCTCTTGTCATGCGTCTCAGGAAAAAGTGCTACTTATAAATAAACAACCAAATTCTTATTTGTGTGAATTATTAATAATTCACAACGAGAAACATAAATTTTACTGAATCCTTAGTTGTGTACATTACGAACGTGGCATATTTTAGGAAGCATCCCAGCATATTGAGGATATTTTAAGGGATGTTTAAAAAAAGAATTTGGAAAGCTACCTTAACTTAAACTAAGTTTGCTAAACATATATAGTGTACCTGTTGGCTTGATTGACTTGTATTTAGAACAAACTGCAATAAAAGCGAATTTCACCGTGACAACTTTTTTCATGCGAAATAGATTCGATAAAATACAGCTAAATAAAAAAATAATTTTAATAAAATACTAATACATAAAATATTATATAAAATTAAAAATAATAATAAATTATTTTTTAACGAAGAAAACGAAAATATATTTCGATGTTAGCATTTCACTGCTGACTAAACAGTGCATCGATAAATAGTCTCTTAGTAAATATATGAACGCCATGATTCTGGTAGCAGTAAGAGTATCCGTTACTAAGGGAGGGTTACTCTCTCCGACTCTTTCTTCAACATTAGTAAATCACAAGAAAATAGCAGATAGAATTAAATATAAAAAGATGAAAATTAATTGGAATAAAATTTTTTTAGATAACAAGAACCAATATTTGCGTACCTGACTGGATGAAGATAGTTTTGCTTTTA